>CM033731.1:10641260-11241260 GCA_019671005.1 Hibiscus mutabilis | reverse complement strand
ACTAGACGAACAAATATTTATATCGGTATAAAATTCACCATCTATCCTTTTATGTAGAATTTATGGTGAATTTTCGAACTTACTGCCATAATCCAGTTTTCTACACTGCTTCCATAAATAACTCCAAACTTTATACTAACTTCTCCTTACTTCTCTACTTTTCAATTTAGTCCAATTACTTACTTTAAACCACCAACTTATCACCATCTTCATCAAGTAATTATTCTAAAATAATTCCCTTTAATTTTCCTCCTTTACCGAAATAGTCACTAAAATGCAAAGATAAAGATTTAAGCTTCTTAACTTTGCAAATTAGTCCTCAATTCAACATTACTACCTTAATTCTATTATTTTAACTAAAATTCAGATTTAATCCTCATCCAAAACTCCCTTGCCAAAATGGTCACTTAACTTTGACAAATTATCAAAATGGTCACTAATTTAATTCAACATCGGTTTAGCATTCTAACATCAGTTTCACATATCCAACATCATTAATAACATAAATACACTTAAAAATTATAAAAATTCAGATTATTCCTCTAACTTTCAGAATTTCCGAAATGGTCTCTATCTAATAACTTTAGGGTTTTGCTTCCAAATAACAATTCAAGCTTACTAGATTATTAATTCAACATCACAAACCCTAAATTAAACTTGAATCCATAAACCTTAATCATCTTCATAATAATCAAAACATGTAGAGTTTAAATCTCAATTCAATAACATGATTTTAACATCACAAAAGCTTGATTTCAACTTGAATTTCAACATGAAATCATAAAATCTCAAAACCCCCAATTTAGTCCATAAACCCTAATTTCTTCTCATACAAAATTCTCATCAATCATGTATGTTTTCCATGAATTATTTACACAAGATAGAGCTTGATGAGTAAAACAACTTTGTAGTTGAGGAGATTTCGGGGCTTGAATCGAGCTTGGAAAATTTCTCCCTTTTTTCCTCTAATTTTCAAAATTTAGAAGATGAAGAAGACTTCATCTTTTGGCCTTTAACTTTTTAATCTTTACAATTGTGCCAACTTGTAAATATAAATGAATTTTAAATTCATTTAAATAGTGAAATTACTAAAATACCCTTTTAATCTAATGGTTGAAATTGATCTTATCATCAATCAAGGGCCAAGATTAAATCTCCCATTTCTATCTTCCAAAAATGCCCTTGTAACTTTTTAAATATTTTAAAATTGCCATTGGGGCCAAATAACCAATTTGCCCTCAAACTAGTTTTTATTTACTAGTTTGCCATTCTTGTAAAAATTCAACTCAATCTAGTTGGAATCCAACCAAATATAATAAAATATTCATAAAATAGTATTTTATGAATTTTCCATGGCTTTTGGACAGTCTCTTATTTTCCATTCGATCAGAAATATATTGATATTCATTAAATACTTCTACTGTGATTTTACCTTTTTCGAGCTATCGGATTTATTCTGAAAAATCTATATTTCCATATTCGGTAAATCCACACTGCCATCTCATAAAAAGTTCCTTTCCTAAGGACTTAGACTGAATTTTCCTAACTCGATCTATTATTCCGATAATTATCGAAAATCTTTATAGAATAAAATTTCTCTTAGAAATCCTTTATTGATAATCTATATGAATATTATCTACTCTTACTGAGTCCAAAATATCGATCAGAAAAACTTTTATAGGACCTTCATGGAGGTCACCCATCCTAATATTTCCCTGGCCTGAGCACACTTAACAATTTTATTCGATTCAAGTTCAGTACCTTTTACTGCATCTTAATTCTTAAAACCGATATCAATGTACTTATTTCAATCCGATTCACTCTTATACTGAATAAAATTACTTATTGGGGAATTTACACTTCAGTCCCTAAACTTTTCCAAAGTTTATACTTTTAACCCCAAAACTTTCAAAATTTACAATTTGGTCACTGGCCAAAATGTGGGATATTACACGGTAGGCTATAAAACATGATTTATTTAATTTAAAGTTGTGTCATGTATTCAATATGTCTCCGTATTCGAGACTTGTTGGGTACAACTTAGATACTTGTATGTTTGTATTTTTTCTTTTTTTTATTCTTCCACTATTTTTTGTAATTTTCTTCTCTCTTTTCAACTTTCAATTGCTTATGTGATTCAACTATAAGTATATAAGTATGTGTGATGTCATGCTCACATGATTTTTCTATAACCTTTTATTTTTACATTTTTTAAATTTAAAATTTATTTTATATTTAATGCACTTTTTTCATACTCGTGCCCTATAATTTTAAAAATTATTGTTTTTTTCCCTATTTTCGTACTTGTATATGTACTCGTATGACCGTATCTGTATCAATACAACTCAGGTGGTAGGTTAGTTTACTGATATTCTTATCATTTTAGTGTTAAAGTTGTTTGTTATGTGAATATATGTTAAAAACAATTTTTTAAAAAGAAGTTAATACATTGGAATATAACTATATAAAGGCTTAAGTGTCAAATAAGTGCCCAAATTATACTTTTTTCAGATAGATGCCTAAAGTTTTTTCGGGCTAAGTAGGTGCCTAGCGTTTTTAAAGTTATCTGTTTAGGTGCCCCGACGTTAACTTACAAAATTCACAAAATAACCTTAAAATCCCTAGATCTATAAATCCGACCACTATTGTCATCGTTCATCACGCTACCGCGACGGAATGAAGCTTTCTTTTTCTACCGCAAGACTCGAACGTCGTTCGTCGGCCAATCGACCTCCATTTGCCATCGATCGTTTTTTTTTTCTTTCGTGAGTTCGACTTTATTTCAATGATAGGCACGCCGTCCTTTGACTATCGGTGACGGAAGAATGGGAAAATGATCGTGGGGTTCGATGACAGAAGTGGTGGTTACGCCGTCGGCGATTAACAGCTGCAAAGATTGAAATCGAGATTTAGGACTTAAGAATTTAGGAATTTGAGGACTATTTTGAGGATTTTTGAGAACTTTAGGATTTTTTTGAAAATAAAACATGCTACGTGACATTTTTTTGGCTAACGAATATTTTTAACGGTTATTAACGACAAAGCACCTAAATGAAAACTTTGAAAACATTAAGCACCTATTTGACCAAAAAAATACTTCTGGTATCTATCTAGAAAAAAATGTATAATTTGAATACTTATTTAACACTTAAGCCTTATATAAATTACGAAATATAGTAGCGGCCGATTTACGGTATGCGATTGTGCGATTTCAAAAGAGTTGGGTACTTTTTTTTTCTTATTGCATTTTGGAAGTCTACGGTTTTTAAACAGTTTGTCGCTTTTCTCTCTTACATCCATACCACAACCAATTCGTGTGAATTTCGAACGAACTGCATAATCATTGATAAGTTAAACTGTTTGATAATCTATACAAATAACTTGTTTTTGTTGAGAATTCTAATTAAATTACAAGATAATATATTAGATCAAATTTAAATTTCAATAAATTTACAAACACCTACAAAGTACATTGTTCAAATCTGAATCACCTAAGGTTGCGTTCAGCATAGTTTCTCCAATAGGCGTTGAAACGTCAACCAAACGAACGTTACCCCCCCCCCCCCTTCCCACCTGATTTTGTGCCCAAACTGGCGTTTCACCACAACTAGTTTTTTCAACTTCTCCCGAAGGGTCGATTGGATAAAGACTTTACGTTCAGAAATCTGCACTAAACGAGCCCTTAACACGGCTATCCTTTACCACCACTCAATGCATCACAAGTGTAATCATATCAAGATCAATTTAATCCAATGAAGAAGCGCCACGCAAAATATAGACCAAAACTTATGTTCGGAGAATGTTACAGACAATCCTTTCTCTCCTAAAACCAACGGTTCCGCCTACCAAAAGCAACGAGCCTGTGTACTACATGAACAAAAATCATGTCGAGCAATAAAAATATAAATTTTAAGTTATAATTTAAAAATTTAAAGTCCAAATCATAAATCTTAAATTTTAAAAACATATTGTACCAATGATATTTTAAATTTTAATCTTAAATTTTAAATTTTAATATTAGAATATAAATAGAAATATCAAAAGAGACAAAAAAAATTCTACCAATAAAGCCGAGTTCATACGTCATTCATATGACATCAGCAGGCACGTGGCACCACTGAAGAATCTTCGTTACATAGACCCAGGAAGTGTCCATGAAGCAGCAGCTCGTCAAATTGTTATTTTTTTTAAAAGGAAAAATTATATATTATTTAGGATAATTAAACTTGAATGTATAAAATGGTTTGCAGCTACGCCAAACAACACCAGTTCAAAGACCAAAGTCCAGCTTTTCCTTACAAATGGACTTTTCTCCTCAAAACCCTAGCTCTAACCCTGATTACACCTTTTGCCCTGAAAATCTCAATCTCATGCCCAACTTCCAGCTCTCCGATTATCTTATGCTCGACGACTGCATCTTCGACGAAGATACGCACTCTTTGCAAAGTATGGCTTCGTCGGAGAAAGGCATGGCTGCCGCTACTGAATCAAGTACTGGTGCAACCTCAAAAAATAGTAACATGCAAGTGATATATATCTTAAGTTCCTCAAAGGATCCCCCTTGTTTAAGGTAATTATTGATATTTCTTTTGGTTAAAATGTCTTCAGAAAATTCAAAAAAAGAGCGGGGGAAAACAAATCGGAACTGGGGTTTCGAGTTGCGTTTAGAATGAAATCGGAGATGGAAGTGATCGACGATGGATACAAATGGAGGAAGTATGGGAAAAAGACCATCAAGAACAGCCCCAACCCAAGGTAATCTGCTGATTCCATCTTATTAATTGCATGCTATGAATACTGATGTTGGAACCACTGGATCTCATCTCATCACATCACATCACATCACATCACATCATGGTTTCAATATTGAGCGGACCCCATAACTATGTTTATGGTATTCTATAATTAACACATAATACTTCCAACTTGGTAATTAACTTCATTTTCTTCCCTCGTGATCATTTGGAAGTAATAATATTCAACTACGCAGCCTCAAAACAATGAATTTAGATTTTTAAATCATAAAATGAGGCAGCATGTGGGATTATGATATTATTCTAGTTTATATCTTCAACAATATTCTATCCCTCTAAATACATATATACACTGTGGGATGCTGCCTCGTGATCATTTTCTTCCCCCAACGTTTGCATGTTTTGTTATTTGACCCCTATTCTTTTTTTGGAGCAAACAACCCTCATCGTTTCAATTTAGTTTAAATATGTCACTATTAGATGAAAACTGCCAGTCAACTGACGGTCAACGGCTGATTCTTATTAGACTTGCCATGCAAGGACGGAACTATGATTGCCCCTCCCCACCCCCGAAGAAAAAAAAATTTACCTTTGTTCTCCTATTTACATTTTTTAAAAATTAGTTTATTTATGAATCCCCCACTTTCAAACATTTATAGTTTGCCCCCAACCCCAAATCCTGGCTCCGTCCTTGTTGCCATGTGTTAAGATTTGCTAATGTGGCATAGGCCACATCAGATTTTTAAAAAAATATATTTTGTTATACCCTTCTTTATGGTGACACGTGACTGACTATCATGTTGACATGTGGTCGAACCGCATGGTGACACGTAGCGAATATGATGTTGACACGTGGATAATATGATGCTGACACGTCAGCAGCTCTTAACACGTGACAAGTCCAGTCAACATCAGCCATTAACCGTAAGTTGACTAACAGTTTTCATCCAACATGAGCATATATGAACCAAATTAAAAATTTAGGGGTTGTTTGCTCCAAAAAAAGAATAAGGGACCAAATGACAAAACATGCAAACGTTAGGGCCATCTTTTGTCATTTTGCCTTTTTCAATCCATCCATCTTTTGTCATTTGTAATCAAGTATGAATGAAATTGGGGATAGTGGGTGGCTGTCTAAACCATCCATGGACAACCGTGAAGCTGTAAAAAGACCATTCGACAGCTTTTCTCAAAATTTAAATGCATAATTCCGAGTGCTGGACCACATAGAAGCAAAATAATATTTTTTTTGCAATTACAAATTTGTTTTTCCCCTTAATTTATTTTTTAAAATATATTTATTAATGTTTAAACATGCATTAAATATAGAATTCGGATACTAACGTTTTAAGAAAAATAAAAATCTGAATAGCATAAGGTGATTTATTACCTCCATACATATCTCTCTAAATTATTTTAACAAATCATCAATCAATTAATTGTTTTGTCATTTTCAATCAATTAAATATTAAAACATCATAATAAAATTTTAAGACTGCCATTGAATTAACAAAATAATAATTGAATTGTTAATTCAGCTATTTTTTTACAATAAAATAATATTTAAATTCTCAATGCAAACATTAGGATTCGAACTGAATAAGGTGAAAGCGGATGAACAATATTTAATTTAGTTGTTCTGTCATTGTGTTCTTGCACATTGTTCAACTTGAAATTTTAAGTTATTGGCTAAGTTAAAAAAAAAACTGAGTCAACATGTCAACTCTTCTATTATTTATAAATGCAATTATTTATTAAATTAATCATTCATGATTCACATGTATTTTTATATAATCAAAAAACATACAAACAATTACTACTTCTCAAATCTTGTCATATTTGATTTGAATAATTAGAAAAATTCAAATATATAAAACTAAAAACTTTTTAAAAAATGCATATCTAGATTTTAGTTTTGAATTTGTTTAGACAATGGGGTCGAATAGTTTCCTATTAAAAGTTGCAATACCTATCAATTAGTCCATTAATTAAATTACGCATTAAAATAATGAAGCTATAACATATGTTAAATATGCCCATCCCTCACTTATCAAATATGAATCATCTTTATTACTTTTATTTCAGGCCAACATATTTCGGATATTTTTTAAACAATTATTATACATATTTCCTTCAAAAATAAAAAACTATATATAGGGTTGTAGATTTAGCATATTAACACTAGTTTAAATAGATGTTGACGATCATTAATTATCCTTGCATGGAGGCATGTGCTTTTATTTGGCACTTCAACTTTAAATATTTTTATTCTTTTTTATTAAGTAGAGATATTTAGGGTCGGTTTAATTTTAGAAAATATTTTCTATTTTTTATTTTTATTTTCAGAAAATAGTTTTCATTTTTAGTTTTTTAAAAATTAGAAAACATGCTTAGTTAGTAGGGATGAAAACTTGTTTTCAAAAAATGAAAATAGTGAAAATGTGTTTGATATCTAGCTTTTCAAAATAGAAATGAAAAAAATAATTAAAATAAAATACAGTGAGAAAAATGTTATTATTATAATAATAATAATAATAATAAATAAATAAAATATGAGCAAATAAATCAAAGTTTTGAAAAATGACATTAGAAGGATTCGAACCTAAATTAAAATGAAGTTAAAATTTAAAAATCTATGTTTTCATATTTTCCACTTTCCTAAATATTTTTAATGAACATATTTTTTAAGTTTTCAAATTTTTACTTATTTTTATTTTCATTATCTAAAAGTCATTTTCTAATTTTACAACCAAATATGTTTTATGTACCGCTTTTTATTTTCCAAGAAAATAAAAATGAGAACGGACTTCATTCTCGGAAATCAAACGGGTAAATACTTGGATTCGAACCCATACAAGATAAAACAACATAAATATTCTTGATCACTTGGTCAACTACATATTTGGTGGTATGTGTATGTATTGTTTCGTTGGTTGATGATGTGGAAGGATAATGCAGGAATTATTATAAATGCTCAAGTGGGGGATGCAAAGTGAAGAAGAGGATAGAAAGGGACATAAATGACAAAAGTTATGTGATAACTACATATGAAGGTGTTCACAACCATGACACCCCATCCATGATTTACTATAATCAAATGCCCCTCATGGCCCCCAATGCTTGGACCTTGCAAGCTTCTCCTCCTACATAAAAAAACTTACTTACAAACACACACGATATATCGTAGGGACAATCATGGTTAATCAAAATACTATAACGGTTATATAAGTTATGTTTTTGAGGCAATTAGATGATAATGTCTAAAGATAATAATATATTCTAATTACACTAAAAACAAAACTTACAAGTTAACCGTTGTAATATTTTGATTAATCATGAAAACCCCAACATATCCCGCTTCAGAATTGGGATTGGCCAAGCTAGTGGATTAACTATCGGGTGTCCTTGTTATAATTGTAATATATATATATATATGTTAATTAACACGACTACTTTTTCCTTTTTTAGTATATATTATTATACTACAAATTAAGAAATATATTTTTCTGTTTTAAAGAAAATCATCCGTGAATTTGTTATGAATGAAGCTTCATAAAAGGTATTGGGCGTGAGATGAATAAGTTTAAAGTTTTGGTTGCTAAACGTCGAGCCCAACTGGATGGTTTTGTTTGGACTGGTCAAGTAGGAAGGATATCGTCCGAATTTTGGACAGGAGTAGTAGTATTTAGGGGTGTGCAAAATCTGATTCAACTCAAGAAAAATTAAATTATGTGACTCAATGTGAAAATACTCAACTTTTTTTAATTCGACTTGTAATTTTATAAATTCGATTCAACCTAAAAAATTCAAATAAGGTTTGAATTATAAAATGAAAATTCGGATAACTCAAAAATTTTAGTAATTAATGGATCAATTTTCAAGTTTAAGTTGAATCTCTAATTTTGCCTTATATATATATATATATTACAAACGAAAACAAGTAAGAAATATATGTATGTACTATATATGGTTATACAAAATTGTTTAAATTGGAACTAATTAGTACCATAATATTATAAATGTTTAGAATTAAATTTGAACAGAAACTCGAACAACTTGACTAGACTCAAAAAAATTTCAAATAAAGTTTGAATCATAAAATATGACTCATCAACTCAATTTGATCGAATGCCCACCCTGGTAGTACTATTACTCACTCAAAATGTATACAATAATCCCAATCAAGATAAATACAAGACTGTTAAAAATGGATGAGTCTACAACAAATGCCATACACCGATATACACCACTAATGTTATACATCGTTATACGTCACTATTTTTTAATATTTTAAAATAAAATTTTAAAATATTAGGGACCAAACTGCAGTTAACCCCTGTTTAAATGAAATTTGAGTTTCACTGGGTTTTTGTCATCTGCGTTTTCATCTATTTCAGTGGGTTTCATTTTAATTAGTTTTCTTTCTTCGTTTCTTGAATTTTTGAATTTTTTTCAGGAACCAAACATGAATTTGCGCAAGGGTGCTAAGGTTTTACTAATGGAACTCTGGGCCTACTAATTTTTTTTTAAGGTCAACGGTTCCTTAAAAAACAAATTAATTTTTTTCAATCAATAGAAATAATAGCATGTTAACAGAAAGATCAAATAGAATAACACTGTTAATGTGAGTTGATATAGAATGTTTTAAAGTTTATAGACTCATCTAAAATAAAGTGATGGTTTAAGGATTGATATAAAAAATTTTAAATATCATGAACTAATTTAAAATAAAAGTGAGACAATTTATGAGAATATATGTGTGTCTTAAAAAAATATGTCTTAAAGAAAATTTTGAAACAATTGACACTTTTGAAAGAATAAAATAACGTCATTTAATCATTAATTAACCAATAAAAACGAAAAAATATTTATCAACCTTCCTTATCACATCATCTACGGTCTCAACTAATAAAAAATACTTGTTTCTGTTTTTCAAAAAAAAAAAAACTACTTATTTCATTTTTTTCATGTTATTTTTTACCAAATGATTCTCCACTCATATTTTTTCACATCAGATTTTAAAAATAGATTGAAAATTATCATTTGAGTGTGTTGATGACATGGAAAAAAAGTTGAAGTGGTGGTTTATATTGGTTAAGACCATGAGTGATGTAGTAAAGAGGATTCACGATATAATTTATCCTCACGTGTTTAAAGAATAGAAATCTTTATCCTTTTTGGTGTCCCTATTTATGCTCATATACTAAAAATAGGTTTAGATTTTAGGATTAGTGTTTATGGTTTAGGTTTAGGTTTAGGATTATGGTGTAAGTTTAGTTTTTAGGGTTTAGATTTTAAGACTTAAAAATTAAGGTTAGGACTTACATTTTTAGATTTTTAGTGTTTGAGCCTGAATAGAGATATTGGAAAGGGGCAAATATTGCTTTTTATAAAAAAAGACTAGTAGTGAAAAAATATGAGAAATCATTTTTTTATTATTTTTATCCATGTATAATAGATCTTCCAACCAACCTTTTAGAAACTATTAGCATAATAACATATGATTGGAATGTGAGATTCAATAATTTTGGTGTTTAGTATGCTTCATTCTTTTATTGTGGTTTATATCAGAGCCGTTTTGGTATATTTTTTTCTGGGTATATTTTTTTCTGGGTTCTAAGCGAAACTTAAAAATTGGTTCATATATAACATAAGTATATCTTATTACTTTGAACAATTAATTTAATATTTCATTAATAAACCACAGAAATATGATCAAACTTTGTCAAACACATTTTTTTGCTCGCCAAACGTATGATTTATTAGCAAAAATTATACAAGGCCAACACTATCACAAGGCTCATTAAAAACCTTCGTAAACTTAAATGGAGGAAAAGAGTACTCATAATAGTGATTACAGCTAAATGATCAACGCAAGAAAGACATACGAACAATAATACAAAAACAACGCCAAACGACATAGCAACAAAGTATAAAATAAACATTTCAAGACCAAAATGAAGTTACGCCATCATTTGAATCCACGAGGAGCGATCAACCCCACCTTTAGTGAGGGCATCAACGAAACTATTCGCTTCATGATAAATGTTGTGGAAGCACACATAAGACAAAGTCTCACACGCTAAATCAATCTTACGAAACCACGGCCATATCTTCGAAAGCCTCTTTTCTTTGTTGAGCACCCACGCGACTGTCATGATCGAGTCCGATTCAATCACAATAGAGGGAACCACACACCATTTCAAACTCTGAAGCATCAACAAAGCATGACATATTGCTCTTAATTTTGCCTCATTTGAGTCAAGAATCTTCAATGGACCAAAAAACATGGCCAAAACTTGTCCAATATCATTTCACAATACACCTCTGTAGCCTGTCATGCTCGGCTTCCCTCGCGTAGCACCATCAATATTGAATTTAAGCACAACCCCCATCGGCGGCTCCCAAGCTATATGAACCCTCCTCGATGTCGTGAGGGAATGCGGAACGCATAACCATGGACAATCCCACTAAATTGATTCCAAAACCTCACAAGGCTCAGACGCTGCCCGAACCCAATACAACGATCTCATTTTGATAAGAAAAAATAGCCCATCAACGGGTAACCTCTTGTTCGAGAAGAGAAAAACATTTTGTGCAAACCAAAGTGTCCAAAGACTAGTCGCAACTCCTGATAGCCACCAATCTCGTACCACACCCATGAAAAAACTATTAAAACATTGCTGGATAAATTCACCAAGAGTGCATGGATGAATCACCACTACGCTCCACCATCCAAAGAAAAGCAACCAAACCTTCCACACAACAACACAATCAAGAAAAATATGATCCATCTCCTCCTCGGCATTTCTACATCAGTGACACTACACCTCTATATCCGATATTGAGAGTCCTTTGTCACGTAATATTCCATAGCCGGGAGCCGTTGCAACATGGCGAACCAAATAAAATACTGGATTTTAGGTGGGATATTCATACGCCAAACAGCACCCAGCTCGACCTTCTCATCTAAGCCAAAATATTGCATCAATTTGTAAAGAGAACCCACTAAAAATTCTCCCATTTTCGTCTGCTTCCAAATCAATTTGTCCACAACATGCAAATTGAGACACAAATCCAGCACACAAGATTTAAGCTCAGCAAGTTGTCGATCATCAAATGATCGAAGTGGACGGCACGGCAGAAAAAATCTCGCCAAAGATCATAATCAAATCGATCACCACACGTATAATCCCTCACCAACGCCAAATTATTAATGGCTAACCGAAATAGTCTCGGATATACTTGTTGCAAGGGACATCTAAACACCAATAATCTTGCCAGAAAAGAATTTTGAAACCATCACCCACTAACCAAGCGAACTGTGAATGGTCCATAAAACGCTGAACATACTCATCATGTTGCACCTCTACAATCTGACGCCACATAACAGACATGTTGCGATTTCCTTGAAATATAGGTCGTCATTGCATAGTATCACTGCCATACTTGGCTGTAATAATGGATTTCCATAATGTCTTCTCCTCACACGCGTATCTCCAACTTTATTTGGCGAGTAAGGCTAGATTACGCGTATAAAGGTTTACAGCACCAAGCCCCCCACATGTTTTTGGTTGGCACACAACTCGCCAGCACACCTTGTTCATCTTATTCTTCGCTTCTGTCCCACCCCACAAAAAATTGCGTCAAATCTTATCAATCCTTAAGATATTACTTTTCGAGACCAAAAACACGCCCATGTAATAGAGAGGCAAAGACGACAGTACTGAGTTCACCAAAAGCAATCTACCAACAAAAGATAACGAGTCGCGTTTACACCCTGCCAAATGTTGTCTAACTCGCTAAATTAAAGGATCGCAAACGCTTAAACTACGCGCCCCAAGTGGTAAACCCAAATACTTGATCGGAAAATCCCCATAACTATAACCCAGAACCTCCGCAATCTGCTCTACTATAGATGTCTCAACTCCCACCTCATACAAGCAAAATTTATCATAATTTATCTTCAGACCAGAGGCATATTCAAAGCATGTCAACACTCGTTTTATGTTTCGAGCATAACCCACATCACCCTTGAAAAACAAAACATTATCATCCGCAAATTGCAGATGCGACAATGAGACATCCCCGTCACACATACTCCCTTAAACACACCTAACTCTTTCGAGTTAAGTAAAAATTGATGTAATAGTTCAGCTATAATAACAAAAAATAACGACGATAGGGGGTCACCTTGTCTAATTCCCCGTTGCATTGCAAATTTACTAGCCGAGCACCTATTTACCAAAATCAACAGTCGAGCTGAGCCCACACATTCTTCCATCCATCTACGCTAACGAACACCAAATCCTATGAAGGCTAAAATTTGATCTAAACAATCTCATTTTATGCAATCATATGTCTTCACAAAGTCAAGTTTCAAAATAATACCCCTTCGCTATACCTTCGGTGCTGCATTGAATGTATAATTTCATTGGCCAACATGATGCCATCCAAAATCTGTCGCCCACGTACAAAGCTGATTGAACATCACTAATCAATGATGGCAAAATCTACTGAATCTAGCTAGCTAGGCATTTAGCCAAAATCTTGTATAAGGAATTTAGCAAACAAATAGGACTATAATCTCCAATGCACCTCAGATTGTTTTTTTTTTTTTGGAATAAGAACAACGAATGTCGAATTCACCCCCGGTAGCTTACTTGACTAGTGAAAAGAATTAATAAAAGCCATCACATCCTATTTTAGGAACGAATATCCCTTTTTATAAAAAAGAAATGTAAATCAATCAGGCCCAGGACCTTCGCTCCATCACATCCTCACACTGAGTTTCTCACTTCCTCTTCAGTAAATGCCCTTTCTAAGTCTGTGGATTGAGTAGTATCCAATCTTTTAAATTGGATAACAACATCTAAAGTTCCCGCCGTTGGTTGTCAAGCAAAATACTTTTTGAAAGCACGGAAAAATGCAGCTTTCATACGCTCCAGATTTGTCTCCCAATGTCCATTAACTTGTAATCCAGGAATGGAGTTTCTCATGGCTCGAACTTTCACTGATCCCCCTCTCGAAGCCATTTGACCGGGATTTTTGTCGCCAAATAGATTCTCTTTAACGAGATAGTTTTTACAACTCCGACTGCAAATTCTTTCGCTCACCTAGTTCAGCAGTCATCCCCAATTCATCCCCAATACATCTGTCCAAAGCATCAATCTTGCCTACAGCATTCCCAATCTTCTCATCAACATTCCCAAATGTAGATTTGTTCCAACTTTTCAAGAAAAGTTTCATATCATGCAATTTTTTGCTTAAATTTATGCCATCTCTCATAAAAGACAGACGTGCCCACTCTTCCTCTATAGCTTTCACATATCTCGATTCAGCCATCCATACATTCAAGAAATGAAAAGGACGTGGCCCTCTCTCTACCTTCTCATTTCTCAATAATATCAGCGTATGGTTCGACAAACCCCTGGCAGTGTTAATGCTCCCAATTTGGAGAAATGTTCAAACCATTCCTTCGACACAAGGAATCGGTCAATCCGACTGCCCTATATCCTGGGCCAAACCATGTAAAGCGATGTCCCTGCAAAGGTATAACAAGCAAAGCCGTCACTTCCACAAAATTCAATCACACCTCGTGAAATCATATGTCTTCCTTGTCATTCCTGTGGGTTCATCACCATGTTAAAGTCACCCCCTAAGCACCAAGGAAACATACGAGCATTGATAACCAATCTTAGCTCCTGCCAAAACAGTTGTTGTTCACTTAAATTACAGGGAGCATAAATCTCTATCAAACGACATTGCCAATCTTTCACTGCCCAACGTCCCTTAACCACAACAAAGCGAGGCCCCTTTGCCACTACATCCATGCTAAAAACGAGTTGTGTCCTATATCACCACACCACCACCAGATCTTCCAATCGAGAGAGAAAACTCAAATGCAAAACTATCAGTAGACCACAAATCGACTAACAAGAAACCTATCAATTTTCTCCAATTTAGTTTTCAACAAAATCACCACCTCACATCTATGTTGTCGTGCCAAACATTGCACCGCCTTTCATTTCGAAATTAAACATAACCCTCTTGTATTCCATGACAACACCCGCATCCCTCGATGCTATTGTCTCCTCTCTCGTTCTTCAATAAGCCTAGCGATATCCTTTACAATCTCTTTCTCGTTTCCCACTATTTCAGCTCTAATATATTTTCTCAATACCAGCGTCACCCTAGCCTCCCTTAGAATCGCACGCTTCTTGTTTAAGAACTCAGAATCGGATAAGGAACCATTGGCAATCGTGTGTGAATGTGGGTTTTTCTTCGGTCTTCCACGTCCATTTTTCCCTAGCTTTTTCTCCGCTTCAAGTCTTTCCTCAAGAGGTAAAAATGTCGCTTTTCCAGCCCTAGGGATTTTAGACCTCGGCCCACATTCAATCAACTCCAACCTGCAGCCAATATTGATCAACGCCCTATCGTGTGTATCTTCACAATGTTGTGATTCGAAGTTTGTTTTTTCCATAACATCAAAATGCCCATGTCTCCCTGTCGATCGTTCAACAATTCTGAGCACCTCATCTTCTATCCAACTCGATTATTTAGAAGCCGTGTCCAAAACCCTCAGATCTTCTATTCTATTTCCCTCCCATAAACGTGTGATATGGTCTGGACTTGGGCATTGTTTTGATACTCTGGGACAAAAGTATCATTCACCTACAATTTCATGGATCTCGACTTATACTCACTATTCAAGCCATCTTGTTTACCACTGCTTAGAACCAATTCCTCTTCTTTACTCATGTCATCATTAATACCACAACAACAATCACATTTTGGTCCAATGGCCTCTTCCATCTCGACCACTCGTATCTGAAAAATATTGCCATCAACCTCCAGCTCAAATATCTCATCAATCTTATGAAACTAGTTTGTCTCAATTTGGAACCTACATCTTTCAAACATCGATGGCGCTAAAGTTTCAACATCAATCTGTACAAATTCTCCCCAAACTACAACAATGTTTCTAAAGGTTTCTTCCGACCATACGCAGATTGGGATGCCACTTACTGATAACCATAGTCTGCGATTTGGCAGTCCTATTGTTGGCGACCATTCCATCACATTTTCTAACCATTGGTCGAAACAATTTTCCTCCAGGAGTTTCTTTCGTATTGCGCAGTCCTCAAACATGAGTAAAATTAACGAGCCCACCACACGCATCACCGAAAATCCTTCTAGGTTTGTTTTGTGAAATTCTTATACTAAGTCCTTCACACTACAAGGCTGCTTACAGAACCCTAGCGCACACGTCTACAAAATTTCTCATTTATCCTTATCCACCACGCCTATAATCGATTTGGGTACACATTGGGTCTCCTTCTGTTCCCCCTGTTTTTCAAACTGTGTATTCTCCTGCCCTGTATGCCGCCTAGGATTCAGATTCATCGGTGATTGGATCGGATCCTTTTTTCGTCTCCAAAATGGATCACGTACATCTCATTTTGCCATCATCACTCGCACACGAGAACCATATAGGCGAAAGCCATCAAAACGGTCTATCACTCTATCCGCATCCGCCTTTGTTTTAATCCGTACAAATCCAAATCTGGATCCGTCTCTTGCCTTCTTCTTTGGTACAAATACATCCACAACAATCCCATGTCTATCAAAAATCTGCCAGATCCTTTTCCAGTGTAACTATAACGGTAGATTGGCAACGAACAGAGTCAAGCAACGTTGATCTTGAAACCTCCCTTGCAATCGTCCTTGAGATCTTCCCTGAGATCGCCTTTGACTCCCAATCATGGATAGTTTTATTTAAACATATAATAAATACAACTAAAATTATAGATACAACCACTAATTTGAGAAATTACTGAAATTATGAAGTAAAAAATTGAGGCAATGAGCGGGTGCTCATGTTACTTTCCTTTTGAGACACTGATTTATTTTATATGAATTGGGAACTAAGGTTAACAATAGCTTGCATAATCCACAAAGGAATACTTTTTTCTTTATTTCATATGATCGACTCAAATTATGCAATTTCAAATATCATATAAATATTGTTCAAAAAAATTATATAAATATATATTGTTTATCATTCAACGTCTGCATGAATTTTTATATTTTTTTGGCTAATACAGAGAGCTAAGAAACCATCTAACTAGGCAAAATTTTCTCTTTATGCGCCAAGGCATGCAAGTCAGCAGGAGGATCAAAGAACAAAACTTCTACGGTTGGAGCACCACGGCCTAAGAAAGCTAGCTGATCTGCAACAGCATTAAGTTTCCAATGAATGTGATGAGCTGTGGTTGTCCAATTACGCAACAGCAGCTCATGTATAGAGTCGACAAGTGCAGTACCGGCCAGAGCATCAGATGAATGAGTGAGGATTCTAGCAACTTCAAGATTATCCGTTTCCTGTTCTATATAACGAAAGTCTAACCCCTAAACATGGACATTATGTGCAGCCCAAAGTTCCATAACCGAGCTGTTGGATTAAAATTCAATAATAGTGGGCACATATGTATAATGTACGTTGCTATTATAAAGTTTAACACGTAATTAAGTGACCAATTATGTTACACGTGTTATAGGTACTAAATTGTCATGGAATTAAAAGTGTAGATACCATAAGTTAGATTTATAACTCAATGAGGGGCAGAGTTGTAAATATTAATAAACTGTTTTAATTTAGTTTATATAAAGGGTAGTGGTCCCCGAGATATAGGTTAACTTGCATATCTCTTTTCCCCGTCTGAGAGTTGTGTGCCAAGAGGTAATCTATCATCTTGGAAGATCAAGCCCTCTGAAAAAATCTCCATCAATGGATTCAGGTACGCTTCCGCAAATCTAGTTTTTATTCTTAATGATTTGACATACATATCGATCTAGGGTTTATATTCGTATTGAATATATTTTGGTTCTAACAAGTGGCATCGAGCCAGATTTGTCAAATCATTGAGATCGTATTTTTTGGGTTAATTATCTTCCATCACTGTTTTCCAATTTATACCGAATCTGTTTAGGTTTTTTTTCGTGAGTTACATCCTTAATTGGTTATTGGAAAAAGTTAAATTGGATTATGTATTAGGGTTTGATCTCTCGCATATATTCTGAAATTTCTGGATTTCCCTTATATGCTCGGTTATTTTCTTTCGATGTTGCTGTGCGATTACATGTTTGCCAATTCCATTGATTTCCGGGTTTTAACTATAATTGCATAAGATTGGATTGAATTTGTTCAATTGTTGTTAACAGTTTGGAATTTAGTCTACTTTTGCTTTTCGTTAATTAACAATTGCGGCGGTAACTATCCATCGAATTATGTTTTTTTTACCTAGGTTAATGAAAATTAATTTAGGTATATACTATTTTTTATCTATAAAATATATATTTGAATTTACAATATATATTTAAGTCGGTTGGATCAAAAAAAATTTTTTTGATCATTAGGTATTAAGATAAATATTAGAAACATATAAATTCATGCTTTGGCTATGTCTAATATTTTAGTAGGTTAATTGAAACACAATGTTACCAAAGTGACCGCTTCTGCGTAGATTAACTTATTTAAAATATCAAGATGTTTGTGTTTGTGTTTTGTAATTCATGCGTTTATTAATTGGCCCAAAGGAAAATTAATATTTGGCAGAATTTCAAATAACACATGTGGTGATAAATGTGTGACAATTATAAGGTAATTTATGTGTGCAATACGTTAGTCCAAAGATTAACCTGTTGTTCAACATAGTTTATTGTCAATGTTTGATTGCTACAACAAGAGTACCGCTTAGAGTTAATATTACTGTCCCAAGACTTGATATTAATGTTGTGTTTGGTATCTTGAGGGGAATTAGTCATTATTTTGAATTTATTTGTTTACTTGCGAATTATTGGTGTGAGCATATTTATTTATTTATTATTCTTTTGTTCTATATTCAGCTAGTTCTTTCACGCCACAATATCTGCTAATGTCAATTCTATACCCATGCTTAATGGGACGAATTTCAAGGAATGGAAAAGGCACTTACCGATAGTGCTTGGTTGTATGGACATAGACCTTGCGTTAAGGGAAGAACAACTGCGCACTCTCTCATCGCGGCAAGCACCCCGATGCAAAGGGATTTTGAGAGGTGGGAACGTTCTAATCGCATGAGTCCGATGATCATGAAACATAGCATTCGGAAACCTTTAGGGTGCAGAATCAAGAAATTATTCGGGCTAAGGATTTCCTTGACAATATTGAGCAACGTTTTGTTAAAAACGATAAGGTTGAGATGACATCACTTCTGAATTCTTTGATGTCTATGAAGTACAAGGGTCAAGGAAATATATGGGAGTACATTATGGAAATGTCTCATATTGCTTCAAAACTTAAGGCACTTAAGATCGAGTTTTCTGATGATTTACTCGTCCTTATGGTTTTGGTATCGCTTCCTGCACAGTTTAACCAATTTAAAATTAGTTATAACTGTCAAAGGGAGAAGTGGACTCTAAATGAGCTCATTTCTCATTGTGTTCAAGAGGAATAAAGGTTGAAGCGTGAGAAAACTGAAAGTGCTCATTTGTCTAGTGCCTCTAAAGACAAGGGCAAGAAAAGGAAATATCAGAATGAAGCTGCTAAGGGTCCAGCTCAAAAGAAACAATAGAATGTTCCAAATAATTGTTTCTTTTGTGACAAGCCTGGACACATGAAGAAAGGTTGTACCAAATATCACTCATGGCGTGCAAAGAAAGGTATGAATCTTACTTTGGTCTGTTCTGAGGTTAATTTAGCTTCAGTATCTAGAAACACTTGGTGGTTAGATTCTGGTGCTACTACTCACATAAGTGTTTCTATGCAGGGTTTCCTGAGCTACCGAAAGCCAAGTGATGGTGAAAGAAACATCTTTGTGGGCGATGGAAAATCAGTGGAAGTGGAAGCAATTTGGCATTTTAGGTTGTTATTAGGAACTGGTTTTTATTTGGATTTGAAAGACACTTTTGTTGTTCTGTCTTTTAGGCGGAATTTAGTTTCAGTTTCTTTGTTGGACAAATTTGGTTATTATTGTTCATTTGGAAACAATCAGTTTTCTTTGTCTTTAAATTCAAGTATTGTTGGAACTGGTTATTTAAATGCTTATGACAACCTTTATTTGTTAGATACAATTGCATCCTATAATGAAACCTTGCATGTGGAATCACGTGGTACCAAGCGAAAATTAAATAAAGAAAATTCAGCATCATTATGGCATAAACGCTTAGGTCATATATCAAAGTGTAGGATTGAGCGTCTTGTGTCTAATGGTATTTTAGAGTCCCTTGACTTCACAGACTTTAATGTTTGTGTTGATTGCATCAAGGGAAAGCAGACCAAAACTAAGAGATTAGGTGCCAATCGTTCTACAGACGTCTTAGAATTAATTCATACTGATATTTGTGGGCCATTCCCTACGACATCTTGGAATGGTCAACAATATTTCATAACATTCATAGACGATTACTCACGTTATGGGTACCTATATCTCATTCATGAAAAATCTCAGATTTTGGACGTGTTCAAATCCTATAAAGCTGAAGTTGAGAATCAACTCAACAAAATGATTAAAAAAGTTCGATCTGATCGTGGTGGTGAGTACTACGGTAGATATGATGGATCAGGTGAACAACGTTCAGGACCATTTGCAAAATTCCTAGAAGAATGTGGTATTATCCCACAGTACACCATGCCAGGATCACCTAGTATGAATGGTGTTGCTGAGAGACGTAATAGGACTCTTAAGGATATGGTAAGAAGTATGATTGCTCATTCTACCTTACCTGAGTCACTCTGGGGAGAAGCATTAAAGACAGCAGCGTACATTCTGAATAGAGTACCCACTAAAGCAGCTGAAAAGACACCTTATGAGCTTTGGGTGGGTAGAAAGCCCACTCTAAAGCATTTTCACATTTGGGGATGTCCATTTGAGGCAAGGCCTTATAGGCCACTTGAAAAGAAATTGGACTCCAAAACAAGAAGCAGCCTACTTTATTGGTTATTCAGGCGATCTAGGGGCTATAAATTTTATGATCCCATAATTAAGAATATTTTTGAGACGGGAATTGCAATATTTTTTGAGGATGTTGAGTTTGGAGGAGAAATAAGGTAAGAGACATTGTCTTTGAGGAGGAATTGAGTTTTAACTTAGTTCCTACTATCACTTTTGATGATGTTCAAGTTTCTATACCGATCATCAATCAAGAAGTGAATCCAGAACCTCAACAAGACAATGTTGAACAGCTCCCTCTTATTCAGGATGAGGTAATTGTTCCGTAAGAGCAAACTCAAAGCAACCTCAAGAACAAGTGCCATTAAGGAGATCCACGAGAGAAAGGAGAAATGCTATTCCGGATGATTATATTGTATTTCTCCAAGAAAATGAGGATGATAATGGAATGATGGAAGATGATCCGATCAACTTTCATCAGGCCATGCAAAGTATTAACTCTCAAAAGTGGATTGATGCCATGCAAGAAGAGTATAAATCCATGCAAGACAATAAAGTTTGGAAACTTGTCCCATTACCTGAAGGTGCAAAACCAATTGGTTGTAAATGGATTTTTAAAACCAAGAGGGATGCAAATGGCAATGTGGAGAGGTATAAGGCACGTCTTGTAGCTAAAGGTTATACTAAAAAAGAAGGCATTGACTTTTCAAAGACTTTCTCTCCAGTTTCATCGAAAGACTCATTTAGGACAATCATGGCACTTGTGGCTCATTTTGATCTTGAGTTACATCAGATGGATGTTAAGACTACGTTTCTCAATGGAGAAATTGAAGAAACAATTTATATGGTGCAACCAAAAAACTTTGAGTCGGGAGACCCAAAGAATATAGTTTGCAAATTAACAAAATCCATCTATGGACTCAAACAAGCTTCTCGTCAAATGGTATCCAAATTTCATCAAGTAATTGTCTCGTTCGGTTTTTGAGATGAATATTGTTGATGATTGCGTGTATCACAAGTTTAATGGGAGTAAGTACATATTTTTGGTTTTATATGTCGATGACATTTTGCTTGCCACAAATGATATAGGCTTATCGCACAAAACCAAGAGATTTCTATCTAAGCATTTTGAAATGAAAGATCTTTGGGGACGCTTCTTTTGTTTTAGGAATTCAGATACATCGAGATCGATCTCGGGTATTCTTGGATTGTCACAAAAGAACTATATCGATAAAGTACTTAAAAGGTTTGGCATGCAAAATAGTAAACCAATAGACACCCCGCCACTAAAGGAGACAAGTTTTGTCTTGCCCAATGCCCTAAAAGTAATCTTGAAATTCAAGAAATGCATAAGATTCCTTATACATCAGCTATTGGGAGTCTAATGTATGCTTTCGTGTATGTACGCGTCCGGATATTGCGTACATTGTTGGGATGTTAGGCAGATACTCAAGCAACCCCTGGTATGGACCATTGGAAAGCAGCCAAGAGGGTTATGAGGTATCTTGAGAGAACAAAAGATTATATGCTCACATACAGAAATCAGATCATTTGGAGGTCGTAGGGTATACGGATTCTGATTTTCTTTGGGTGCCAAGATAGCAGAAAATCTACATCAGGCTATATTTATCTGTTAGCTGGTGGAGCTATATCCCGAAAAGTGCCAAACAGACACTTGTAGCTTCTTCCACTATGGCGCAGAGTTTGTAGCATGCTACGAGGCATCTAATCATGGAATATGGCTGCGAAATTTTGTCATTGGGCTGCGTATTTTGGAGAATATAGAAAGACAACTTAAACTATTTTGTGACAATAAATCAGCAGTGTTGTATTCCAACAACAATAGGAGCTCGTCTAAGTCAAAGCACATTGACATAAAGTTCCTAGTTGTGAAAGAAAGAGTGCAAAGTGGACAAATATCCATAGAACACATTAGGACAAACTCTATGATAGCGGATCCGCTCACAAAAGGTTTACCACCCAAGGTCTTTCATGAGCACACTTTTTCATATGGGTGTTACATCATTTAAGGATATTATTGTTTGAGTGGGAGTTTGTTATTTGTTCACTTTATGTTTATGTTTATTTTCAGACATTTATGTATTTGGTTATTTTACGATCGAAATAAAGTATTCAGTTAATTCACTCTTTTCTTATTTGGATAAGGACCTCACTTATGTTTAAAGAGGACCAGTTGGAAATAGGCATGTTCGGTTCACATTTACATGTAATTTCCATGCTACGCATCCATGATTGATCTATGTCATTTGATTATGTTTGTATACGTGACCTTGATGGGTCCAGTCATGATTGATATGGCAAAGACCGCTTTGATCCTATATGGATATAATTGATGGACGAGATTGTTATAGAATACCTATTACATGATAGCAAATTTTGAGCTCATAAAGTCGTACATTTTTCAGGTAACATATGTTGCCCAAGTGGGAGATTGTTGGATTAAAATTCAATAATAGTGGGCACATATGTATAATGTACGTTGCTATTATAAAGTTTAACACGTAATTAAGTGACCAATTATGTTACACGTGTTATAGGTACTAAATTGTCATGGAATTAAAAGTGTAGATACCATAAGTTAGATTTATAACTCAATGAGGGGCAGAGTTGTAAATATTAATAAACTGTTTTAATTCAGTTTATATAAAGGGTAGTGATCCCCGAGATATAGGTTAACTTGCATATCTCTTTTCCCCGTCTGAGAGTTGTGTGCCAAGAGGTAATCTATCATCTTGGAAGATCAAGCCCTCTGAAAAAATCTCCATCAATGGATTCAGGTACGCTTCCGCAAATCTAGTTTTTATTCTTAATGATTTGACATACATATCGATCTAGGGTTTATATTCGTATTGAATATATTTTGGTTCTAACACGAGCATCGGCCAAAACTACGAGCGAACCCAAAAATCCAGGACCCATGAGAGTCGCGTAATACCTCTCCTGTTGCAGCCATGCAGTCATTCTGAATGAATTTTAAACAATTTTTAACTAGAGAAGGGGAGAGGAGAATTTTATTCCTACTGGGTCTTGAACCCACGACCTAAGAGAAAGAAAATGTATCAATTGAGAGTTTTAACTATATACTCTTGAGATTGTTGACTTCTGAATAAATTTTTATATTAAAAAGTAATTCACTGAAATATAAAAAACATATACATGTATAGTTTGTGCATACTATATAAGTCCCGAGTTATACACAAAAATATAAATAAATATACAAGTCTCGACTAACCCAAAATAAAATAAAACAAAGGTACACAACCACGAACTTGATGACGTTTTTCTTCCTTTTAACAATTTAAAGAACAACTTGCATTGATATGTAAAATTATTACAAGGAAAATGGATCTCAATCTGGAGCAGATGCATATCCATCCCCATTTTTTGGGGAAAATTTAAAAATATAATTTAACTTATAAAAAAATTATTTTGCATACTCATTTATAAAAAAATGTATTAAAATTTTAGACTTATTTTTAAAATTCTAGATCCGCCATTGATCTCAATACATAGATAAAATAATGGATGAGTCTAGAACGGGCAACGCACATCGCTGAACACCACTAACGCATACACTGCTAAACAACATTAATTTTTTAATGACTTTTAAATAATTATTAAAAATCTCAAAGCATCGACATGTAATTGCTCATATTTCAAAATAAAATTAAAAGAAATTATTCCATGAGTCATTCTTACCATCTCACCTATGATCCTACTCAATTAAATAAAACCACGTTATCTTTATTTTCTACATAATATTTTTCTTATAAATTAAAATTTACAAATTATCACCTTCCTCTTCATAACTCATGTATTTTGACTTAATTTTTATTCTCAATTATAATTCTAATATGTTAATGAATAAAATCGTTTAAATAAAAAATACCAAAAAAACTTAACTCACTAATAAAAAGAGCGAAAAATAAAATAATTGAAAACTTTTGACTTTTAATCTTGAAATAAAATAAATAAAAGTTACGGTGGTTCAACGGCGGTGTTCAATGGCCCGATGAAGAAGTGGGTTCACGTGTTACCCCCATCCACCGCTAAACATTCCCAGTTAGGTGGACCCCACTTTTGTTTTTTTGTTTTTTGCTGATTTCGACGGCGGAGGACCTGGAGCAACCCAAAGCGCAAGTTCTTATATACCCGTATAAATCTTTAAATATACATATGTAAATTTTATATACACGTATAAATATACGTCTGCGTCATTTTTTCGGGTGGTTTTAGGCTTTTTAGCTTAGGGTTTTTGCTCACTGTTCTTTTAGTTTTGATTAATCTGGAACTAAACCATTAGTCTTTCTTTAGTAAATAATAAATTGTTTCCGCATATTGTCATGGATTCTTGAAATCAAGCATAAGACTGAATTTCTAATATAATTTATATAGTTAAAAAATGGGTTTTTCTTTCCATTAATTTGTTTAATTAATTTATTTTTATCTCTTTTGATTCGAAGGTTAAGTTTTTAAATTTTTTATATTTAAATAATTTTATTCATTAATATAAGATATGAGGAAGAAGATGATGATTTGCAAATTTTAATTTATAAGAAAATATTATGTGAAAATATAGATGATGTTTTATTTAATTGGGTAGTACCATAAATGAGATGGTGAGAATATTTCATGGAATAATTTTTTCTAATTTTATTTTGAAATATATTAATTGCACGTCAAGGCTTTAAAATTTTTAATAATTATTTAAAAATAATTAAAAATTTAACGGTGTTTAACAATATATTATATTAGTGGTGTTCAGTGATATGTGACGTTGGTTTTAAAATTTTCCTAAAATAATATCAAAGTAAACAATATAAACGGCGGGCAGAAAAAAGAATTAACATTGTATTATATTTGTTTAAACGGATTGTAACATTTTCTTACAACTTTTTAAAGTTTATTTTATTCTATTTTCTCTAAACTAATTTTTATATTGTCCTCCATTGAATTTAATTTAAAACTGGTAGTTATCAATTATCATTGTGAGAACGGAGGTATGATGGCCGGACGATGACCAGTGTGTGGTGAAAATAAAGAACGATGAGGGTTAGAGAAATAACAAAAATACAGAGGATATAAAACTGTTAATATGATTTTATTGGAAATGGGTTACTTTCATTGGGTTACACAAATGTTGGGTATTTATAGCCCAAACGAATAATGACCCAAAAGACTAACAAATTAATAACAGCTAATTAACTAAATATCTTCAGCATTCACCTTGCTTTTTTAATCTTCTTCAAAACTGATAAGATGCTAAAACCAACAAACACAAAGCATGTTTTGGTTCAGTAGGCTGAATTTTAAATATTGATTCTCAACAAATTATAAATGCTGAAACTGGCTGCCACTCGAATAGAAAGAATTCTTTCCTCACTCATCATTCTTTTATCCCGAGTTTGATAGTTTTTACTTAGTGATTTATCCAGAATCAAAAGTGTTATTCTTCTTCTTTGTTCTTTTTTACTCAATGTTCTTTTATACAAATTTTTTTATTCGAAATTCCTTCAGAAATCTTTCTTCATCTTCACTGTATTCATTCGTCACTTATTTGATTCTTCTTTTTGTCGGGAGCAAGGCGATTAAGCTATGAACTCCCAGATGTAATCTGAAATTTTTCTTGACCCTCTTATGTCTAGTTAAAGAATGCAAGGCTGTTAAACACCATACATTCCCCCAGATATTTTCAATCTTCCAAACTTGGTTGTCAAACCAAAGTTTCAGGTACCCTTGTGGACAAAGCAAAAAACAGTGAAGCTCCCAAACTTGCAGTAAATGTAATCAACATTCAATAGCAACACCAGCAACAGACAAGATCAAATTTAACTCAGATCCTACACTCTGATCAACAAATGATAGACTTAGATCTTCAATTCAGATCAATCATGAGCAAAAAACTACCGCTAACCTTAAAATTTAACTATCAACTAGTTGCAATCACTATAATTTCCAATTTAGAAGAATAATGTCATCAACCACCACAGACCAAAGAATTCAACTCATATCAATCCAAAAAAATTAAGCGCAGAAGCAAACGAGAATTATCTTGCAAAGAAAAAAAAACTCAATCCTGAACAAAATTAGTCTAATTAAGAGACTTCAACTCAAAGAATATCCACCATGCTCAATCTGCAACTAAACGCGAAAAGTTAATTTGGACCACTTTACTAAATCAACCATTGAATCTCAACACAATACTAACTCCAACAAACCAAAATTATCACCAAAATTGTAGCACAAACTATCAGGATCCAATGTTGCTAGATTGTACCATGAAATTCAGAACAACCACGTAAACTGAGGAAAAAAAAAACCAAACTAAAAATTAAACCATGAAGCAATTAACCGAAAGTCTATTAAACTTAGCTCTGATACCATGTGAGAACGGAGGCATAGTAACCGCACGGTGATCGAAGATAAAGAACGATGAGGGTTAGAGAAATAATAAAAACACATAGGATATAGAAATGTTAATATAATTTTATTAGAAATGGATTACTTTCATTAGGTTACACAAATGTTGGGTATTTATAGCCCAATCGAACAATAACCCAAAAGACTAACAAATTTATCAATTTAATAACAGATTCATAACAGCTAATTAACTAATTATCTTCAACAATCATCTCGGACGTTCAATTATAATATTTTGTATGACGTGAGAAATTATAAATTGACATTTTAATAATTATAGCAGAGGAAACCAGGATGATTTAGCCTTCCTAAGCCATTCACATTCGCCATAATTTTACGTAGAAAAAACAAGGCTGGAAGATTTAGTTGTTTCATTATCGTAAGGAATTTGTTTTGAAGCATCAAGAAATTAAGAATTCCAGACAGAAAGGACCATTTCAAGTTTTTAACATTAGATTTGGGCATGAATCTGGAACATCCTTTACTTGCCACCAATGTAGTTCAACATGCATTGCATTTAATAATTGCAAACCACCTTCAACTAATAATAAAAGGACTGCAAAAGGCTGCGAATAATGAAGCTTCAACCCTCGGAACACTATTTCTATCCAGATTATATACAGGTGGTGGTGGTGGTCATTCAATTCCTAGGCACTTTACACTGTATGGGTCATCTTTAATCAATGTGGTTTCGATTCAGTTCCATCTCTTGGAATTCTTCAGCCCTTTCGACTTTTGTTTAGCTGCTTGAAATGCCTGCCTCTTTTGTTTCTTTTGAGCTTCCTTCTCCGCCTGTTGAAACCAGAGCAGGGTTGATGTTATTATGTACACCTACACCTGCAATCTCTCCGGTTTACAAAAGCTTGGAATCACAGGGTTATTGCTATTTGCTTACCTTTGACATCTTTGATTTGGCTTTCACTTTGGGAGCTTTCTCTTCGAGCTCCGCCTCACGCTCAAGTTCCTTCTCCCTTGCCTCTAGGTTCTTCTCCAGGTAATACTGTCCATTTGGAATTTGTACCCATCGTTAATCGGGGAATAAACAACATATTTCAGGTAATTACCACCAATAAACTTAGCTGATGCACAAATATAGTAAACATATATCTGAATGACCTTAAAAAGAATACGTCCAGTCTTTTAAACAAGAAAACCATACATTATAGTCGCCTGCATAGTCCTGCAAATGGCCGCCTTTTACTTCCACTACTCTGTTCACTATTTGCCGAATGAAGTATCGGTCATGAGAAACTGTGATGACAGTGCCACTGTACTCTCTTATTGCCTCCTGATACAATCGAAGGGGTGAAGAATAAATGAGTGATAAATCTAAATGCTACAATATCGATATAGAGAAGAAAAGAAGAAGATGAAGGTAAATAAAGAGAAAGCCAAACCTCTAGCATCTCTTTTGAGGGTATATCCAGATGATTAGTTGGTTCATCCAAAACTAGTAGGGTAGATGGTTTTACCATGAATTTGCAAAAAGCTAGACGTGCCTGAATGGAACAGAAAAACACAACATTCAAATCCATGCCTTTGACACACAATCAGCTAAGACATGACAAACGTTATGAAAGAGGCTTTAAATTCACAAAACATTGGGGGAGTAGGCTCGAGAAGAACTAGAATGCGGATCCTGATACATTAAAGAGAACCATATTAGGTTAGTCTTGTATCAAAATTCATCAGCATGTATGATGGATTGATGGTTAACATTTGAATTCAATACACCCTCAAGTAACCAACAACCTCTGATTAAGTACCGATAATTTGACAAAATGTAAAGTAGTAATAAATGAAATAGATTCAAACCATAAAACAAAGGCTTTTTTTTAAACTTTAATGAACTCATGATAGATATAAAGAAGCATTTGACAAAAGAATTCTATGCAGTGTAATTACCTTCTCACCACCACTCAAAAGGGAAACCTTCCTGTCAAGCATATCAGCTTTGAAGTTGCAACGACCAAGGAGCCCCTTAATATCATCAATTCTCCAGTCCTCCGCAACTTCTTCCACTGTCTGAAGCACTGTTTTATCCAAATCAAGAGCCTCTGCCTGAAAGAATGTTGACTGAATTTAGTGCTTTTGTACTTTCTTAGCTCAAAAGAGAAGCTCAGGAACTAGCAGGAAGATCGTAATCATCTCAGCTATAAATAACAAATTCTCAGAGGCCAGATACCTGATTCTGCTCAAAATAATTTGGAAGAACATTATGCTCCCCAAGGAGCACTTCACCGCCACTTGGTTTCTCTAAACCCATTATCAATTTCAGCAAAGTACTCTTTCCACAACCATTTGGACCAATAATGGCAATTTTCTCTCCTCTTTCAATTGAAAGGTTTGCCTTGTTAAACAGCATCTGGCACAGAAACCAAACGTTTGTAAAAAAGAGTGGGAAAAAAAATCTAAACCATCCTCCTAACACAATCAAACATTTCAACTCACCTCATCCTCATAACCAAATTCCAGATTCTTAATAGTAACAACAGATCTGCCACTTCTTCCACGCTCAGGGAACCTGATCTTCATTTGTTTCCGTTGAAATGGCTTCTCTATTTGATCCTCTTCTTGAAGTTTCTCCAGCTTCTGTTACCACACAGAAGGATAAGAAGACATAAGTAGCCAGAAAAAGGTTTAGAGTCTAAATCTCATTAAACGGAAGCACAAAGTATGATGAACCAGTAACTATCAAGTGGCAAACAACATCAAAATCAGAAGAAAGAAAACACAAGACAAAAATTTCAAGCAGCAGCAGCCTTAGTCTCCAAACAAATTTTCAACGGTGTTACTGAGAACTAGTTTTAGGAATGCAAGACAATCATGAGGCTAACTTAGGACAGAATGTCTTGTGTGAAATAAAAATAAAATGGAAAAAGTAAAAGAAAGACAAGAAAAGAGAACCAAGTAGCATGCCACTATTCATAGGTGATACTGTTTATGCAAATTAACTCTCTGCTCATCATGTCAAGAAAAGTACACAGGTTTCATCCTCATCCCTTCCTGTGCATCATTTGCGGTCCAGAATAGAAAACTACTTGATCCGATACCAGTGATTGTAAAACTTGATGAGGAAAGAATAAATTCTTGAGCAATAATGAACAACCTTAGGTGAATGATATACAACTACCAACTGAATTCAACAAAATTTCCTAGCCAATCGTAATTAACTCAGAATTCTGGATGAATACAGAAAGTATCCCCAATGATCACCTTTCAATATACATGGCTTTTTACATTCAGCATTCCAGAGTTCAAGGTAACTCACTTCTGTATGGAATTAATTGTACAGGGTAAAATAATCAACTGTATAGAGTAAGATCTGATGAAAACTCGGGCACTCATTTGAAAGGTCAGTCAAGAAAGTTGGCAATTCGGGAATAATTTCATTTCATCATTGATAGATGCGTATTTACCAGATAATGACATCTATACACAACAATGACCAAAGCATACAGGTTGTGTCCTCACAATGAATCCCCCTCGATCATACCTTTTCGGCAGAAGAAGCACGGCCAGAATTTGCCCCAGCACCTAATCTGCTTATCAACTCTTTTGTCTGCTCAATTTCCTTCTGTTGCTTCTCCCACGCAGCATACTGAGTTTCAACCCATGCTGCCTTCGCCTCAACGTACTGAGAATAGTTACCCTCAAATGTTCTGGAAACACCCATATCAGTCTCCACAATCTTTGTACATAGCTGATCTAGAAAAGCTCTATCGTGAGATATAATGACCATTGGAACATCTTGCTTGTTCAGATATCCTTCAAGCCACTCAATTGTATCAAGGTCAAGGTGATTTGTAGGCTCATCCAAAAGCAATAAATCAGGCTCCTGCAAATTTACATCTACATTAACAAAACAACTAGAAATAGTAATACCAATATCCTCTACTACATATCATACACATGGACCACGAATTAACAAACTTCACATCATCAAAAGATATCTAACAAGCTAGCCTGCTAATAGTCGAAATTTACAGCCTACATCCAATCACAACTATCACTTATGCAAAAATAAACAATATTATTTAGAACATTACTATTAATATGTATGTATATACACATTGATAAAACATATTGGTTAGCTATCAACCTCCTGCGCAATTCTGGAAGTGAATTCCTATACCTCTTTACCGCTACACAAATAAGGCTCAAAAAATTCATTGCCCCTACTTTATTTAAGAAAGTAAAATAGAAGCCTTTCGTTAAATTAGGCAACTATCATGATACCAAGTTAACAACTTTACCTGCAACAAAATCTTTCCAAGTGACATCCTCATCTGCCAGCCGCTACTAAAACTGGCAACCAGCCTATCCGAATCCTCAGGCAAAAACCCGAGCTCCGGCATCAACTTGCTAACCTTGGCATCAACCTCATCCAAATTCACAGCCTGAGCTCTTCTTTGCAACAAATCAAACTCATCCAAAAGCCTTCCCATCAACTCCAAATCCTCGGTCGCCCCTTCTATCGCCTTTTGAACCTTGTCTAACCTCTCAGAGATCTCCATTTCCTCTTTAAAGGCACTCATGAACTCCTCCCTCACCGTCCTACTCATTGAAACCTCGAATTCTTGGTTCAAGAACGCAACTTTCATGTGGGGCTTAGCCTTTATGACGTTTCCCGAATCGGGTTCTTCTAGCCCCGTTATAATTCTCATTTGGGTCGTTTTCCCTGCTCCGTTTACTCCAACCAATCCAACTTTCTCGCCTTTTTTCACTTCCCAGCTCACATCTTTCAAAACCGTCACTCCTTTATAGCTCTTGCTAATGTTCTCGAGCTTTACACCGGAGGAAATACCCGAAGCACCAGTGTTGGATTGCTTGTTGCCACGCCTTCGATCAATCTCTTGGACCGTGTCGGATGAAAACAACGATTCGATGTCGTTTTGAGGGTCTTCGACGGAGGTTTCAACACTGAGAGTGGAAACCTGGGCAGTTATTTTAGTGGGTCTAAACTTGAGGTTTTTGGGAGAGACAAATGAGGAGGAAGTCCTTGTAAAAGAGGGTCGTAGAGAAGGGAAGAATGGTGAGTGGAGGTCTAAGCGGTGGAGTTTTGTGGAAAGATCCATGTTTGGGTAGTGGGAAAGTGATGGAAAGTATGAGAAAGGAAAGGAAAAGAATGACAATATCAGAAGAACGGCAATGGGGGAGTTCCAATGTGAAATAAACCGAGGAACTCTCAGCCTACAAGTTGGAGACACATATGGGTGAAAGAGGAGGGGAATTCTTCTAGAGGCGTTTATAGTCCATGGAAAAGAAGAAAAAAATTTAAATTTATTTTTAAAAAATTTCTAAAAACATTTTCCATAAAAACAAATATACACACATCAGCGCATCACATCATATTCATCGAATAATTTTGAGCTTTGACGATTAAGATATTTTTTTTGGTTAAAGGAATTTGATAAAAATATAAAATTGTGGCCCAAGAGAAGAGAGAGAAATGAGATAAGAGAGTGATGGAAAAGTTTTTGTGGTTTTGGTTGGCCAAACAGGGGATAGGAAACAGACTCCGCCTCCCAATTTTTGCCACGTCAAATCCAGTGCATGATTCTGTGTAATCCACGTATCCTGAAGGATAATAAACGGAATCCTCATTCTTTTCCCTTCTTCCTCCTTGATTTTTTTTTCCTTTTGAAATAAATATTAATAAAAATAACTACTCATTAAAAAATTACCCAAAAAAATTATTTCATTTTAAAATTTAAAATTTTAAATTTAACATATTACATGCGGCAGCTTATGATTGTCCTATAATGTAGGAGCTAACTGTGAAAACTCATGCATTTTGCCGGAGTAGGTAGACGGCCGGAGATGAAGAAAATGAGATAAAAGTGAAGGGCAGAACTGATTGACTAACTATTGGATTCAAAATTGATTTCTAACCCGCTACACTTGTATGGCCCAATAGTATGAGTCAGTCTAACACAATAAACCCAACTAACTTTTAATTACTTCAACATTCAACTAATTAACAATCCATTAACACCTAACTAATTATAGATAAATATCTCATATTTTTCTGATAAATATATAATCATTTTTAATTAAAAAACACTTCAAATTTTCTTTTGGTTTGTATCTAAAATTATTCAAATTAGTTTTAAATGTCACGTTAACAGAAGTAACATTTTACCAAATAAATAACTTTCATGATTTTAATATTCATTTATGATTAGAGAATAATTTGTATGATTTTATTAAATTAAAATTTCATACGTATAATTTTTTATGAGAATAATCTAATTGTAGCTGTAAACTGTATCTGATTAACAAAGTGAGGACACGTTGGAATTTACAAATGAAATATAGTCACCATAACATATAATTAAACTAAACCATATTCTTTTACAACTACTTAACAACAAAGTCACAATCTTTTTCCATAGGTATCAGACTTGCTTGATACGAAAGATAAGAAACTGAAAGATACAACAATAATTAATTAAATAATTAAAATTCATAATCATTTTCTTACTACAAGTTTTGATATTATAACTAAAAATTCATTCTAGTTCTTCTAATGTAAAAAAGAAATATTTTAGTCCAAATGCCTTTTAAAAAGGTTGACACTTTGGTCTAAAACGCTAAAATTTTTGTTAGTTGGCTCAAATACTTAAATTTAAATACTCTTTAAGTTTTTCTCATTTCTAACTCGAGCAAATGATTTTTTTAATAAGATTTTGGTGAAATTTTTCATAAAAATTCTTAAACACTTAGGAAATATAAATATAAAATTAATTTACATTCTAACTGCAAACTTTATTGTCTTTGTTTATAATAATATTACAATGACAAATCAAAACATCAGCAATGATTAGTTTCTACATTCACAACTAGAAATAACACATGAAACAAACATTCCTTTAAATTTAGAATATGATTTTATTTGAATAAAATTGATTACACAATACACTAGTCATACAATCTAACATATCAAAAAATGCAAAAGTTGCATAGACCAATAGATTTGCAATGCTACAACAGAGGTTTCAAGCCATGTCAAATGGAACAAAAAGCAAACAATTAGAAACGTCATCATGAACCTCTGGTTAATTTTATATCATAAGTGTTTATGGTAACGGAGTCATTACGAGTCTTTTTTAATAGGTAGACGGGAAATTTAATATAAACCAGAGATTACAAAATCTCGAAGGTTCGGAAGCACGATTACATGTGAGAAAGATTAACACCCCCACAACGCTCGTAAAAACAGCGCTTATTTGGTCACTCATATTTTTTAAAAGTATTTTGGGTTTATACATGCATAACTATATTTAAACCTAATATCTACATGTTTTAGTGTTTAAAATTTTACTTTAATTTAAAATAATTTAGATGAGGTAATATTTATTAAAGGACTATATTTAAGTTATTTGGGATCTAAACTAACTTTAATTAAAACCTATTTAAAGTTTACTTAACTATAAAATCTAAAGTGTGAATTATTGGATTAATTAGAGTTTAACCTAGGTAATTAATTTATTATGGGAGCCAATAAATTAAAGTAAGGTAATTTTGTCATTAATTTTAAGAATCCTAAACTAGGGGATTTACATAAGGATATTTAACTTAAAAGGCAAAAACAATACCTAGATTTACATAAATACGAACAAATAATAAAAAAGGACCGAAAGGAATAAAAAGAAAAATTAAAGAATGTAATTGAAAAGGAAATGATGAGATTGAGAGAAAGGAAAGATGAATTGCCGCTGTGCAAGATCCAACGAAGAATGGCGCGTGTCATGGCTCGGATCCGGATCACCAAACATTCGATGTGAAACCCCTTTTTTTAAAACATTTCCATGTTCTTCACCCAAAAGCCCACCTAGATCTTATTTAACACTAAAATTATTACCCAAATATATTTTTTTAAGATTAAACTCCTGAAATCCCAAGAAAACTTCCCATAAAGCAAGCGTTCATTCTAATCTAAACCCAAGTTCGATAGAACTTTTCCTGTTACACCCGCTCTTACCTACCCATACCCAAGCCAAATCATGCCTGCGGTTACCGGCAGTCCCGGACGTGAACTGCAATGGAGGGGCATGCGATCTTCACGGCGGCAGACATCAGCCACCACAACAACGGCGGATGGCAATAACAATGGCAGACGATAGCAACAGTGGCAGACAGCTATGACAACGACAGACGACAATGGCTTACTCGACGATGACCCCTTTTCCTTACTCTTTTATTTCGAACATAAAAAAATAAAATAGCAACAAAAAAAAAAAGATGTACCTCAACAAAGGCTTCAAACTTTTATTGCTCATAATTTCAAGATACAACTTCTTTGTATATGCTTGTGTGTTTTTCTATCAATGTATGTGTGTAATATTTTTTCTGTGTGAATGTGTGTTACAAAGGTGAATTACAAAACTTTATATAGCCAAAAAATGAAGAACATAAGAGAAGAATTCATGATTCTTTCTCAAATTACAATAAAATAAATTAAAAATTTAGAATCTTCCTGATATGCCTGATTTCTTCTCTTCTCGTCTTTGATTCTTACTTGGGGAACACATCGGATGAGTGAAGTGCAAGTCTAGAGTTTGGCGGCGGTGGCTTGGGAGTGCGGTGATGGCGACGCGGTTGGGGCTAGGGTTTTGGCCAATTTAGGCCTTTGTACACGGATCCCTTTTTTATTTTTATGAACTTTATACCCTTTTTTTAATGAACTCTAATATATTTGCAATAATATATTTATAAATTTAAAAAGTTCAGATAAAATTGGTGACTACAGTGTTCAAATAGTTTCACGTAAAGTTCATTAAAAATATCTAGAATAATAAATTATTAATAAAAATGAGAATTTAATGATAACTTTTAGATTTGGTATGAGAGTAAGAATTTGGTTGAAAATATGATAAAAGTATTTGTTTTTTTTTTCAAAATTACAAAAAATATATAACAATTTCAATCTTATCTTTTTTAGAAAAAATATCCAATCATTGTTAGACTTCTGTCATGTACTAATGGAAAAAGGCAACATTGTTATATTGTTATTATTTACTTACTTTCGAGATGTACATGTTCTAATTTTTCTATTTTTAGAGGGGTTAGCTTGTTCAATTTCAAAATTAACGGGACCCTACGAGCGTTTAAATCAAAATATTTAAATTAACTAACTATAATTTCAATATTTTGGACCAAATTATTAACTTTCCAAAATATACAAGAGCTAAAATGTGTTATATATAATAAAATGATTCAAATAAATTTTTTGATATGGTAAAGAAAATCATAATATACTTTTGTTGATACCAAAATGATGAGGCACCGAACAAGGGAGGTGGAGAGGAGGAATACGATGGTTGATGACGATTGCAGGCGGTTCACCCACTATAAATTTGGGACGGAGAATCGTAGACAATACTACGGTGGTCAGAGTAGAGAAGATGAGAGGAAGAAGAGAGGGTACAAACCTCTTAACTTAGCCTTGTTCATGCACCTCATATCCGTTCTCGGACCTCTCTCTCATTGAGAGTATGAGTATTTATAGCCTTTCAGTACTGTTTGGTGATTGGACGATGTTAGACTCTGTGACAATCTAGGGATGAATTGGCAGAGATAAGCTCAACCTCCGAGTGTTAAGCTTTGCATGTCGGTCATGTAATTGTGGTTACTACATCGCCTGACAGTATCTATTTATAAAATAACTTAGGGACTTCGATAATACTAAACTTCGGTATAACTTATCTCCGAAGAGGTTGTTGTCATAAGCTATCTCCAGAATTTACTCAATATGAAGATACCGAAAGGAACATCTAGAGTAATGCGAAGACAAAAATTTAAATGCAACAGTTTTAATGGTCAAAAACATTAATAATACAAGATAATAAAGTACAAAGTCAGTCCATAATGTTAGGATATTTGAAGATCAATAACAAATAAGGAACAATCTTGAATTAAAGGGGGCAAAATCACAAGTCAATAAAGTTCATATTTAAACCAAATATACGTCAACAAAGTCTAACTCCCGTTTAAAAATTAATTATTATCTTCCCTTCATCTGATCCAAGACAATTTCAGTTCATTCTTTTTTTTTTTTAATTTAATTTTCCCTCACTGATTCACTTAAGTATTGTAGTAAGGAGTAGAATCTCTAATTATTTCCTATGATATCTAACATCCCCAATTCCCATTTTATCACATGTAGCCCCTTCAAATCTCAACGAATATTGACAATTAAACTAGGGTAAAGTATACCAGTAATCACCAAACTATATAAAAAAGTTTATTTTAGTCATTAACCTTTTAAAAATTACAAAATGACTATTAAATTTATAGAATTGTTGCAAAATCATCATTGGATGTGGTAAAATAATATAGCAATTCAATTAATTTAGTAATCATTTTATAATAGTTTGATAAAATTAAATAAACTTAATGACTATTTTATAAATTTTAAAAACTTAATAGCCAAAACAAATATTTTTTCATAGTTTAATGACTAGTAATATAGTTTTAACCTTGAAGTAAAAAGAGGCAAACCCATTTAAAACCCCCAAAAACCGCGTTGCGGATAAACGTTGGATTCTGCCTTTGTTGAGACAGCTAGCGCCTAGCACAGCGCACCAAGTAACCAACCTTGAAAAGACCGATGTACTGAAAGCTAAAAAAAACACGTAGGTAAAGCGTGTTCGAAAGAGTGGCATTCCATGTAATTCCAACAAAAAGGCAGGACCAGTATCGAGAATCGAAGCGTATACATATTTTAAGTTAAAAACAATGGTTTTGGGGGTAAAATACACACGAGGTCACTTAGTTATAAGTTTAGTAACAAACAAGTCATTCTTATTCTAAAAGTAACAATTGAGTCATTTAATTATAGATTTAGGAACAAATAGGTCACTCTTCTTCTAAAACATATCGCTCTTTTTTTAAAAGTAACAATTTAGTCATTTAATTATAGGTTTAGAAACAAACATATCACTCAATTAAAATTTGTAACAAACAAGTCACTATATCATTAAAATTGATACAAAAGCATGGTATAATAATAATTTTAGCCCCCAAAACTTAATTTGGTCATAATTAAAATAATTCAATAAACTTAATCCTTTAATTTAAAAGTTTCGGCGCTACACCATCCTAACACACCATTTGACCACTTACCACACTCCATGATATTGCCCATTTGTCCGATAATAATAAATGTGATAGTTCGACGGACATTGGCACTTCACTAGTAGACATTTGATAGACTATTGGAATAGATGCATTATAACCTTAACGTTGCCTGCTAGTAGACAGATTCACTTCACTAATACAAATTTTAAATACGAAGAATTAAGTTTATTAAATTATGACCAAATTAATAAAAGGCTTAATATCAAAATAAGTGCCCACACTATCCCATTTTTCTTTTAGGAGCCTAAACTTTTTTCCCCTTTTAGGTGCCCAAACTATTATTTTTCGTTCAAAATATGTGCCACAATTTACCTTAAAAGGGGAATAAATGATAGTTTGGGCACCTAAAAGGACAAAAATGATAGTTTGGGCACCTAAAAGGGGCAAAAAATAGTTTGAGCATCTAAAAGGGAAAAACGAGATAGTTTGAGCACCTATTTTGATATTAAGCCTTAATAGAGTGCATAAGTTTTAGGGACTAAAATTGTTATTATACCAAGTTCTTGTTTTAATTTTAATGACAAAGTGACTTGTTTGTCACAAAGTTTTAATTGGCATGTTTGTTCCTAAACTTGTAATTGAGTGACCGAGTTGTTACTTTTAGAAAAAGAGTGACACATTTGTTCCTAAAACTACAATTGAGTGACTCAATTATGATTTCTAAAAGAAAAGTACCATGTTTGTTACTAAACCCTATAACTAAGTGACTTCTAGTGTAATTTACCCTTTTTTCGCATAAAGAAAAAATGCTTATAAAATGGGAAGACTGTAGACTGATTGATTGTATTACGTGCTGATTAGTGCAGCAATCAAAGACCCCAAATCGGTGCTGTCCTGCTGCTCTATTTATATTCGTAAGAGCTCAGTCAATCCCCACACAATTCCTCCTCCTTTCTTTAATAAACCCCCCTCGTCTTTCATTTTAACACTTGACCATTTAGATTACTAAATTTACTCTTTCAAACTTTGGGAACATTATTTTCCTTCTGTTGGTATCAAGCATGGAAGATCGCAAGGAGGTAAGTTTTTTTTTTTTCTGGATTGGATTTTTAACTCTATCTTTGTTTTGTTGCAACTCTTGGAGATGAAAGTTCAGTAATTTTGAACTTACAACAATCATCTGGAGTTGGAGTCTTAGTAATTTTCAGTTCTGGAGTTTCTTTGAGTCGAACCAGTTCTTATGTTTTTGAAGTCCATTGATTGATGAAAAGTAGTTTAATTTTACAATTGCAAAGTGTATGGATTAGTGAATTTATGGGGGCTTTCCCTTTCTGTTTACTTGTCCAATCTCAAAAGGTGAAACTCCCTTTTACAGAAGAAAAAACGATAATCTTAAACTAGGAAAAGAACAAAGAAAACAGTGGAACAGTAAAAAAGAGGTTTCCGGTGGATAACCCATAATCTTATGAACATTTGCTAGCTAATAGGGATAACACGCGAGTATACTTCAATCTTTTTATGTATGTTCAAATACGCATGGAACAAAGTAACATAGTTTTTTCTGGTGTTATTTTTCAGAATTTTTCAGTACCATGAAATAAAAATGTAGCGGCAGATTACGAATTTGAAATTTCATTGTATTGAATTGAACCAACAAATTTATGATTTCCTTACAGTTTGATAGCTCACATGGCCATGGACTTTGTTAAATAAAACCTCAAATGGCATCATTTTTATTCCCTGTCATAAAAAAATTGGAAACAAAGAATTTCATATTCAAGAAATACTCCCCTCTTGAGCATTGTTCCAACCGAATTCGAGATGGAACAGTTCATTCTATTCTATCATTGAATAGCTTTGTGTTAATAGCTGTTGGCTTCCTCTGTTTTAATGAAAACAAGCACTGATATGGGTTTGGTGATGTAGAAAAATGCTCCATGGCTATCGGTGCCCCAGTTTGGGGACTGGGAGCAGAAGGGACAGGTGCCGGATTACTCTCTCGACTTCTCAAAAATCAGGGAAATGAGGAAGCAAAACAAGAGGGATGTTTCAAGAGCTAGTCTCGGAAATGAAGAAGACTTCATTAACCCAACTGCCACCGGTGTTAGACTTAGCACCGCTCCTGCTGATGATCACCGCACTTACCCGCAAAACCATCACTCTCCATCTGTAAGGTTCCCCCTTCCACTAAATTCCCTTTATTTTATCAGATAATGTACTCTAAATATAGATTATCTAATTTTGGTAGCTTTAAATAGCGATAGTGCCGTAACTATGTCGAGAATACAGATAATAAACTTTGGTGGCATGCATGTGCTAGGCTGGTGGGGAAGTTGCTTAGTTGGATCATTTAATCTTTTTCTTTGATGTTTATAATATAGTCCAATTCTTCTATCGTTTTGGGTCAATGAATTAAAACGTTGAAGATTGTTTATTTGGTTTTTTGATTTTGTGGGCAGACGAGGAGGAGAATCCTCAACTACTTCAGCTGTTGTGTCAAGGCCTAAGGTTTAGGGTTCAAGGATGGTTTTAAAGCTGATTTGTCATGTATCTGGAGAGAGCACCCTCTGTTTACCTTGTGTTTTTGTTGTCTCATCTTTATTTTATTCTTCTTCTCCTTCATCACTACTTAGTTTTGTAAGATTAGGGGAGATGATTGTATGCTTATTGAATCTGGTAATGATCTAATGTATGTGAGCTTCGTCTTTTTTGGGTACTGTGATGTAATATAATTTGAATGAATGCTAATGGAGAAATAAAGTGCTTGAAATAATGGAGAGACTACTGATTGGGCCGATATCCCGGGCATGTGACCTCGAGCATCGAGGCTAAAACCATGAGTGGGGAAGGGACCAGTTCAAGATCTTCAACCTGCAATTGGGTGTAGATCATATGTTTCAAGCTCTATAAATGCAGAGGGAACTCAAATAAAAAACCTAGAGGATGAAACAATGTAGACAGATACCTCTATCAGAAGATAAACAGCTTCAGATTCAGCAAATATATTAGAAACTGGAAAATTCATGGCAAATTATTTAGAAAATATTCTTTTGCTATACGTCAATTGCTTGTTACTTACCTATGACAAGAAGATAGCTAAACAGCCTAAACCTTCATGAGAATAGCAACGATTTGTTGCACAAGCTCCATTATATCATCAAATGGGAAGTCTTCACTCTGTACATGTAAATACAATGTCTCACCATTCAGGAAAATAACAATAAGAGAGATTTGTCTTGAACTACCCGATGTCTAAAGATTCATAATCCAGCATAGCTTAAGAGAAATTGCCTTCATTGATTCCGCTTGTCTTTAATTCTACAAGGAAACAGCAAAAGAAGCAACAGACTGAAGATTATATCTCACATTTTGGACAAATGCAAATCTTGCTCTTTTTTTGAAATCCAGTCGATAGCATATAGTCACAAAAGGCTACCATGTGTAGCAAGGCAAAACCCAGATTTAAAAGAGGATCCCCATATTCATCAACATTGTGAACCCAGTGACAATCAAAATAAAGTATAAATGAAGGGTTCTAGCTGATACTGGGTAAAATTAAACAAGTTTCATAAAAAGCTGCTACAATACGAATGTCGGATCCTAGTAACTGCCATCAGCTACATCTTGGCCGGAAAATTTAATCCTTCTTTTCTTTCAACGGTCCCCTCGGAATCTTAGAACTTTTGCATCAAAGACTGCATACTGCTTCTTGATCTCATGCATTGCTTTCTCGGCAAATGGATCGACCTTGTCTTGGTATTTCTCATAAAGTACAGGTACAGTGTGAAGTATCACGAAGACTGTTTTGTGAAACCATTAAAGTAAATCAGTAAATCGAAATGCTTATAAGGTAAAGGAGGGGAGAGCATATAGGGGGCAATGCTCTTGAAGGCAAACTCCTATACCTATGTAGAAAAGTGTCAAGAAGTTGCACCAATTCCCCACAACAGACTGTAGCGATGTCTTTTTCTGATACTTCTCATCGCTAAATAAAAATGATTGTTTTTCGAAGGATTTTTGAAAGGTGTTTGCGATATTTAAAAATATTTATTCCGCAGGGTTTACAAAAAAACCTCATAAAAATGGAGTCGCCACCGGCCACTTAGGTAGGCCGGACACCACAAAACCAGAGATTCAAAAAGACAGGGTTCGGGAGTCGGTTACGGATGGGGAAGGATTAGCACCCCCACACCGCCCAAAAAAATTGGTACTTTAATAATTACCGCTTTATTAATATTTGATTTTCCGGATTAAAGTGACGATTATTTTAAATTTCGGTCATAATTACGAATATATTTTAAGGGTCCCGTTATCCGAGAATAAACGCCCAACCACTATCACTACGCTTGATACTGGCCCCGTTTACGCTCGGATAAAAGGACACCACATTAACAATTTATATATCATATGCAATCTTAGTGGCAAAAATATAAAACATGGTAAAATATTTAAGTGTAGTAAATATTGTCATAATGAATATTAATCTAACATAGATGATATTCGGATTAAAACATGCATATACATATTATTCTAAATAATAGATAAAAACAACTATCATATGTCAAAATAATAAGGCAGGAATAAATATATATATACGAACAAATATTTCAAAAAGACATGTATCTTGGTAATAAAACATATTTCAACATATACGGGTCAACATATCGTAAAAAGGGTAAATATACTAACATGTAGCCCTAAAAATAAGAAAGCTCACACACATATAAAATACAGAAGAATCACGCCATGTACGAACCAATTAAAACATAATATACTTGATATGAATAATCGGATAAAAACGAATATCATACTTGACACATATATATACATATAAACATAAAATGAGTCATATACGAGAGACATAAAATGAAATAATATCCACATATAAGATTATAATTGAACAATAATATTTACAAAGAAAATAGGATGAAATGAAAGGAAAATGATAATCGGTGGTAAATTAAAGAGCAATAACATGTAATTTAGGGACGAAATCGAAAAACAAATAAAACCTACAAAGACCAGAGTTGTAATTATACCAAGGGGCGGACTCAAAATGAAAATTTCAAAAACGCGGGGTGATTAAGGCGTAATTTTACCATTGAAGTGATCGGTGTAATTTAGTGACTAAATTGTGACTTTTTGGAAACTCGGGGACTGGATTTGTGATTATACCATGCGGCAAGACAAAAATGAAAATATTGAAAACGCGGTGGGATTAAGTGTGTAATTTACCCATTTAGTAAAATAATAACATCTATATAAGGGCTATTTTCAGACCGAAACCAAGTTTTCCCCATTTTCGTTTCATTCTTCAGTTTCCAAATATCCCACGCTCATCTTTTTCTCTCAAGTGTTCTTGAGAAACCCAGAATCCGGCGCCGGCCGCCGTATTCTCCGCCGCCGCCGCCGCTAACCGGCGCGGTGGACTCTCGAAAATACACCAAAACCTTCCTCTTTGTCGTCTCTCAACATGAATCCATGGTTGGATTCAGAGGATCCCCTTTTATTTACCCTAGATCTAAGAAATACGAACCCAAAAATATATTTTCTTTAGGTCAAAACGAGACCACAAGGGTCTTCCCTCCCTTTGTTCACTGGGATCGGCTTGTAGAAGCCGAAAGGCTTGTCACAGAGGAAGGGAAGACCCATGGACAAAGCCGGTAAGACTTCTTTACTTGTTTTCTTTTTATTTTCTTTTTGTACTTCGTATATGCATGCAAGGGAAACAGGTAAGAAAAAAAAAGGCAAAAAATTACCACCGGATCGCCTTTCGATTTCTTTTTTGGTTACAAGTTGGTTTTTACAAAACTTTCTGTTTTTTGTGTTACTACTCTCTCTACTTTTTTTTTTGCCCGTTCCTCTCTCTTTTTTTTGTTACAAGATTTCTATATCATATATATCATTGTCTTCTTTGTTGCAAGTTGCATCCTGCTTTTTTCAGATCTGAACTGGACTGACCATTTTTTGCTTGTTATCTTGGGCATGTCCTGAATATCGGCGCGGTGGCGGTGTGGACACTCTGCCAGTGGCCAGACACGTTCTTGGCCGTTAGATCAGATCTGATCTAACGGTCGAGATGGCTTGAAGAATGATCGGCCTGGATGAAGCCTCGATTCGATGAGACGGCTCCAGATCTTGCCACGTGGAGCACCGCAGTCGAGGAGTCAAAACGCGTGGATTTTACGCGCGCGTGGGATAATAAAGCATCCGCGCGTGGACCACACGCGCGCGTGGCACTCGAACGGTCCATACGTGTGGAGTACGCGCCTGACAGATATTTTTAACCTTCATTGCATCGTGGCCGTTGGATCAGATCTTGATCCAACGGCCCATAGTTACCTGCACATTGTAATTAGATAGGATTCAGATTTGGGCCAAACGGGCTTTGTAATTGGATTTTTGTAATTGGACTCGGACTTTTTACTTGGGTTTAATATATATATTTAATTTTATATTTAGTCAGCCCAATAATTATAATAGTTGTACATGTACATACGAAAATAAATACTTTATATTATACGATCATTAATTAATAATATTCTAGTATACGTACGTATAATCATATGTATATTTAGCATAACGTCTATATACGCTTATACCCTAGACACATACGTGACATACATACGCCCCTAATACGTATACGTAGCTTATACATGCACACATCACCTTATATTAGTAACATTCATATAATAAATATACATGCAATATTAACATATTTATAAGTGAAAATGAGTGATTACACAGACAAGACCCACAAGCCAGCAATCACCTGAAAAATCACAATGCCATTCCGATTCGATTGTCGAAAAAAGAAGCTTTTGCAACAATAAAAAAGAAAGGAAGTCAAGAAAGAGTTGCAGTAATAGTAACCTTAGCAAACATCACAAAAGAACTTTAAACATACACTTTCGACATACACTTCTTGGTGAAAGGGGAGGAGCACTGCCAGCAGGAAACAAAGTAACGCTTTAATAAAATATGTTATCATCTCATATCATATAAATGGAATTAGCCCACCTTTTGTGGCTTAAGCTTTTTGCTCTTGGTGTTGCAGGTTTGATTCTCATTGCTTGCAATGCCTCCCATTTTATTTCCTTCATTTGATTAGGTCCAATTAAATGGCCCATTTTATTTCCTTCATTTGATTAGGTCCAATTAAATGGTGACACGTGTCACCATCTGGTTGGTTAATTAAATCTGTTAAGCTAAATAAATTAAAATTAAAAAGATGGTGACATGTGTCGTCCTCTGGTTGGTTGATTAGTTTTAATTAATTAAATTAAAATTAGGACCAAATTGATATAATAGGTAAATAACATGGACCAAATGTATAATTTTATAAATTTTCATTAACTACCACGTCACCCTCCGTTAGGTTTTTAACGGTGGTGGTCAAAATAGGTCAATTTAATAAGTTTGATGGTCTGATTGACGAGTTGCCTAGTTCGGTGGTCAAAATAGGTATCCCCTGTTGAAGGAGAATGCTTGAGAGTGGTGAGAGACTGTAGAGTTGGGATAGTATCCTAACCAACCTACATGGGACGACTTCTTGGATGAATTTGAGAATAAGTATGTGAGAGAAGCCCACATTGATAGTTTGATGGATCAGTTCATCTATTTGGTCCAAGAGAATCAGTCACTCTTTGAATATGAATAAAAGTTCCTGGAGTTGAGTAAGTATGCCCTTGAGTTGGTTGCTACCGAGAATGCGAGGTGTAAAAAGTTTCTAAAAGGTTTAAGAAAGGAAATTTGGACATACTTGACTGCTGCCCCACCAAAAGTGTTTTTAAAATTGCGCACTAGTGTCAAATCACTTGAGAAAGTGTAAGGTTTAACTTATGGCCCGACTGGTGGGCAAGAGAGTTCGGGTGGGAAGACCCATAACTTCTCTAACAACTCGCAGTCTTATTCTGGGAGAAACAAAAGCCGTTGGAACCAAGGTAGAGGAGCTTCGAACTAGAATTTAAGATTAGACTGTAGGTCAGAATCAACTGGCTGTAGGAGACCTTTGTCTTCTTCCATGATGAGCTCGAAGGGCTCACAAAAGTGCACACTAGTTTGTGATCAGTGTAGACATAAACACAAAGGTGAGTGTTGGGGGACATCTAGAGTTTTCTACGATTGTAGATCACCAAATCATTATCTGAGGGATTTCTCGACAGCTACTGACACCATTCTGGTTCAGACTCAAAGGACCTCTTATCCAGCTTAGAGGGGTCGGGGCTTCGCTAGAGGAGGAACGAGCCACATGTCTAGACATCAGAGTGGGGGTACAATCCAGTCTATTGCGAGATCACCAACGAGGTAATATGCAGTCAAGGCTTATGAGGGTTGTGAGGCTACCGATGTTATCTCATGTACGTTTACCTTATTTTCTGTCTCTATTGTTGACCTTATGGATTCGGGGTCTACCCATTCCTACATCTGTAATGAAATATCACAATAAGGTATTCTTGTCGAGGATCTTGAGATAGGAGTTCATGTGACTAGTCCTTAGGGGTATGATAAATGTAACCCCCTTGACCCGACCTAGACGTCAAACTGAACCGAGCGAGCTACATTGGGTTTGCCGAGACAAACCCGGATGAATTATTTAGGAAACAAACCATTTATTCTTTTATCTTGTCTAAGTGCATAATTAAGTCCTAAGGTGATCATGCTAGTAGTGGTGAAATTTATAATTAAATTAGGCGTCAAATTGACATCCAATTGGTCGAGATCAGACTCTAAGGACCAAATTGTAATTTTGAAAAACTAAGAAGACTTAATTAAATCCAAAGTTACCAAACCTTAGTTAATCATATTACATGCATTCCGGTCAAATTTCATCTTAAAATAATCATCCAAACTAATTAAATTGCATGATCAAGAAACAGAGACTAAACTGCAAAGATTCAAACTTCAACAAAGCATATTACCAGAAATAACTGACAGCGTACCGATACGCCCTTTGCCCGTATCAATACGGGTTCATTTCGAAAAAAGATATCGGTACAGTCTTCAAGCGTACTGATACAGTTTGTTGATATAAAAAATAAGGGATTCCAGTAGCTAAAGGGTGTACCGATACGATTGCCCTTGTACCAACACCAAGTATAATTTTAGCTATGCGTACCGATACAATTCTAGACGTACCGATACGAATATTCAGTTTTGCACAGATTTGAGCTGAGGCAAACCCCGCATACCAATCCCTGAGGACCCATACATGTACAGACTGGTCTGTAATGACCTCTTGGTCGAACATATGACACTTTGGCTCAATCTAACATACTTCAAACATCTTACTAACATCATATAACATTCTAAACAACATCTCCACAATCAAATAGGCATGATAGAGGATCATTTAAACCTTAGCAAATCCAATCAAAGATCCTATAGGCATGATCTCTATCTAAGCATGCAATGCATATCCTAACCCCTCAAAGCAAGACATAAAGCATCATACAAGTCCAAAACATCAAAAGAAACTTGTCCAACATAGGGAGTAAGCATACAACCCTCCCAATTACAACTTGGTCACATTGCCCTTTATTTACTACAAGTTTACTTATCAAAACCATACTTGAAGTGTTTCAATTCTTGGATTCCTCCTCACTTGCTCCCTGCCCCGAAAATTTACTTTCTGCATTGATGAGAAAGGAGAGCGTAAGCAAATAATGCCTAGTGAGGGTCGCTCTAAAAACACCCATAAATACATTTAAAATTATTTTAGTCGAAACGCTCTTTGTACATCATGCTTAAACATCCCATGCCCCTTTTCCTTTGTAAACATGCATATTAAACCATATGCAAAATATGTATCATGGATCTCATGCATAATCCTATATGCAAAACCTCAATTTAAGCCTTCACATGTTCATTCATCTAATAGCAAAGCTTAAAGAACAAATCATGTATAAATCTCATTATACAAAACATATTTATCTATCATGATACATTAATTCATATATTAGCATTCAAGTGACCCAAAAAATAGAATCTTTCCTTATTAAAAACACATCAGATACACAATTTCATAAGTGGTTCCTTCGACCACTTTACATACATCCATAACGGGAGCAAACGACACAAGTAACCCCTCGACGACTATGATATATAATATCTACAATGGGAGCAAACAACACATTTAACCCCTCAACCATTGTGATACGTAATCCACCAATAGGAGAATACGACAAAATTAACCCTTCGACTGATGCGGTTCCCATGGTAGAGAAAGCGGCACAATTAACCCCTCGACACACATGAGGCGACTTATTATAGTGCACTTTAAACCCTATGGCATGCCAACTATATTTGATAATATTTATTTCATTGTCACTTGGCCGATATATTCCACTTTAAACACGATATCTCACTGTTTTTCATATGCATCATTCAAACCAATTCCCAATGCAACAAAACATGTATTTTTAGATCATTTAAGTCTTTTTCACAAATAATTTGTCATACTCAAATATCATCAACATAAGTTCATTTGCATCATAATCCATTTTCCAAACATGCATAAAATAGTAGGTATCAAACACAAACATAGGCATGAGAATATCAACTTTGCCAAACCGAAATTGAGAGCAAAATCGTCTAATACTTACTTCCGAGCTTAGAAAAGAGTTTCAAACTTAATCTAAACTCTCAAAATCACTTTTAAACCTTTGTAAAGCAGTAAACCACGTTTCCACTCACCGACAACACAAAGCTCTACTCGCCGATATAAAATCAAGCTTCCAAAGCCTCTGAAACTTCTCCAATTGCTAAAGAATACATTCCCCTATTTTATCCATACAAAAACAGAGGATTAATGCATCTCTAATCCTAGCAACATCCAACCTCAACTTCGCCACACTAAAAGCCAACAAACGTTTCCTTAACACAACCAAAATCAATACCAAACTCAACCTAAACAAAGCTCAGCCATAACCTAACAATTTTTAAATCTTAACACCATCAATTAACATCCAAAAACAACAATATATCAAACTTATATCTCGAGCAACCTTTCAACACCAAGAACACCTCAAAATCTAACTATTTACAACCTAAAGAATTAGCAATTCACTTAATTTCGGGATTCTTTTTATTAATCTCTTTTCACAACATTTAACATATCTCAAATGTGATCTATATCAATTAGAGTCAACACAAATCATATTCATATCAATATCTACCAAATTCCTTAGTAAAACTCAATTAAAACCTTTTAATCATTAACACATAACAAAAATCAATTTTAAAGGATCAAGAACTTGGAAATTTAAGTAAATAACCTTTAATTAGAGGAGAAAAATGAAAATCACCTATAATTGCTGACTCCCCCCTTAATTGGCAAGATTTGAATGAAATCTCCAAGAAAGCAAATAGGATTTGGTGTAAAAATCAAAGGAATCAAGATGGAACCAAAAAGGAATGATTCCTGAGCATTTTAGAGTAAAATTGATAGTTTGGCTGCTGAGAAAGTTGAGAGCAAAATTAGTTACGTAAGAAAATGAATTTGGTTAAAAGAAATCATTTTAATTAAACTTATTTTTATTTCTATTTATTAACCTTTTAAAAATATCCTAAATTAAGGAAAAGTCTGATTATAAACTTTCATAAATTAGCTCATTAAAGATTCTAAGTTTTGACCCTTTTACGATTTAGTCACCAAAACAGTTTTGAAAACTTTACATTTTAGTCACCAGACCAAAATGTCCCAAAATCCGATTTTATTCCTTCAAATTGAGTTTTCCAAAACCCTTAAAATATTAATTAAATAGTTTCTAGCATTTTTTCCATATTTTATTTTAACCAAAAATAATTTATTCTGAAGTAATTCCCAAAACTAGCTCGAATCGCCTAATCCGGTTCCCCTGATCCGTCTAATCGATCTAGCTAGCATCTATGCCCAAATTCGGTGCATTACAACTCTCCCCCTCTTAAGAAATTTCATCCTCGAAATTTACCTGACAGAAAAAGATAAGAAAACTGCTTCTTCATGTCATTCTTATTTTCCCACGTGGCTTCCTCTACACCACGATGTCGCCACAACACCTTCACCAACTCAATGGTCTTTCCACGAAAAACCTTGCTGCTAGAATCCAAGATTTTTACCGGTTCCTCATCATAGGTCAAATCTAGATTCAACTCAATCTCCTCAACAGGCATCACATGCGATGGGTTTGATCTATATCTCCAAAGCATCGATACATGGAAAACATCATTTATCTTCTCCAACTCCGTAGACAACCTTAGCTTATAAACAACTGGACCAATACGCTCTAGCACCTCATACGGCCTAATGAACCTTGGACTCAACTTTCCCTTTCTTCCAAGCCTTATTACCTTCTTCCAAGGCAAAACCTTAAGAAACTCTATCTCCAACCACAAACTCAATCTCCTGATGCTTCAAGTTAGCATAATACTTTTGCCAATCTGAAGCCGCTTACAATCGATCACTAATAATCTTTGCCTTCTCATTAGTGCCTTCTAACACATCAGGCAAAAACACATACTTTTCACCCGCCTCAGCCCAACAAAGTGGCGTACGAAACCTCTTACCATACAAAGCTTCATACGGAGCCATTTGAATACTAGCCTGATAACTATTGTTATAGGCAAACTCCACCAACGGTAGTTGCTTCTCCCACATTCCTTGGAAATCAAATATGCAACACCGTAACATGTTACTTGGATAACGCGTTCAGACTGACCATCTATTTAAGGATGATACGAAGTACTAAAATTCAACTGCGTACCCAAGGCCTTATGCAAACACTCCCAAAACCTCGCTGTAAAATGCGGATCCCTATCCGATACTATAGACTTAGGCACCCCATGCAACCTCACAATCTCAGTAATATACAACTATGCCAACTTATCCCAAGTATACATCGTATGCACTGCTAAGAAATGTGCACACTTCGTAAACCTATCTACAATCACCTACACAAAATTATTCTTTGATGGCGTCAAAGGTAATCCGATTACAAAATCCATGGTAATTATCTTCCACTTCTATTCCAGAATCTTCAACGGTTGTAACAACCCGGAAAGAAACTAATGCTCAGCTTTAACACATTGATATACCATACATCGAGTAACAAAATCTGCTATATCCTTCTTCAAACCAACCCAAAAATATTATTTCTTCAAATCCTGATACATCTTTGTACTTCTCGGATACATAGAAAAAAGACTCGAATGAGCTTCAGTCAAGATAGTGCACCTCAACTCCTCATCTTTTGGCACAACCACTCGACTCTTTAAGCACAAAAAACCCTCATTATTGACACAAAAATCTGTCTGATTACCGTCCATAATATTCTTAACAGGTGGTACCAAAAAAATCGTCATACAGTTGCTTCTCCTTGATTAACTACAACAACGATGGCTTCAGTTGCAACTCAGCCAACAAACCACCATCTCACTTCAAACTCAACTGAGAAAACATCATCCTCAACTCCACTGCAACCTTCCTACTCAAGGCGTCAGCTACCACATTAGCCTTACCTGGATTATACTTTATCGTCAAATTATAATCCTTGAGCAACTCTAACCATAAATATTGCCTAAGATTCAACTCCTTTTACGACATCAGATACTTCAAACTTTTGTGATCCGTATACACGGTACATTTCTCACCATACAAATAATGCCTCCAAATCTTCAATGCAAACACCACCGCGGCAGGCTATATATCATGCGTAGGATAGTTGCGCTCGTGCACCTTCAAATGCCTAGATGTATAAGCCATAAATTTTCTCCCTTGCATCAACACACATCCCAAACCAACATAGGATGCATCTCTAAAAACTACAAACTCTTTCCCCGGCTCAGGTTGAATCAAGATCGGAGCTTTCTTCAACTCATCAAAAGTTTATTGCCTACTCTCCGTCCATTCAAATCTTATATATTTCTGTAACAACTTTGTCAAAGGAGCAACGACCTTCAAGAAACTATCCACAAAGCGACGATAGTATCCTGCTAACCACAAAAAACTATGAACCTCCATCACCGAATTAGGTTGTTTCTAATTCACAACTACCTCAATCTTCTGCGTATCCACACGGATACCTTCTACCGAAACAATATAACCAAGAAAGACTACTTCCTTAATCCAAAACTCACACTTGCTTAACTTAGCATACAACCGATTATCCAGCAAAACTTGCAACATAATTCACAGGTGTCGATCGTGATCTTTCTCAGTACGAGAGTACACGAGAATGTCATAGATGAACAATACAACGAATTGATCTAAGAATTCATAGAATAATCGATTCATCATGTCCATAAAAGCTGCAGGCGCATTAGTCAACCCAAATAGCATCACTAAGAACTCATAATGCCCGTAACGCATGCGAAAAACTATCTTCAACACGTCTTTATCCTTCACATTCAACTGATAATACCTAAATCTCAATCAATCTTAGAAAATACTATAACACCATAAAACTGATCGAACAAATCATTAATCATCGACAAAAGATACTTATTATTAGTTGTTAAATTATTCAGTTGTCGATAATCAATGCACATTCTTATCGTGCCATCTTTATTCTTTTACAAACAACATTGGTGCTTCCCACGGTGACACACTAGGTTTGATGAAACCAATCCAACAACTTTTAAAGTTACGTCTTCAACTCCTTTAACTCTTTCGGTTCCATGCGATACGGTACAATCGACACTAAAACTGTATCTACAAACGTCTTGATACAAACTCTACCTCCCTTTCCAGTAGTAATCCAGACAACTCCTCCAGAAACACCCCTGGAAAATCACGAATGGTATGAATATCTTGGACATACACCTCCTTCATATTTAGGTTTATAACATAAGCCAAATACGCTTAACCCTCAAGCTCCAACAACTTTCGTCCTTTTAGATTTGAAACCACATTAGAAAAGAATTTAACATTCTCGCCCAAAACCACCACTTCGTAATCCTCAACAAGTTTTAACGAAACTCGCTTGGTTTTGAAATCAACCACAGCCCTATGCTCGGCCAACCAATCCATGCCCAAAATTACACCAAACCATGAAACGACAACTCCATTAAAGCAGCCGCAAACACATGTTCTTGAACCATCAAATGACATCTCCTAAAAAACCTCTTAGCAACTACTATTTCTCCAAAAGAACAAGTTACTCGTATACCCACATCTAACACTTCTACAAGTATATCAAGCAAACATGCATGTTCGCGCAAGATGTATGAATGTGTAGAACTAGAATCTATCAAAGAAAGTAATGACATGGACTAGAAAGTAAAAGTACCTGCAATTATATATGTGTCATTCCTTCCCTCGCAATGCACATAGATCCTCGTAGGTCTACCACATTTGGGCTAAATAGCCACTATATGAGAAATAGTCATCTGACCCTTCTCTTGACGTTGAAAATTCCCTCGACCGTGCCCACAACCTTTATGTAGTGCGACAACAAGTGCAGAAACCTATCAATCTTTAGCCATCTGTAGAAAATTATGTCTCAAATGATCTTGCGAACTACAACTCTAATATGTACCATGTATAGCTTAACATTCTCTCGAATAATGCTTCTACAACATCTACACTTGGGTACTCTAGCATATGTGTTATGAACTTACTGTCCGCGTCTGATATAACCTCTACCACGTCTCTAATTAGGATGATACCTCCTTTTTCGATACTTCTTACACCGGCCTCTACTCGTATCTGAATCGATAATCCTCTTCCTAGCACTAAAACTCCTCGAATATGAGGATAATCCTAGATTCTCCTCTATATCCTTAGCTCGAGAAACCAATACATCATACTTTGTGTAATCTGTAGCCAGCATATAATTCTTCACTTCTTTGACCAACCCATAACAAAAATGATTACATCGCTGATGATCATTGGAAACTAGTTCAAGTACATACTGGCTCAATCGAACAAACTGAACCTCTTATTCAGATACAGACATGTTACCCTGAACCAACACCATAAACTCTCGCTTCTTTTCATCTTGGTATTGGAAACCCAGAACTTCTTTTAGAATATAGCACAAAAGAACTTCCACGTCACATCTATAGGTGTCATACCCGCGATAGAAGTCGTCCACCAGCTATAGGCATCTCCCTAAAGCAAAGATATAATATAGCCTAACTTACGTACATTTGTGCACTCTATCTGACCACAAATCCTCTTGGTACCCGCAAACCACTCCTCAACTGCCTCAAGAGCTAAACCTCTGGACCCAGAACCTCTTAAACTACGCAAACACTCTAACGGAAGTCTCGTGTTAATAGCTACTGCAGGTGCTGGTGCTTGAGCATATACTCCACCCACAACTGCTTGAAAAACTCTAGTCATCTTCTGAATCAATAGCATCATATCCCAAAAATTGGTCCATGTGGAACTAGTGGCACTTGCCCAACATCCACCCCAGCTAGCGGATTAGGAGGAGGAGGTGGCAACCCTTCATGGTATAATATCTCACCCTCAACTCTATGCCCTCCGGCAGTGTTATTTGAGTTTGACCTAAGCTCTCGTCTCGATGGCATACTCAAAATATGTATATATAGTATGAAAATATAAAAAAATATAATTAGGCTAGCTTCAAGCAAAGATCCAAGATGTTCACATTTCAAAAATAATTTTTTTACACTTGTAGTAATAAGGCATTGTGTTCCCAAGATTCTACCCCAAAATATCACATTCTAGGCATAAATTCATATAATCAAACACTATACATATCATACAACAATTAACATTATCTTAAACAACACAACATACCACCCAACAGTCATAACCTAGCGGCCAATATAGTGTTGGCCTTGGCGGCACAAAAGATGATCCTTACCTTTCCAATGTAGTTTGGATAGGGCCAAGTTGATAGTAAAAGGTGAGATAAATCTTTTCTTTCTAATGTAGTATTGGCCTTAGCGGCACAAAGGATGATCCAACAAGGTTGTGAGGCCTTCTTAGCTCGTGTAGTTGATACAAGGGTTAAAAGTTTGATGCTTGAGATCCTTCAAACTATTAGTGAGTTCGTCGATGTGTTTCTAGAATAGTTACTTAGTCTACCTCCAGATCGTGAACTGGAATTTTGGATAGAAGTGATGCCTGGCACGACACTAGTATCTATTGCCCCGTACCGCATGGCACCGATAGAGTTGAGAGAGTTAAAGAATCAGATAAAAGAGTTATTGGAAAAATGTTTTATCTAACCGAGCATATCACTTTAGGGTGCACCAGTCTTGTTTGTCAAGAAGAATGATGGGTCAATAAAAATGTGCATTGACAATCGTTAGCTCAATAAGGTAACAATGAATAACTGTTATCCCTTACCAAGGATAGATGACCTATTTGACCAGTTGAGATGTTTCTGTGTGTTCTCAAAGATCGATTTAAGGTTGGGTTACTACCAGTTGAAGGTAGTAGAAGAATATGTTCAGAAAACTGCTTTTAGGATGCGGTATGGGCATTATGAGTTTTTGGTAATGCCTTTTAGGCTTACCAATACACCACCAACTTTTATGGATTTGATGAATCAGATATTTTAGCCTTATCTAGATTAGTTTTTGGTGGTCTTCATTGATGATATTTTGGTTTATTTGAGCTCAAAAGAAGAGCACGACTCATCTTCATGTTATCTTTCAGACCTTGAGGGGAAAATAGCTTTTGCCAAGTTCAGTAAGTGTGAATTTTGGCTTTCTGATGTGGCATTTTTGGGCCACATAATTGCGGCTAATGAAATTCATGTTGATCCACAAAAGATTCCAGCAGTAGTAGAGTGTGAAACCACCTAAGAATCACAGAGTTTCATAGTTTCCTTAGGTTTGCCAGATGTTGAACTCGTGTGAGTGCTTGGCAAAAGGGTAAAAATATGTTCTGGAAATGTAAGAAAACAATACCAAGATAAGTCTTTTGCGTGCAAGTATACACGGTCTGCAAGTAATACAGCAGTAAGCTGAGTATCGATCCTACAGAGATTGACTTGGAATTTAACTGCTTTGATTGTTTACATGTTAAGGGAAAAAGATTATTGAGTTGAAATTGGTTTTGAAAGCGATTAGAGGAAAAAATGAAAATATAATAAAACAACGTTGGCAATGAGAGTTGTAAAATGATTGATGAACGTTGGTAAGGAATGCTTGGTTTTCACACTGTTCATACTATGCCAACATTTAATAATGTTCTACCTTAGTATTGTTTACCGAGCAGATTCAAAGTTGGCATTGCCTCTGTCGATGTCAATGCCCTAAATTAACCATGTAAAAACCTCTAAATGTCTATAGTGTATATTTTTCATAAATTAATTTGATTAAGTCCCAATCTTTACTCTTTAAGGGGTAGACTCACTCTCGAAGTAATTTCATCTACTTGAACATCTTTTGTCGAAGCTTCTCACCTTAGAATTTGATAACTAATCGTTGCCACCTAAGTCTTTTAAGATATTGAGGTGCAATAGGCAAACTGTACCAGCGGTCGCTTGGCACAAAAGTTATAGAAAAACTAAAGATCATGCCAGATGAATAAAGCAATGCCGAAGCATTTTAATTATTAAAAATAAAACATTAAAACAACGTTCAATGCAAGCATCCCCACTAACTATTAAATTATTTCATGGTGAGGGTATCGACCATAAAACCTTCAACTTTTTCTAACAACATCATCATCTTAAAAATAAAAAAGACTAAACCAAAGAAAATGGCAAGAGAGGAGGTTGGTCGATGCACCCTTCTTGATCTAGGCTTTCTTTGGTGCAACCTCTTCAGGCCGATTGTGATGGTGAGAGCTATGTGGAGAGATCGAGAAAATTGTGTTATCCCCTGAGTGATTGGAAACGCTCTCCTTAAATAGGCGTGTGAAGAAACCTTAGATAAGGTGGAGAATTTGAAATTTGGATAATGCTCCAAGATAGGTGTTTGATCACCTTATCTCTAATTTTGAATTTCTAGGGCTGACGTGTACTGGATCATGAGCTGCATTGACCGGTCATCGGACACCACTTCCTTGCCAGTTGAGCTTGGCAAAATTCTTCTGCCCTCTTATCTACTCATATCTTTTCAGAGTCAGTTCCAATACGCTTTTATCTGGATTTGATATGGTTCTATTTTTTGAGCTGGTACTTTTTTGTCAAGGGTCTTGGCAACAATAGTCTGGTCCTTCTACTTTGCTTTGCCAGCCGCTACTCAGCAATTTTCTTTTGGCGTCCTGACCTTCTGTTCCGACTTTTTTTTGCCAAGCCTGACTGCCTAAAACTTGCATAAAAATAGCAAAACACCATTCATTCTAGCAAAAAAATGTCTACAAACTCCTTTATGCAAAATGCATGATTTTAACACTAAATGCAAACAAATGCACCAAAGACAAGCAAAAAGCTGTGTAAAATATGTATAAAATATAGTACTTTTGAGAAGTCAACACTCCCCCAAACCTAGCTCATTGATTGTCCTCAAGTAATGCAAAAACTAAATAGAAAACAGAAAATCAAACAGTACCTCAGCAAAATTGCAATGCTTTCCAACACCTGCCAGCAAGCTGAAATTGACCCTAGGTCTATCCTCATATATCCAGTATATTAATGCCAATAGTTCAACAAATTCAAGAGCATCAATAAAGGCATAGTCTAAGGTCATGAAGTGTACATAAGTGTAGGAAACATGCATCAAGTTTATATAAACTCCTTTAGTAATCTTTACTACCCAAACTCAGAATTATTTGAATTTTTTTCTTTTATTCTGCCAAGGGTATTTTCATGCTAGCAAGTAAGTGGGGTCGCGTCATTTACTGTTTGGCATGAGACATAAGAGGGAGCAAACCACGAATACCCACGTTAATCCAGATTACATCACTAAGCTAACCCATTACACTCTTACCCTAAAGTTTTGTTGGCTTGAGAACTAAGAGGGAGCAAACCATGAAGACCCAAGCTACTTATTGTCTAAAGTAGATGAGTGTTCTTTTTAAGTTTTTCAGCCTTTGGCAGAGCATTGCTGCCTTATTCTTTTATTTTTACCCTGACATTGTTTTGTTTTTTTAGTCCGAGTTCAATTTCAACAGGTCCTAAGTTTGTTTCAAGAACTAGATACATGGCACGTGTAAAGTGAAACTTAAGTTCCCAAGACTAGAGTTTATTGCCAAGCTACCTGGCATCGAAGTTCTGCTGGCATACAATTTCATAGGATTAATTTTCCTTATTGGACAGATTAAACTAGTTACAAGTTCTGCTAAACTAACAATATGCTGGCAAGCATTCAAAATTAACCCGAGGTAAATTTTTTTAGGGGTTTGGTATGCAAGTGCTATCATATATGGAAAACAAACTGAAATTTAGACATGGATATGCATGGCAACAAATGGAAGGCAATACACACCCTCAAACCCAAGGTGTAGCAGGCGTAATGCCAGATCAGATCTGGATTTCTTCATCCTTTGATTCTGGTGGTGTATAAGTACTAGCAGATTCAACATGAATTGGTGAAGTAAGGACTAGAGAAACTAGAACTGAAAATATTGAGATTGTGGCATCAGACTGAGATGGTGTGTGTGAAAAGTGGGGATTGGCTGTCATACTTCCCTTAGCAAGGAGACTGGTAGGGAACTCAGGGAATGTTGGCACTGTGTATGCTGACATTCCCTCTAGGGCATTCCTTTTGGCATAATCCAACGAATTAGCAAACTCAGTGCGCTTTTTCTATTTTTCATCCAAAGAAAACATCTCATTAATGTAACCTTCATTGAACCTAACACACTTACCTCATACCATTAAGAAGGGTGAGTCATTGGTCGTAATATGGGCGTAAAATTCCTAAACGATCGTGGCATTGATGTCTCCTGATTGCTGGCAGAACTTCTCCCATTTATGCTTCTTGATGATGGCAACAAGTTCTGGTGAATATCCGAGATTGGGTTCATTTTTGAACCCGAACCCTTTTTTATAACAAAAGTTACTTGAAGAAAAATTCTCATCGTGTTTTTTTTTCTCAATTTCTTTATTGAAAAAGATCTTGAATGGTAAAGAGGAAGAATCCATGGAAATCTTAAAATTGAAAAGAAAGAAAAGAAGATGAAAAATCATTTGTTTTTGGTTTCTTGATCGATAGGGTTGATGAGAAAATGAGTAAAAGAGGGTTTAGAATCGGTTGAGCGTTTAAGTAGGGAAGACAAAAAAGGTTGAGTGTTTAGGTTTAAGTTGGCCGAATTAATGGGGATAATGATGAAGTTGAATTCAACTAAGGAAGATAAAGTGATAATGATATGGGTTTTTGAAAGATAAACGGTGGGGGAAGTTGGAGGGATAAGGTGATTAGGTTTGGAAATTTTGAATTTTCACTTATCCTAGGTGACTAGGGTTTAATCCGTACTTAACCGAATTTTCCCTTCTCTCATCTGTCCGGGCAAGCCTCGCCTTGGCATCATGTTTGGTAATAAAGTTTTTCTAGGCGAGAAAGTCTTGTTGGCAATAATTTCCTACGTTCACTCAAAGAAACCTTTCAAACATAGAAAAATAAAATAAAAGAAAGAAAATAACATAATAAATGGAAAATACTGAAAAAGAGAAAAAAAGCATCTAATCCTACCATTTACAAAAGTTAAACCATGGTGATAAGCATTGAATCTCTACCAAGAGGATAACCTCCTTAGCATCCATTTGAGTGTCATCCGCATAATGCTTCAATCTTTGGCCATTCACTTTGCTGAATTCCATATCTGCACAAAGCTTTAGTTATTGGATTGCATTTAAAATGGGTACCCTCATCATGAATAATCACTCCGGGGGCACCAAATCGAGTAAAAATATGTTTGTGCAAGAACTTGGCAATGACCTTGGCATCGTTTTTTGGCAATGCAACAGCCTCAACCCATTTCGAAACATAGTCAACAGCCACGAGGATGTATAGGTTACCAAATAATAGAGGGAATGGACTCATGAAGTCTATCGCCTATACATCAAATAAGTACACATGCATGATGTTTTAGAGCGGCAGTTGGTGTCTGCCAGAGATGTTTCCTATCCGTTGGCATCGATCACATGCCTTAGCATAGCTGTGGGCATCTTTGTATAGTGTGGGCCAAAAGAATCCTGACTGCAACACCTTGGCATCAGTCTTCATCCCAACAAAGTGACCTCCATATGGCGCGACATGGCATAGGTGCAAAATGTTATACTGCTCATCCTCTGGCACACACCGACGAATCACTTGATCGGCACACTGTTTAAACAATATTGGCTCGTCCCAATAGTATTGCCTAACTTCTCGCAAAAAATGTTTCCTAGCATTGTAGGTTAGGTCTGGTGGTAGAATGTTACTTATCAGGTAGTTGACTATGTCAGCATACCAAACATGACATTAACTGCAAGCAAGTATTCATCAAGAAATTCATCTCTTATAACAACGGTCTTACCATCTTCAAGGTGATACTCTAGGCGTGATAAGTCGTCAGCTACCATATTTTCACTACCCTTATTGTCTCGGATCTCGAGGTCAAATTCTTGTAATAAAAGTGTTCATCGGATTAGTTTGGGCTTGGCATCCTTCTTTGCCAAGAGGTACTTCAAGGCTGAATGATCTGTATAAACCACAACCTTGTTACCAACTAAATAAGATCTAAATTTATCAAAAGCAAATATGACTGCAAGAAATTCTTTCTCAATTGTAGAATAATTTAGCTGTGGTCTATTTAATGTCTGACTGGCATAATATATGGCATGAAAAACTTTGCCGCGTCGTTGTCCCAAGACTGTTCCGACGGTATAGTCATTGGCATCGCACATGATCTCGAATGGTTCATTCTAATCCGGTGCTACGACTATTGGGGCCAATCTCTCCTTAAGTTCTTGAAAAGCTCTTAAACACGAATCATCAAAGGCAAAAGCAACATTTTGTTCCAATAACAAGCATAAAGGTTTAGAAATTTTAGAAAAGTCTTTAATAAAACGACGATAGAAACATGCATGTCCCAAAAAAACTTCATATATCTTTTACACTTGTAGGTGGTGGAAAGTGCTTGATTACCTCAACTTTTGCTTGGTCAACCTCTAATCCTCTCTTGGTTACTTTGTGCCCAAGAACAATGCCCTCCTTCACCATGAAGTGGCATTTCTCCTAGTTCAAGATTAGGTTTTTCTTAATGCATCTCCTCAAAACTTGCTCCAAACTCTAAAGACATTCCTTGAATGTTTTCCAAACACCGAGAAATCATCCATGAATACTTCCAGGTTATGCTCTATCATGTTAGAAAAATAGACATCATGCAACGTTGAAACATTACCGGGGCATTATACAGCCCGAATGGCATCCTTCTAAAAGTAAACGTCCTATAGGGACATGTAAATGTGGTATTCTCTTAATCATAAGGGGCGATGGTAATATTGTTATAACTTGAATAGCCATCCAAAAAATAATAAAAAGCTTTATCTGCCAATCTGTCTAACATCTGGTCGATGAAAGGCAATGAGAAGTGGTCCTTCCATGTGGCACTGTTCAGCCTCCTATAATCCATGCACACTCTCCATCCTGTGACAGTCTTGGAGGGAAGCAATTTATCTTTGCTATTTTGTATTATAGTCATGCCACCCTTCTTTGGCACACACTGCACTGGGATGACCCACGACCTATTGGATATGGGATAGATTATCTCGGTATCTAAGCACTTAATAATCTCTTTTTTACTACTTCTTTCATGCTCGGGTTTAGCCTTCGTTGCCCTTCAATGGTTTTTCCATGGTATTCCTCTAAGATAATCTTGTTCATGCAAATAAATGGGCTAATACCTTGGATGTCTGCCAAGATCCAACCCAAAGCTTGCTCATAGCTGCTTAATATTTCCAATAATCTTCCATCCTGACCATTAGTGAGATCAGTAGCAATGATTATTGGCAGAGTTGAGTTTTTACCTAAGTAAGCATATTTGAAGTGGTCCGGCAATGGCTTCAACTCCAGCTAACTCTAGTGGCTATGGTTGTTCAAAATAGTTTACATCTTCCGCCTCCAAGGCTGGTTCTTCAGGTTTGTCAATCATCTCATCATTGCCATCCAGCTCTCTGGCATCGTCATCTGCATCTTGGTATAACTTTGCCAAGTTTATCGTTAAAAGTGATTCTAACGTCTCATCAGTTTGATACTCCTTGAGATCATCTGCACATTTAATAGCTTGAAACACTTTAAATGTAACATGTTGATTATTCATGTGCATAGTAAGTTCACCCTTGTGAACATCGATTAAAGCTCTGCCCGTGGCAAGGAAATGTCTGCCTAATATAATCGGCACATTCACATCAGCTTCGTAATCTAAAATGATAAAATCAACAGGAAATATAAATTTGTCTACCTTCACGAGCACATATTCAATCTTACACTTGGAATGCGCAAAAGATCAGTCTGCTAGCTGAAGTGTCACCGTGGTAGGTCTTGCTTCTATGCCAAGCTTCCTGAAAACAGACAGTGGCATCAAATTTATGCTGGCGCCCAAGTCACACAATGCCTTGCCTACGAATCTATTGCCAATAGTGCAAGGAATAGTGAAACTTCCTGGATCTTTCAACTTTGGTAGCAATCGATTTCGTATCATGGCACTATATCCTTCTGTAAGTGTGATAAGTGTTCAAAAGTACTAATTTTCTTACCCTTTTTACTCATATTATTGTTAGACTTAGGCTCATATTAGTTGCATAATTAGCTATTCATGCATTAATCCATGTTTCCTTCCATCGTTGAGCTTGATTACATAACTTGGTAGTTTTTGTGGAAAAGATGCTGCTTTGGTGTGCTTTGTGTGTGTATGTGCAGGATCACTTGCCAAAGCAATGCTGAGCTAGTTGCCAGGGCAATGCATGAAGGAGACGCCGAGCCAGTTGCCATGGCATTTGTCGACAAAGAGAAATTGCAATAGGGATGTCGAAATTAATGACTTTACAAGCCCAAGATGACATGGAGCAAGGCCCAAGCCCAAAGGAATTTGATTGCCATGCAGAGATTAAAGAAGAATTAAATTCCAAGAAGATAGGAGAAGTTCTAATAGGAATAAAATTATAATAAAGAATTATATTCTTTAAAGATAATTTAATTCCAACTCAAACTCCTCCTCAAAGAAGGACTTTGGCCTAGCCCTATAAATAGCAAGGAGATTTCGACAACTGGCATAGAGAGAGCAAGAGGGAATTTCGACAAGACCAAGAGAGGAAGCAAAGGGGAATTTTCGGCAAGCATCTAGGGCAACGGATTTTCGACAAGCTTCATCTTTTCTTCCTTGTTCGATTGGGTTCATGCTAGGGATTGTTTATCTTGTGTTTCTTTGGAACCTAGCCATGAACTAAATTTACTTGGCTATGGTTATTGTGTTTTGTGGTTGTGAGAAACTATTGGTTTTTGTTTAGGTAATAAAAGTTTGCACTTTTCTATTTCAAGGTTTATTCATTCTTGGTTCTTATTCTTGGTTGCGAGTGAATTGGGAGAGGATCTCGTGATTTCATCTATTTATCTAATATCGGGAGAGTTAGATTCAAGAAACGAATGAATATGATCTTTATTCAATCTATTGATGGTGAAGATTAATCCGGCTTAGGAATAAGTTAAGGATTTCAACGGCTAAGAGGAGCGCAAGATTGGTTGTTGTTCACCCTTGATTCACGCAGGGATGTATTATCAAGGCATGCACAAGTAGCTAGAGTTTCGACTTAGGGATAAGAAGAAACCATTGAAGAACGCTCCGCCGAACCTTGAAGTTGCTGCCCAGACGCCCAAGTAGTTACCCAACTAGTTGCCCAGGCAACCATCGATTAGTTGCCAAGGCAACCCCGTTGTGCAAGTTGCCACGGCAACTGAGTTGCCCGTGCACTCTTTTACCAAGACGATCCAATCGGCTATCACACCTCAACTCACGATAACCTGGCCTATCTCTCTCATTTGAATTCATCTTTTCTTTTACTTTAATTGCTTTCTAGATTAGTTAAACTTCTATAATCTTTTATTTGTGTTTTTATTTTTACAGTACAAGAGACTAGATTCTTGAAGTAGCACCAATCCCTGTAGAGACGATATCTTTTATACTATAACTTGCGACGTGTATACTTGCACATTTGTGTAGCACTTATTACGCGCAACAAGTTTTTGGCGCCGTTTCCGGGGATTGGCAATAGCGAATTTGTTTTTATTTTCTTGCACTTTCTTTTTATTTTTCTTGTTTACAATTCAAAGGGCTAACAAACTTTGGTTTTGCATTGGTATATGACCGAGGCGAGACCGACTTCACTGTAATATCCCTTTGATCCGTAAATCGAACGAACCTTACAAAGACTTAGACGAAGGATAAGAGAAGCAATGGCAAATCAAGACGGCAATATGAATCAAGATGTTCGAAAGCGGGAGGATGAGTGATTCTTGCTTGAAAACAGAACTATTCGAGACTATCTTGAAGAAGATCTTGATGGACTTAACCCCAGAGTTGTCGCACCTAAAATTGAAGCCGACCACTTTGAGTTGAAACCAAGAATGTTTAATATGATCAACACAATAGGTCAATTTGGCGGCTCAAGAATCAAGATGCACGGCAACATCTCGAAATCTTTCCTCGAGATTTGCAACTCGTTCAAGATACACTGAGTCACCCCGATGTCTTACGATTAAGATTATTCCCTATTCACCGAGGATAGGCGAAAGCATGGTTGAATAGCATTCTGCCGGATCCATAGCATCTTGGACTGATCTTTGTCGAGATTTCCTTGCTAGATTTAATCCTACAAATTTAATCGATAAGCTTCAGAACGACATTACTTCTTTCCGTGGCGGATGATGAATCCATGTACGAGGCTTGGGAGCGATATAGATAACTTCTACACAAATGCCCCCTACACGGATTCCCGGTGTGGACTCAAGTAACAATGTTTTACAACGCCGTGAATACACCAACAATGATGATGCTAGATGCCTCGGCAAACGGCATACTCCTAGATAAGTCACCGAAAGAAGTAATTCAAATCTCCCAAAATCTCAAAATCGATTTCGTATCATGGCACTATATCCTTCTGTAAGTGCTACAGTCTCAAAATCTCCCAACCGGAAGAAGCAATTCAAATTTTAAACAGGCTGGCCAAGAATGATTATCAATTCCCATCTACTAGAAGAGGAGGAGTTAGACGCCAAGACACAGTACATGAACTAGGATCATCAGATTCAATTTCGGCACAATTGGCCGCTTTAACCAAGATGGTCCAGAACATGCAAAAACCAAACAACACACATGAAGTCAAGGTAATGGATTCTTTTTGTGAGTTATGTGGTGATAACCATAATTCTTCTGAATGTATGCAGAATCCGGAATCCAGCTTCTATGTGGGGAATTACAACCGAAACAACAATGTGATGTCCAATACATACAATCCAGCTTGGAAGAAGCACCCGAATTTTTCATGGAGTAATCCCAATAATGCTCTAAACCAGAACAATCAGAATGCACAAGCATCAGGATTTTAGCAGAATATGCCAGGGCAACAGATGCCGCAGCAACAACCAACGACATCTAGTTCTTTGGAAAATTCTCTAAATGCTTTTATGATGAAAACTGAATCTTATATGGCTGAGAATAGTAATTTCATAAAAAGAACTGATGCTTTTATTAACAGAACCGAGATGAGATTGCAAAACCAAGAGGCGGCAATCAAATCATTAGAAAATCAAGTCGGACAGTTTGCTCAGAATCTGAATACTAGACCACAAGGAGGTTTACCTAGCGATACTGAAGTCGCAAGAGGAACTGGCCATGAGCAATGTAAGGCGATCGCCACTAGAAGTGGCCAACAACTTAGAGAGGTTCAAACCCGCTCGTCAAACAAAACTCCACAAAAAGATCAAGACGAACCTAGCAGCAAAGCCTCAGATGCTGAATCAGGAATTGCCGCGACAACCAGCAATAAGCATGCCTCGACAACCAACGATAAAGACGCCTCGGCAACTTTCGATAAGCATGCCTCGACAACCCCAGTTGATAACGCCTCGGCAATTCCAGATGTCCCGGCAATGCCGTCAATCAGATTTCAAACCAATGAAAGGATCGAAGATATCCGACTTCCACCACCATTCCCACAAAGGTTGAAGCGACAAAAGCAAGAATACCAATTCAAGAAGTTTCTTGATATCCTAAAGCAAGTCCACATCAACTTGCCACTGGTGGAAGCAATTGAACAAATGCCAAACTATGCCAAGTTCCTTAAAGACATTGTGTCCAAAAGAAAAAGGCTAGGAGAGTTTGAAACAGTTGCCGCGACAGAGGGATGCATGGCAATGTTGCACAATTGTATGCCACCCAAGTTGAAGGATCCCGAAAGTTTCACAATACCCTGTTCTATTGGAAATCACTATGTCGGGAAATCATTATGCGACCTTGGGGCTAGCATAAACTTGATGCCTAAATCGGTTTTCCAGAAACTAGGAATCGGGAAGGCAAGACCTACAACAGTCATGCTGCAGCTAGCCGACAGATCCTATGTGCATCTAGAGGGAAAAATCGAGGACATACTGGTAAAAGTTGATAAATTTATTTTTCCCGCTGACTTTATTGTTTTGGATTGTGAAGCAGATGAGCATGCACCTATCATTCTCGGGAGACCATTCCTAGCGACAGGGAGAACCTTGATCGACGTTGAAAAGGGAGAACTCACAATGAGGGTGAATGACCAGCAGGTAAAACTAAATGTGTTCCAAACACTAAGGCATGCCGATGATCCAGAAGAATGCCAACTACTTCATGCCACGACAGAGTTTAACTTCGATGAGGAATTTAGTTGCCTCGGCAACTACATTGCCGATCAAGAGGAACCTGAGGAGTATGAAGAATCGGTCGATGAGGAACAACCAGAAGAGGCAAATTGGCTAGCCAATCGACCAGGTACATACTTTGAACCACTGGATTACTCAGGTAAGGAAGGTAAGCTCGAAAAACCCTCTATTAAACAACCACCAATTCTTGAGTTGAAACAATTGCCAGAACAACTTAAATATGTATACTTAGGGACCGATAATACATTGCCTGTAATTATTTCTTCTAAGTTACAGCCTGAGCAGGAAAAGAAGCTGATCAAGATGTTGAAGCTACACAAAAAGGCAATAGGGTGGACAATTGCCGACTGGAAGGGAATTAGCCCGGCGGTGTGCATGCACAAGATCTTGTTGGAAGATGATCACAAACCTTCAATTGAGGCCCAGAGGAGACTGAATCATGCCATGAAAGGGGTTGTAATGAAAGAAATCATCAAGTGGCTTGACGCCGGCATTATATACCCTATCTTGACGCCGACATTATATACCCTATCTCCGATAGTATGTGGGTAAGTCCGGTACAATGTGTACCGAAAAATGGAGGTATAACAGTGGTAAGCAATGAAAATAATGAACTTATCCCAACCAGGACTGTGACCGGTTGGAGGGTTTGTATGGACTATCGAAAGTTAAACAAAGCCACTAGGAAAGATCACTTCCCATTACCCTTTATTGATCAAATGCTTGACCGTCTTGCAGGTAAACCCTTTTATTGTTTTCTTGATGGTTATTCAGGTTACAATCAGATTGCCATAGCACCAGAAGATCAAGAAAAGACAACCTTCACATGCCCATACGGTACTTATGCCTTCCGAAGGATGCCGTTCGGATTGTGTAACGCCCCGACAACCTTCCAAAGATGCATGATGGCACTCTTTTCAGACATGGTCGAAGACTTCCTTGAGATCTTCATGGATGATTTTTTGGTTTTTGGTAATGAGTTCAACGGCTGTCTCGGCAATTTGGAGAGGGTGTTGGCAGGATGCGAAGAAACGGATTTAGTCCTCAATTGGGAGAAATGCCACTTTATGGTAGATGAAGGAATAGTGCTCGGCCACAAGATTTCATCCAAGGGAATTGAAGTAGACAAAGCCAAGGTGGACGTGATCGAGAGATTACCCCCACCAAATTCGGTTAAAGGAATTCGAAAATCACTAAACCCTTGTGTAATCTGCTTGAACAGGATAAAGTCTTCGATTTTGATGATTCTTGCACTCAAGCATTCGAATCCCTAAAGAAAAAGCTTGCCTCGGCACCCATTGTCATTCCACCAGATTGGACGCTACCTTTTGAGCTCATGTGTGATGCAAGTGATTTCGCGGTAGGAGCAGTCATAGGCCAACGCACAGGTAAGACCTTCCATGTGATATACTACGCTAGTAAAACTCTTAATGATGCTCAAGTGAATTACACAACAACGGAGAAAGAGTTACTAGTTGTAGTTTTCGCATTTGACAAGTTTCGATCCTATTTAATTGGTACAAAGGTAATTGTTCATACGGACCATTTGGCAATCAAATACTTATTTGCTAAAAAGGATGCTAAACCTCGTTTGATTCGTTGGATATTACTTTTACAAGAATTTGATATTGAAATTAAGGACAGGAAAGGAACAGAAAATCAAGTGGCCTATCACTTATCACGTTTGGAACGCAATAGGGAGGAAGACGCGGATCTAGAGATATGCGATGCATTCCCGGATGAACAAATCCTAGTTGCCTTGGCAACCCACGATGCCTCGGCAACCCTTGACGCCTTAGCAACCATGGATGCTCACACCTCGGCAACTCTCGACGCCGCAGCAGTCTTTGACGCGCACGCCTCGGCAATTTTGGGAACAGTCGCCACGGCAGCACATGCCTCGGCAATACCCTGGTACGCGGATTTAGTTAATTTCCTTGTTTGTGGTATTTTTCCTTATGGCATTACTCACCAAGGGAAGAAGCGGTTCCGCCATGATGCTAAGCATTACTTTTGGGACGAGCCTCTTTTGTTTAAACAATGTACAGATCAGGTTATACGCCGATGTGTCCCTGATGAAGAGCAACAGAATGTACTCCGGCAATGCCATTCTTCACCCTATGGAGGACATTTTGGAGGAACTCGTACCGCGGCAAAAGTTTTGCAATCCGGGTTGTATTGGCCAACATTGTACAAAGATGCCCAAGACTTTTACAAGCAATGTGATCGTTGCCAGAGGACGGGCAATATCTCTAGACGACATGAGATGCCGCTCCAGAACATCATCGAGGTGGAACTGTTCGATGTGTGGGGGATCGATTTTATGGGACCTTTCCCATCTTCATTCGGCAACCTCTACATCTTACTTGCCGTCGACTATGTGTCTAAATGGGTGGAGGCAGCTGCAGTTCCAAACAACGATTCCAAGACCGTGCAATGATTCCTGTAGAAAAACATATTTACACGGTTTGGGATGCCGAGAGCAATTATCAGTGACGGGGGCAAGCATTTTGACAACAGAATAATTGCCAAGATGTTGCAACGCTTCGGCATATCACACAAAATCGCCACGGCATATCACCCACAAACCAACGGGCAAGCAGAAATTTCCAACCGGGAGTTGAAGGGAATACTCGAGAAAGTCGTAAATCCCTCAAGGAAGGATTGGTCATTAAGACTAGATGACGCACTTTGGGCATATCGCACTGCATTCAAAACACCCTTAGGTATGTCCCCCTTCCGACTTGTCTATGGTAAAACATGTCATCTACCGGTGGAAATCGAGCACAAGGCGTACTGGGCAATCAAGACCGTGAATATAGATTGGGAAAGTACCAGACAAAAGTGTTTGATGGATCTCAATGAGATAGAAGAATTCCATGCACTCGCCTATAACAATGCACGAATCTACAAGGAGAAAACAAAGCGATGGCACGACAAGAAACTATTGCCACGGCAATTCACGCCAGGGCAACTAGTTCTCCTATTCAATTCTCGGCTAAAACTTTTCCCGGGAAAGCTGAAATCAAGATGGTCGGGACCATTTGAAGTCGTCAAACCATTCTCCCATGGTGCCGTGATAATCAAGTCCATCTCTGACAACCATGAATTCAAAGTTAATGGACAAAGATTGAAGCACTACAATGGTGCCCATGTGGAATGTAACAAAGAAGTGGTCAACTTGGGAGATGCATGAGCATGCTCTCCTTTCAATATTTTCTTTTTCTTTTTCTTTTTCTTTTTATTCTCATTTTTATTTTTAGGAGATATTTTATTTTTCTTCATTATCTTTAGTTTTAAGGTTTTCTTTGTTTTCTTTTTCACGACAAGACTCACAACTACTATGCTAAGGAAATTTACTGCCAAGATCCTTGCCCCGGCAACCAATGAAGAAGATGCCGCGGCAACCTACATCGTGCCTGCACAAGCTGATGCCACGGCAACCAACCCTGAAGATGCCACGGCAACCAAAGCTAAAGACATCCCGGCAACAAGAAAACAACCATCGCGTTCAAGCAAGAGAATCAAGACACCGACTAGAAGGAAACTAATCATCTACGATGACGAACTCTCGGAGTAAGTCCTCGTATGCATTTTTATTTTAATTTGTCGGTATTTTTATGCATGCATTGAGGACAATGCCTCACTCGAGTTTGGGGGGGATTGTTATTAGTAGTTACCATGTTTAATTACATTCATCTTAAGTATTACATTTAGGATACCTAAATTGCTTGCCATGCCTTTAATTGGAACAAGAATTGCTTAGATTTGATGAATATTCGATGATGACTTTGCCAATGCACTTAATTGATAGAATTTTTATTCTAGGATAACCATGGAAAAACTTAGAATTTTGCTATGATGCTAAATTTGATGAAACACTGTTGTGGTTTGATTGATTTAAGGAATTCTAGTAAACTTAGGTTGATAATTAACAAATTGGGGGATTAGAATAAAAATTGGATGAATGTTAGAGGTGCCCGAAATTGGCTCTAGGATGTGCTAAAACTTAGGATCACTAGAGGTGCCCGAAACTGGCTCTAGTATAGGTTAAAAAAAATTAACTAGAGGTGCCCGAAAACCGGCTCAAGTCGATTAAATTAACTTAAGAAAACTAAAAACAAAACACTAGAGGTGCCCAAAACTGGCTCTAGTTAAAACATGTTAAAAAGAACCCAATAAAGTAATTTGAAAACCTATTGTTTGCATAGGATCCGAAAAATCAACTTGCACACAACTCCGCACACACTCACAAGCATTATAGTTTGATTTCGAGTAACTCCTCAGTTTTCCGAAAAATAAAAAGCCAATCATACTTTGTGCCCCGGTTCAGAGAATTGAAATAAAGTTCAAAGCTAAGTTTGTGAAAATTGAAGTCTTGGCAGGTAATTATGAGTTTGCATTGCTTGAGGACAAGCAATAGTTCGAGTTTGGGGGTGTGATAAGTGTTCAAAAGTACTAATTTTCTTACCCTTTTTACTCATATTATTGTTAGACTTAGGCTCATATTAGTTGCATAATTAGCTATTCATGCATTAATCCATGTTTCCTTCCATCGTTGAGCTTGATTACATAACTTGGTAGTTTTTGTGGAAAAGATGTTGCTTTGGTGTGCTTTGTGTGTGTATGTGCAGGATCACTTGCCAAAGCAATGCCGAGCTAGTTGCGAGGGCAAGCATGAAGGAGACGCAAGAGCAGTTGCCATGGCATTTGTCGACAAAGAGAAATTGCAATAGGGATGTCGAAATTAATGACTTTACAAGCCCAAGATGACATGGAGCAAGGCCCAAGCCCAAAGGAATTTGATTTCCATGCAGAGATTAAAGAAGAATTAAATTCCAAGAAGATAGGAGAAGTTCTAATAGGAATAAAATTATAATAAAGAATTATATTCTTTAAAGATAATTTAATTCCAACTCAAACTCCTCCTCAAAGAAGGACTTTGGCCTAGCCCTATAAATAGCAAGGAGATTTCGACAACTGGCATAGAGAGAGCAAGAGGGAATTTCGACAAGACCAAGAGAGGAAGTAAAGGGGAATTTTCGGCAAGCATCTAGGGCAAGGGATTTTCGACAAGCTTCATATTTTCTTCCTTGTTCGATTGGGTTCATGCTAGGGATTGTTTATCTTGTGTTTCTTTGGAACCTAGCCATGAACTAAATTTACTTGGCTATGGTTATTGTGTTTTGTGGTTGTGAGAAACTATTGGTTTTTGTTTAGGTAATAAAAGTTTGTACTTTTCTATTTCAAGGTTTATTCATTCTTGGTTCTTATTCTTGGTTGCGAGTGAATTGGGAGAGGATCTCGTGATTTCATCTATTTATCTAATATCGGGAGAGTTAGATTCAAGAAACGAATGAATATGATCTTTATTCAATCTATTGATGGTGAAGATTAATCCGGCTTAGGAATAAGTTAAGGATTTCAACGGCTAAGAGGAGCGCAAGATTGGTTGTTGTTCACCCTTGATTCACGCAGGGATGTATTATCAAGGCATGCACAAGTAGCTAGAGTTTCGACTTAGGGATAAGAAGAAACCATTGAAGAACGCTCTGCCGAACCTTGAAGTTGCTGCCCAGACGCCCAAGTAGTTGCCCAACTAGTTGCCCAGGCAACCATCGATTAGTTGCCAAGGCAACCCCGTTGTGCAAGTTGCCACGGCAACTGAGTTGCCCGTGCACTCTTTTACCAAGACGATCCAATCGGCTATCACACCTCAACTCACGATAACCTGGCCTATCTCTCTCATTTGAATTCATCTTTTCTTTTACTTTAATTGCTTTCTAGATTAGTTAAGCTTCTATAATCTTTTATTTGTGTTTTTATTTTTACAGTACAAGAGACTAGATTCTTGAAGTAGTACCAATCCATGTGGAGACGATATCTTTTATACTATAACTTGCGACGTGTATACTTGCACATTTGCGTAGCACTTATTACGCGCAACAAGTTTTTGGCGCCGTTGCCGGGGATTGGCAATAGCGACTTTGTTTTTATTTTCTTGCACATTCTTTTTATTTTTCTTGTTTACAATTCAAAGGGCTAACAAACTTTGGTTTTGCATTGGTATATGACCAGGGCGAGACCGACTTCACTAGAATATCCCTTTGATCCAGAAATCGAACGAACCTTACAAAGACTTAGACGAAGGATAAGAGAAGCAATGGCAAATCAAGACGGCAATATGAATCAAGATGTTCAAGCAGGAGGAGGAGTGATTCTTGCGCGAAACAGAACTATTCGAGACTATCTTGAAGAAGATCTTGATGGACTTAACCCAGAAGTTGTCGTACCTGAAATTGAAGCCGACCACTTTGAGTTGAAACCAGTAATGTTTAATATGATCAACACAATAGGTCAATTTGGCGGCTCAGCAACTGAAGATGCACGGCAACATCTGAAATCTTTCCTCGAGATTTGCAACTCGTTCAAGATACACGGAGTCACCCCCGATGTCTTACGATTAAGATTATTCCCCTATTCACTGAGGGATAGGGCGAAAGCATGGTTGAATAGCATTCCCTGCCGGATCCATAGCATCTTGGACTGATCTTTGTCGAGATTTCCTTGCTAGATTTAATCCTACAAATTTAACTGATAAGCTTCGTAACGACATTACTTCTTTCCGGCAGGCAGATGATGAATCCATGTACGAGGCTTGGGAGCGATATAGAGAACTTCTATACAAATGCCCCCTACACGGATTCCCAGTGTGGACTCAAGTAACAATGTTTTACAACGCCGTGAATACACCAACAAGGATGATGCTAGATGCCTCGGCAGACGGCATACTCCTAGATAAGTCACCGGAAGAAGTAATTCAAATCTCCCAAAATCTCAAAATCGATTTCGTATCATGGCACTATATCCTTCTGTAAGTGATACAGTCTCAAAATCTCCCAACTTTCTCTTTTTTGACAATATGCCTTTCATAAATTTCACATAGTTGGGCATCTGCTCAAGGGCTTCTACTAAAGGTATGTTGATTTACAGCTGCTTAAGAACTTTTAAGAAGCGCTTAAATTGCTGGTCTTGCTTATGTTTTTGAACTCGAGTTGGAAAAAGGTGTTGTCGGATAAACAACTGCTTACTCCACTGGCTTTGCCAAGGTGGTGTTGGCATCAGGTTCCTTCCTGGCATTATTCTGTTGTTTGGCATCATATGATGGGTTGGCTTCAGAAGTTGGTCTGGCATTATCATCTTTCATTTCTGCTTCTTTGGTGTCCTCTGCTGGTGTCAGCTTCTTAGCTTGGCAATGAGTTGACTGCTTGGCAACCATCTCTGTCTCACATTACTTACCACTCCGAAAAGTTACTGCTTTACACTACTCATTGCCTTTGTGCCGAGAATCCTCAGTATCACTTGGTAAGGCTCCTTGGGGTCGATTGCTAAGAGCATTGGCAATCTGCCCTAGCTGAACTTCCAAGTTTCGCATTGATGCCGCCAAACTCTAAACTGTGGCATCATTCCTCTCCATGTTTTCTGCCAAAGGCCCCTGGTTGTTCCTTTGCCCTCTATAAAAATTGTTTTATGCCTACTGTGGCATGGCATTCTGATTGAATGTTGGTATGGCATTCTGATTGAATGTTGGCATGGCATTGTTCTGATGCGGGGTATTGTATTGACGTTGGGCAATGTTGTTCTGCTGTTGGGCATTGTATTGGTTGCCTCTTTGATTTCCCCAGGCTAAATTTGGATGCTGCTTCCAATCTGCATTGTAAGTATTGGAATTCAAATTATAATTTCGATTAAAATTGCCAACAAAATTTACCAATTTAGGGTTGGCAGGGCAATCATCCGTATGATGATCCTCTCCACATATTGAAGAGAACAGGGATAATGCCTTAACTTCTTAGGCCTCATTATTCTTTTGCAAAGATCTCACCATGCTAGTAAGATTAGAAATCTCAGCGTAGATAGACGTGAGCTCATTTATTTGTAATTTCCCACTAGTTTTAATGTCGGTCCTAAGTCTGGCAGTAGGATATTCAAAGTTATTGATTGAAATCCTTTCAAGAATTTCAATTGCCTCTGTATAATTTTTGTATAACAGTGAACCATTTGCCGAGGCATCAACAATTTTCCTGGTATATGCATTAAGTCCATTATAGAAAATTTCCATTTGGGTCCAATTAGGGAATCTGTGCATATGACATCTCCTTAACAGGTCTTTGAATCTTTCCCAGACATCATACAAGGTCTCGTCATCAACTTGCCTGAATACAGTGATTTCATTCCTTAGTCTAGCATTGAGCTTAGGTGGCTAGAATCGCAATAAAAACTTCTGGCATAGATCTGCCCATGTAGTGATTAACCCTGGTGGCAAAGAACTTAGCCACAAATTTGCTTTATCTCTTAGAGAAAATGTGAATAACTTCAGCCTCACTGTGTCCTCATGAACTCCAGGTTGCTGAAAGAGTTGGTAAACTTCCATGAATTGCTTCAGGTGTTGTCGTATATCCCCAGTAGGTGATCCATCGAACTGTCCTACATTCAAAAGAGTTTAAATCATTACCGGCTTTAGTTCAAAATTAGTTGTGTTTACCTCGGGGTCAATTAGTCTTGACATCAAATTGTCAATGTTTGGTGCCAAGTGTTCTCTAACAGGTCTTTCCACAACAATGGCAGGGGCAACTGGCATCCCATTGTGTATTGGTTGATCTTCCTGATTAACTAGAACACCATCTATTCCTCCATTATCATTCTAAGCCATCTTTCTAAGTTTCTTTTTCTACCTCCGTAAGGTTCGTTTGATTTTCAGGTCGTAAGGTCAAGCTTTTGTCTCCGAGTGGTTCTCGGTCATACACCAACCAAAACAATTAAATGAAATAAAAACAAAACAAGTAAACCAAAACAATAAACTCCATAGCAATCCCCGGCAATGACGCCAAAAACTTGTTGGACTCGTGTGAGTTCTTGGCAAAAGGGTAAAAATATATACTGGAAATATAAGAAAATAATGCCAAGATAAGTCTTTTACGTGCAAGTATACACGGTCTACAAGTAATACAGTAGTAACCTGAGTATCGATCCCACAGAGATTGACTTGGAATTTAACTACTTTGATTGTTTACTTGTTAAGGGAAAAATATTGTTGAGTTGAAATTGGTTTTGAAAGTGATTAAAGGAAAAGAAATGAAAATACAATAAAACAATGTTGGCAAGGAGAGTTGTAAAATAATTGATGAGCGTTGGCAAGGAATGCCTGGTTTTCACGTTGTTCATGTCATGCCAGCTTTTGATAATGTTCTACCTTGGCATTGTTTACCTAGCAGATTCAAAGTTGGCAATGCCTCTGTCGATGGCAATGCCCTAAATTAACCATGTAAAAACCCATATATGTCTATAGTGTATGTTTTTCATAAATTAATTTGATTAAGTCCCAATCTTTACTATCTAAAGGGTAGACTCACTCCCGAAGTAAGTTCATCTACTTGAGCATCTTCTGTCGAGGCTTCTTACCTTAGAATCTAACAACTAATCGTTGCCACCCAAGACTATTAAGATATTGAGGTGCAATAGGCAAACTGTGCCAGTAGTCGCTTGACGCATAAGTTATAGAAAAACTGAAGATCGTGCCAGATGAATAAAACAATGCCGAATCATTTTAATTATTAAAAACAAAACATTAAAACAACGTTCAATGTAAGCATCCCCCACCAACTATTAAATTAGTTCATGAAGAGGGTATCCACCATAAAACCTTCAACGTTTTCTAACAACATCATCATCTTAAAAATAAAAATGACTAAACCAAAGAAAAGGGCAAGAGAGGAGGCCGGTCGATACAGCCCTTCTTGATCTAGGCTTTCCTCGGTGCGGCCTCTCCAGGCCGATTCTGATGGTGAGAGCTATGTGCAGAAATCAGGAAAATTGTGTTGTCCCTCCGAGTGATTGGAAATGTTCTCCTTAAATAGGCGTGTGAAGAAACCCTAGATAAGGTAGAGAATTTGAAATTTGGATAATGCTCCAAGATAGGTGTTTGATCACCTTATCTTTAGTTTTGAATTTCTAAGGCTGACATGTACTGGATCATGAGCTACTTTGACCGGTCATCGAACACCACTTCGTTGCCAGCCGAGATTGACAAAATTATTTCGCCCTCTTATCCACTCCTATTTTTTCAGAGTCGGTTCCAAAGCGCTTTTCTCAGGATCTGATCTGGTTTTTTTTTGGGCTGATACTTCTTTGCCAAGGGTCTTGGCAGCAATCTTCTGGTCCTTCTACTTTGCTCTGCCAACCGCTACTCTGCAATTTCCTTTTGGCGTCATGACCTTCTGTTCCAGTATTTCGTTGCCAAGCCTGTCTGCCTAAAACCTGTATAAAAACAGTAAAACACACTTCATTATGGCAAAATAATGTCTACAAACTCCTTTATGCAAAATGCATGATTTTAACACTAAATGCAAACAAATATACCCAAAGGCAAGCGAAAAGCTTTGTAAAATAGGCATAAAATGTAGTAATTTTGAGAAGTCAACACCAGATATTACCATCATTTTGTTAAGGCCTTTTCTATCATAGCGGCACCTATGATTAAGTTGTTACAGAAAGAAGTTCCGTTTGAGTAGAACGAGAGAAAACAACAAAGCTTTAAGCAGTTGAAGGCTTATCTTATGAAGGCTCCAGTTTTGACGCAACCCGAGTCGAGAAAAGATTATATTGTATTCAGTGATGCTTCGCTAAATGAGCTTGGTTATGTTCTCATGCAAGAAGGTAAAGTGGTTGCTTACGCCTTGATACAACTAAAGCCTCATGAACAAAACTACCTTACGCATGATTTAGAGCTTGCCACAGTTATCTTCACGTTGAAGATTTAGAGGCACTATTTGTGTGGGGAAAAATGCTATATCTACACCGATCATAAGAGTTTGAAGTACCTTCTCACCAATAAAAGAGTTGAATTTAAGGCAACAACGATGAATTGAGTTGCTAAAGGATCATGATTGCATAATAGAGTATCATCCCAATAAAGTTAATGTGGTGGCTGATGCTTTGAGCCGAAAGTCCCTGTCAGACTTGAGAGCAATGTTTTCCCATTTGAGGATGACCGAGAATAGTGGTTTGTTAGCCGAGCTTTATATGGAGCCCACCTTAGTGCAAGAGATCAAGAGAACACAAGTGTTAATAAAGATTTAATGGCAATGATAGAGATAGTTCTGAGGAGTGAGGCATCCGATTTTAAAGTACGAGATAGAGAAATCTTGTACTTCAAAGGTCAGTTGTGTGTTCTAGCTTTGGAATATTTATGGGACCGTATCCTGCGGGAAGCACACCGTAGTCTATTTGCTATGCATCTGGAGAGTAATAAGATGTACCAAGACCTTTGTCCTTTTTATTGGTGGGCTAGTATGAAAAGAGATATATTCAAGTTTGTGACCAGATGTTTAGCTTGTTAGCAAGTTAAGGCCAAACACCAATTTCCTTCGAGCTTGCTTCAACCTATCTAGATTCTACAATGGAAACAGGATCGGGTGACAATAGATTTTGTGACGGGTTTACTGTTAACCCAAAGAAGACATGTTGCTATATAGGTGATAGTTGATCGTTTGACCAAGTCTGCTCATTTCTTGCCTGTGCGTATGGATTTTACACTTGAGAGGTTAACACAATTGTATATCCAAGAGATTGTAAGGTTGCATGGAGTGTCATCATCAATCATATCAGATAGATATCCCCAATTCATGGCAAGGTTGTGGAAGAAGATACATGAGGCATTGGATACCAAGTTGCATTTCAGCACAACTTTTCACCCTTAGACCAATGGTCAGTCTGAGCGAGTTATCCAAATCTTGGAGGATATGCTTCGGTGTTGTTTCATTAATTTTGAGAAGAGTTGGGAAGAGAAGTTGTCACTTTTGAGTTTTCCTATAATAACAGTTTCTAATCGAGCATCAAGATGGCTCATTTTGAGGCATTGTATGGACGTAAGTGTAGGTCACACTTGTGTTGGACCGAGCTTAATGAGAAAAGGATTATAAGGTCATATTTGATTAGAAAAACTGAGAAAAAGGTTCAGATAATCAAGGAAAGATTGCAAGCAGTCTTTAATCGTCAAAAATCTTATGTAGACCGAAAGCATAAGTACATCAAGTACGTCGTGGGTGTCAAAATATTCCTCAAGGTTTCACCGTGGAAGAGAGTGATCCGCTTTGGTTGGAATGGCAAGTTGAGCCCGAGGTTTATAAGATCGTATAAGATTCTTAAGAGGGTTAGACATGTGGCTTACATATTAGTCTTGCCTTTGGAGATGGCTTGCATCCACAATATGTTTCATGTGTCTATGTTGAGACGTTATCGTTTTGATCTTTTGCATGTTATCATGCTTGAGGAGATTGATATCAATACTGTCTTGACCTACGAAGAATAACTGATAGGAGTTTTGGATAAGAGAGTCGAAGAGTTGTGCAACAAGTGTATACCCCTAGTAAAGATGTTATGGAGGATCGACAAAGCCGATGAGGCTACGTGAGAGGTCGGGGAGGACATGAGGTTGCCCTATCCGTATTTGCTTCCATTAGGTAAATTTTGAGGACAAAATTTTCTTTAAGGAGGAGAGAGTTGTAACGACCTAGATTTCAGAATCCGAGGGTCGGTTTAACCTGAAGCGTGGACTTCAAATTTGGGACAAGAGTTTGGACTTTTGGATGCCCATGAGAGCCTTGTGGGCCTCTCCTTGATAATGAGTTTGAGTCTTTGGGGTTTGGTTGTGAGTTAGGATAATGAAGGAAGGGCAATATGGTAATTTACCTTAATTTTAAAGAGAAAAAAGAGTGATCTCTTAACTCCTCTGCAGAAAATCAAGGATGACGATCTCACCTTGTCTCACTTTGTTTTTTTCCTCAACTCTTTCTCATTCCCTTCACCATTCACCCCAAGGTAGAGGCCAAATCTTTGTTAGTTTGAAGCAAATTTCGGAATCAATAGTTTAGGATAAGTTGTTCAACATCCAACAATCTATCTATCAAGGTAAGAATGGTTGATTTTGGTAAATGTTGGAAAATATGTGTTTGGTGAAGATTGAGGAGGAAGAACGGGAATGGAGAATTTGACTTTATTTCTTGTTGATGAATTCTTTTTTTATATATCTTAAGTTTCTAGCCATGTTGTAACTTGATTTACAATATTTTCTTATAGTGAAAGAAGTTGGAAACTCTTCTAAGGAGCAAGGGAAAATGAAAAGCTTGAAGCTTGCGCTAAGAGCTTCACTCTCAGTTGTATGAGTATGATTAGTACACTACTAACTCCTATGCCTTCATGGGAATCATAAAATTGATGTGATATTATGGTTGTTTGAGTGTTTAGAGACTTTTAATGGCATAATTCGGATTTGAGGTTAATAACTTGTAAAAATGGTAGTAATCAACCCTAAACACTTCCATAAGATGTAGGATCGAGTTTGGGGGTTAATGGTTGCGAATTGAGGGCTTGGGAAGTAATTTACTGAGCCTATGAAGTCATTTCTAGGCTTCAGTGTCGGTACTCGGGAAGGCAATACCGATACCCCAATATTCGGGTTTCAAGAATATTGTTTCATTGGATGAACTATAAAGGGGACATCGGTACGATATTCAACCTATACTGATACACCTTGTAAAGAGGTATCAGTACGGGTCGACCTGTATTAGTACACATAAGGAAAATGAAATTCCAGTAAGCTCATTTTGTATCGGTACAAATGGGTGTATCGGTACCTCAAGGGGTACCATATCGATACGTATGGACAGTACCGGTACCCTCTGGGCAATCTGCTCAGAAATTTTGTTTTGGGTTTAAAGGGTTTATAATTCGAGGACTAAGGCCCAATGGGCCTCTAAGGTGGTAAAATGAATAGTAAAATTAAGAAACAAATATTTAAACCTCATATATGAATATAACGTGTAATTAACTTGGTAAAGCCTTGGATGACTTGTAATAGCAATAATAGGGATCCTTGGTGGATCGTGTGTATGTTGTGTGTTGCGTAAGGGCACTTGACTGGTTGATTCCTTTGATTGGTGGGATCCGGATACCTAGTGTGAGAAAGAGTGTTGCAACACCATAGTTGAAGATTTTCGAATGTATTATCCCGATGCTTAGTGGAATCGGACCTCATTCCAAGATGCTCGACGAAAGATTCTGAGGTTTATGCATCCTTGTTGGTTGTTATGTGTATAGGCGGCTAGACGTACCGCCAAGTATTATTATATTGCCATGTTATCATCTTTAGCTACATTCTCATATTTATGATTTGTATGAAGCATGGTTGAGTGGAAGTGTATCCACTGAGATTCGTTAGCTTAGCGTTCGGAATTGTTGTTTTCGTTCGTAGGTTAGTAGGTTGACGTGCATCGTTGGTGCATCATTGGAGTAGGACTTCAACATTGACTTGTGTCTGAGTACAATACTTAGATTATATTGGGCCATGTATTCGTATGACTATGTTATATTGTAACTCTTATTTTAGATTTTACTTGTGAGTCGAATGCTTTTAATTATGTATTTTTAAAATAGAGCTCCCATGTAATGTTTTGAAATACTTATTTATGTTGAATCATTTGAACTTAATGAATTTTATGAAAATTTTATGGTTTGGGCTAAACCGGAATTGTGACATCCGGGTCGAGGGTGTTATAGAGGAGCTCGAGCCTATAGGCCTGCGAACCCCCTGTCGAGCCCACGCCTTTCTTTTCCATCTATTGTAATTTGGCTCTCCATTTTAAATAAAATTCAATTTGGTCCCTGATTCTTTGATTCCAAGTTTTATTTTAATCCAGTTTAGTCCTTTTTAAATTTAATTATTTTATTTAATTGCAATTTAAATTCCAATATATATATGCCATGTGGTTTAATTAGTGCATGTAGTATATTGTTAGTTAATTTAAATACTTAGTTTAATTTTAATTAATACATAGAGCTTTAATTAGGGATCTTTAACTAGGGTTTCTAATTAAACAATTTGGTTAGGATTTAGACCATTGTAGTAAATTAATAAGTATTGTGTAGGCAATTTTGAAATTCAAATTTGAATGGTGTCCACATATAATTGGATGCTATTCAACATGAATTTTTAAATTAAATACACAATGTTTATTAAAACCTAGAAAATGTTAAATAACCTAGATCAATAAATAGAACCTTAAATAACTAGCGTAATTAATTGGTAGGAGAATATTATATATACTTTTGAAATTTAATTAGGAACGGTACCTAAAGTAATGGGGTATTATCCTATGTAAATTTTGAAATTAAATAATATTCATAAATAAACAACACATAAATTAAATTAGTGTCTTTTTAAGTTAGTACTTAAAATGAACTACTCAATAATTAAGTCACGCATTTAAAAACTTTTTATAAGTGAAATATATTTTTGGAATATAAAAGGCGATGCCCTGAGCGTATAGGGTGTTTCCAATTTTATATTCGAAACAAAAAATATACTTCTTTATAAAAGAAATATTTTTATTTTGAACATAAACCCAATTAATAATTAATGATTAAATTAAATTCGAATTGTTATTTTAAAAATGTCAAAATGCAACACGAAAGTAAAAGTACAAATTTCGGGCGTTTGTGGGTGCTAATCATTCCCCCACACGTAATCGACTTTTGAACCTCAATTTTTAAAATCTTTGGCTATTTTATGGTGTTCAGTCTACCAAAGTGACCGATGACGACTCTATCTTTTTTCAAAAATCAAATTTAAAAGAAACCCTAATTTTTAAAATAAACCGTCCAAGCTATTTTTATTTTCAAAAATGGTTTTGACAAACATAATAAATAATTACAATTAAATTTGTATAGGAACTCAAAAACTCGACTCGAATTTTATAAACTCGATTCGAATTTTATAAACTCGACTTAAATTGAAAAAAAAATCAAATAAAATTTGAATTATAAAATATGACGCGTCAACTTGAATAATTTAAAATTTTTTGAATCGATTCGATCGAACGCTCCCCTAGCACAAACAAATTTCAAAGGCATCAAAATTTGCCATGAAGCTTAGCCAACATGGTGCGAAAATAACGTTTCATTGCGCTAGAGCCCCGCGAACCTTATCCACTCTTCCTCAGTGGCAGCCATTTTTTTTCTTTCCATTTCTCAGTTCCCAAAGGATAACAAAATAAAAAAAGGTTAATTTGGAAAAGACGACAACAAAGACAATGGTGTATGTGTATACCATGGCTTCTGTATCAAACTCAAAGCTTCCATTTCAGTATTTTCATTACTATAATGCTCATTCATGCAAGTGCTTTAAGGTATTAACACCCAGGAAACCAGAGCGGCAACTGCAGATAAGAGCATCCTCTTCTTCTTCAGCTGCTGCTCCCGATGTTGATCTCAAGACCCTTGAATCAGCCATTTCCAAGGTTTAATTTTCTTTTTCCTCACTTTCTGCTTGAAATTAGTTGAAACTGAGTGTTTAATTTTCTCAACATGTCATGATCATTTGCTTGTAGGCTGTAGCTTTTCAAATTTAATTGCTGAAATGTGAATGATGGTGATGAACTACTTTCACATTAATGTAAATATATCGGTTGAAGACATACATATTTAAGCAAATTTGGGCACCATTTTTCCTCTTTTCTTTGTTTTCTTCTGCGATTTAAAATGAAACTAAACATTTTGATTTTTCAGTATATGAAGTTTCTTTGAATAGATGATATTCACCATCAAAATTATTTCAGTCTTTTGCTTTAGTTACTTAATTTCACTTGGTGCTAGTAATATATAATGTTTTTACTAATTAATATGATGAAATTTTGTAACCCCTTTATCAGGCAGTTGATATCTATGTATATATATATTTTGGTTCAGAAAGACAGTGATGCTGTGAAAGAGGCACTTGATCAGCTTACTCAAATTGGATGGGCCAAGAAATGGAGTTCACAGCCATATGTCTCGCGTCGTACGGTCAGTCTCCGATATCAAGTCTGAAGTTATGGGAAAAGTGCTCACTCAAATGTTAGCCTGCATACGCATATGCATACATGTACATGTTTACAATGCATCGTATCAGTTCATTGCTATATATATTTAGCCAAGCATATGAAGGGGCTTGACTTTGCGATTGTTTGCATCAGACATCTCTTCGGGAGCTGACCAGCCTTGGTATTAAAAATGCAGAAAACCTTGCGATTCCAAGTGTCCGAAATGATGTAAGTATCACAATGCTCATCTTCTAGTTGGGATTATCTCATAGTATCACTCATATTAGAGTCAATATGGCAGTAATTGAGCCAAGCTCCACTAAAAATTTGGAATTCGAAGCTTTTTAAGTTCAAACGAATTTCAGTTTTAAAGCTTCAACTTGATTTGAGATAGAAGTAAAAATAAAAATTACTAGAACTTGCTCAATTATTTACACTACTTGATACTCGAATTCAGCTTGCCCGAGTTGTTAGAGCTTGAGCTCAACTTGGCAACTACCAAGCCAAATTCGAGGGTGTTTTTTTTTCCAACCCGAAACCAAATAACTTGCAAATACAAGTGTCTCATTGATTCATCAGTCTGCCATTTCCATAAAGGTTATAATTGACAACTCAAAGATGCGTGTTATCTTTTTCCCGAAACGGATCATGGGGAACAGTGTTGCTAAATTTATACCGTCCAATATTTCATATGGGGTTACAAGTCGAACCAACACAAAATAAATTTTCTTGGTAGGTGTGATCCATTGGACATAGATCCGATTTTTCAGTTCTTTTGATTCCTTAGAGGTTATTTTAACTAAAACCCTGACGAAACAAATGAATAGGAATTCTTTTCTGAAACTTTGGATTTGAATTTTGATCAATCATAATCTAACTCTTCACATGGTTAAATCAATAATTACAAATTGTTGTTCATGTATTTGATATGTTTCAGTTGTAACAGGCCGCATTTCTTTTCACAGTAGTTGGGACAACAGGGTTTCTGGGAGTTCTTGCAGGCCAGCTTCCTGGGGTAATTAAACTCTCTCTCTATTATTTTCTGTTTTTCATTTCTTTTCTTTAGTATTTGATCATATTGTTGGAAAATTCAGGGATATTAATCATTTTGTATATTGAACTTAATATCTTTGATGTCTTGACCACATAATTTATCTTAGTATTGTCATTGTTTTCTTTTATGGAGCTGTAAAGAAAGTAGAGAAGTTCTTGCTTTACTAGGTCTCTGGTTCACACTTTGCTACAGGATTGGGGCTTCTTCGTACCATATTTAATCGGGAGCATTTCGTTGATAGTTTTGGCGGTGGGGAGCATTTCGCCCGGGTAAGTCTAATACATGAATCCCATGGTTAAGCAATTCCCATTTACGAGTGATAATGCTAGAGTGAGAGTATCTAATTTGGTGCTTCAGACTTCTTCAAGCTGCCATTGGAGGCTTCTCGACATTCTTCCCTGATTATCAGGAAAGGATTGCTAGACATGAAGCAGCTCATTTTTTAAGTAATCTCTCTCTCACGTATAATATCTAATGATGCGTGCCTGCGCGTATATATAATCACATATATGCCTTTCTCTTTGCATGTAGTTGGCTATTTGTTGGGTCTTCCTATCCTGGGCTATTCTCTGGATATTGGCAAGGAACACGTCAATCTCATTGATGAAAAGCTGGAAAAGCTTATATATAGCGGACAGCTCGATGCTAAGGAGCTCGACAGGTACCAATCTGAAAGCTTCCGTATTATATATATGCTTGTCTATGCCTGCCTAGAATCATACTGGGACTAGAATTCTAATCTGGTCTTAAGCAAAATTGCTGCTGAATTTTCTGGGGTTCTTCTTAGTCTCATAATCAGTAGCAGGATGTGCTTTTCTGATATTACACGGCATGAAGCCTCAACAAATTATTTTTCCATATATTGCTAATATAAGCATAGAATCTAAAATATGCAATAACATGGTATCAAGGTGTAGCTTCTGTTGTTGTTGTTGTTGTTGTTGCATATTACTCATCTGTTACCCCCTTCCAAGTTTGTCTATGTCTCTGCCTACATGAAATGTGTAATCTCAGGTTGGCAGTGGTTGCCATGGCTGGACTTGCAGCAGAGGGTCTGAAATATGACAAAGTGGTGGGTCAATCAGCTGATCTTTTCACTCTCCAGGTTTTACAACAACGCTTTTCTCCAAAGTTGAACAAGATCTCATTAGTAGCTAACCTATGATGCAACTAACCATGGTTTGTATTTTCTGCAGAGATTCATAAACAGGAGCCAACCAAAACTCAGCAATGATCAGCAGCAAAATCTAACTAGATGGGCAGTAAGTTACTCAAGTTATCCCTTCAGCTTTCATTCGGATAAATGAAAGCTAATGTTAAAGGTGAAAACAACACAGGTTCTGTTTGCGGGATCCCTGTTGAAAAACAACAAGGAGATTCACGAAGCCCTGATGTCAGCAATGTCAAAGAAGGCCACTGTATTGGAATGTATCCAAGCAATTGAGAATGTTGCATAGGTTTTGCCCTGCAGTTCCTTATAGTATTTTGCTTTCAGGTACCCAAATTTGGAAAGATTTCACTGCTTGAAATTTACACCAGCACTTAAGCTGCCGCTGAATTTTCTCCTGATTTTCCTTCTTTTTATTAATTTCATGTCAATACTTTGAATCTTGATTTTCTATTCCCCAAGATGATTGTAAAAGGACAACAATCAAGATCAAGTTCAATTCTGTTTATTGTGCATTAATATCAATGATACAAGGACTAAATTACACAATTCTTTACTACATCGGCTTAGGCTATATAACACATTTATACTCAACACAGATTGCTAGTGGTAGATCTGAAAACCTGCAAAAGTAGAACGATTGCCGGAACTCGGATAGTCACAGGAAGAATTAAGCTCATAATATCCTGAACTAGGTTATGAATTCGGGCTGAAAGAAGATGGGATTTGAGTTTCAGGTCCTCTACAAGAAGCTAGTGACTGATTCCTCCATTATACGTAACAATCATTGCATCTAGAAAGTAAGATTTTAACGAGAGAGAAATGAAAGGGCAATCAAGCCATTTATTAGTTTATAAATAATATTTTACTCTTAAGCCTCAATCACCATAAAAAAACTTATTCAAAGCTAGATAGATTATTTTTAAACACATGATGAGGGGTGGCCACTGGCCAAATCTAAAATCATGTGTGATGACCGAGGAAAAGAAACATATGAAGCTTTCAGGAACTACATTCGCCCATACATGGAAAGCATATCCCCTAACCGTAATGCTTCTGGTTCCAGGGAATCAAAACTCACGGATTTTGGTATCCTCCAACTCCAGTTTCCATGCTGCACAACAAAAGATCCGTAGCTCTATAAATCATCATGGTTTTTGTCATAGTCAATAAACAATTGCATGCAAAACGACACAGCATGCCCAAAAAGGGAAGAAAAATGAACTTTGGATCAAGTTAAAACTATGAAGATTCTGAAACGTGTCATCAGAGTTCAAATTAACCAGCCGCAAGGGGCAAGATTTTGCACATTGTCCCCCTAATCCTCAGTAGGAACTTGAAAAATTTAAACCAAGATTAATGCTCTATTAAATAATTAACAATGTTCTAGATGCATGAACCTGAATTACCTCGTGCACAGCACATTGTCATATGCATACGCTTGAAGAAATTATATTTACCTGTGTTGCAGGAATGTTCATCCTGGCAGAACTGTCTAGCCCAAAAACATCCTGCATGGTTATGACAGCAGTTCGAGCTATTGAAGCAACTGCAGCTTGGATCAGAGCCCATGAGATCTCATCTTTTTCAGTGATACGAAGATATTTCAATACCTGGGACGAATTTCTGATGTAAAACAAATACAAGATGTTAAATCTGATCAGAAGCCTTAGAATAACAAAGGAAACTCACATTAGACCTCTCTTGGTCCATCAGATTGCTCCACCAACCTTGAATCTATGAGACAATCAAAAGAACTATTAGTATGCAACATCTAAGGATATGGCAAAACAATTTTCCGTCGAACCAAACAACAGTATGCATTTAGCTCGAATATATGACTAGTGTCATATCAAATTTCACACCTCATCTCTCTTCTTTCATTCTTTATCCGTACTCTTCTTCCCCTATATTATTATATATTCTAAGATTGAGAAAATTTCCTGGGGTAGCTTCGTCCTTGATGATGATACCAAAAATAGAGTAAGACAACAACGAAGAACCTTGAAGGAGCTTAACCGTGTCATTGTCATGAGTTCCCGTGTATACAACTTGATTTGGCTCATGATTGTGAGGCAAATGAGGATTTCTAGAGTCGCTACCAAAACCTAAAGCAAAAGAAAATGAGACAAACTACAATATCACAGAATGCAAAATTAAAATGCCATCAGTCAAAAATGAGATTTTAAAAAGATGGGTATCACAGTTGATTAGTGGCAACATATTACCAAACTGGAGAACAGCCATTCCTAGTGCTCCAATATATTTCCTAAGCTGAACCACATCCTCGGTTATAACTCCCTGCCATTTAACACCCAATAAGATGACAGTTTGCAAAGGAGGAAATGAACTACAGAGTTACACGAAACGTTCTTCTGGACCCCAAAAATCTTCAGCATCCTTGCTAAATAAATGTTTTATTCAAGAAACAAAAGTTCAGAAAAAAAAACAAGGGAAACAGACAGAAAACAAGCAGCACAAGGACACCAGCGATTTATTTAGTGGTGCGTGCAATGCAGGAATTAGAAGAAACAACAGTTCAGTTTTATAATTAATTACTTGATCTATAATGGTGCTCAGTTATTATGACCATGCTTTATCCAGATTAGCATTTCTCACTCATCTTTTAATTTTATATAGCATCTAGGCATAGAGACAGAAAATTAAGTGTGCATAAAATAGCAAGGGTGCATCAAACAATGCCAAAATAGAATTACAAGCACAAAAAAGCGCAACTTGTGCACCATTCACAGTCAACTAAATTATCAAAGCAACACTTACTGTACACTGAACTAACTAAGGCATTATCTCACACTATCTTCAGCTATAATAAGCAAGAATATTGAACTACGCCAAAGTAGCTGAAATATCCCCAGAAGACAAAACTTCTATAATAGGCAGGTCAAGGCTATTGAAAAATCATCTATTTCCCACTTTCCTTGGAGAAGAGATTAGCAAATGAAGCTACAGCAAGAAACAAAATGAAAAATGATAAAAATAAGTTCTTCATATTCTATCAAGCAGAACTTACCAGATCTTCAGCTATGATATTGATCTTTCCAACTGCTCCGAAGATTGCATCAAATAAAGATTTTTGAGGACCAACCTACTATCATGGAAATAAAATGAGTAGTGGGAAATGGGACAGTTAAAGAAAATTTTAACATAGTCAGAATCAGAAAAATCCAACCTTCCATCGTCCAACCATAGCAACTTTTGCCTTCTGCAAAGATTAATTGTGTCAGTAACTTGGTTTCAGTGTATCACATTTCTAGCAAGCACCATTCTTTCAATATACTTTACAACTCACCAGAAGGGGCAGCCCAAAAGCCAGCAAATCCTCTAAAGTGATCAATCCTGAATTCATCATATAGATTCTGTGCACGTCTGATGCGACGTATCCACCATAAAAATCCATCTTTCTCCATGGCCTTCCAAACATATAGAGGGCTGAAATAAAGGACACCTTAATTAAAGATAGCTAGTGCAGCAAAAACCTAGCATAAAATATTAAATCTACGAGAAAATAAGAGTTGAATATCAGGATAAGAAAAACATCATATATAGGTTTACAAGCTATGACCAAAATAATTTGTGTGAGTTTAACCATCAAGAAGTATTGAATAAAGGACCCCTAATCTTGTTAGAAAACAAAAGGGACATGCATAGCAATAAAAGAACAGGGCTGGAAATGTAAAGAAAAAAGATTCAAAACACTCTTCAGGTGCATAAATTGGATTTGTAATGAATCTCCAAAATGAAAGAACATGAAACAATACCTTGCTTTTACTAGCACAGGTAATAATATTTACGAAAACTAGATTGTTTATATAACAGACATGTGAACTTGTTTTGGTCAGTACAAACCTCCCCCACAGCTGACCAGTCTCACTGAAGGCGTCAGGCGGAACACCGCTGACTAGCATTGGATAACCATGCTTATTCTGCCAAAGAGAACAGAAAACTTGTAGCCAACACCAACAATAGAATGATTTGGAGCATAGTTAAATTATTCTTGATCATGAAAAAACTCCTCACCAGCAGAAAACGTTTCTTATTTGCCCAGACACCAGCACTGTGATAACCTACATAAATAGGCATGTCTCCCATTATGCTGATTCCCTTTGCCTGTGCATAGTTACGAATTTTTTGCCACTGCCTTTGGAACAGAAATTGTTTAGCAATAAACAAGTCTATCTGCTAAGTGAAAAAACAGCAGGTGGCAATATTAGCATCTAAATTAGGTAGATAATGTAAGATACCATTGAGCCTATATTTTTACTAAGAGCGATCCAGATCATACGAAATCCTTCTTTTCCTTTTATATCTTTTCTAAGGCTGCAAGATGGCGATTTTTCAAAGGTTCGGGCCAATCATACCAACTGAATGCTTTTAAACTGTCATCAATAGCAGCAAAATAAGCTGCATCTTCAAGCCAGCCTAAAAAAATGAAAAAAGAAATCGTGAAGAAGGTTTCCAGTTTCAAACATTAAAATTAAAGGTAAATGAGAGGAACATGATAAATCAGTACATCAGTCATAAAAAAGAACGAAAAAAAAAACTTTTACTTTGTGCTTTTTTATAATTCTCTTGAGTATTACTTAAATAATTAGGATAAAGTAAAACTTGTTATAAGGCCATACATGCACATAAGAGAAAGTTTTCTGAAAAATTAATGACTGCTGCAGACAACTCCTTACGTGATCTCTTAACAGTATACTACATATATAAAGCATGCCTCTACACGTATAGAGATGCAGTAATATAAAGATATTCAAAGAGATGTGGAAGCCTGGAAGGATCAGGACATCAAAGTAAAACTTCCATAAAAAGAATCGTGAGGATTTTGCAAAGCAAATTCAGAGAAATCTGGGTGAAAGAAGGTCCTGAATCTAATTTGTTTGCTAACTTCCAACGATACTGGCAAAAGATTTGTAAAGAAATCATCTGGTTACAGTAATTTCATTCCAATAATGGAGAAAACATAGGGAAATAATTTGAAGCTGCACCAAATAAATGACTAGCACACGAGCTAAGAATGAGAAAGAAAATATGTCAAATGTCTATTTTCAAAATCTTTGTCAACCCTGATCTGTAAAAGCAGAGTCACCTTTCAATCCCAGGAAAAAAAAACATTGTTCTTTTTCCACTAAAAACCTTTCACTCTCAAGCTCCACAAACTCATCGGATTCATACAGTAATAAAACAATCAAATGCAGATTGAAGCTTAGCAGATATTTAAACTAGAAGTACAGAGGAATGTGATTGTAGTTAGTGAAATTATATGGAAATAAATAGCTCACACGATATGGTAGGATCTCTACGGAAAGCCTCAAACTGAGTTTTAAGTTCTCTGTCAGACGAGAGTAGCCTCTCTGCGGCCTAAGAGATGACAATATGAGTTAAACTGGGCATGGCTAACCAGATAAGGAATTGGCATTCAGAATTCAGATGAAGCTTCACCTTAGTTATTAGAGGATTCTTTAGCTTAGCAACAATAGAATAGTTCACACGGTCACAATCACTGCACAAATTATATAGCAGCAACTTAAAATATAAATGTCAACATAATGTTATACCTACAAATTTAGCTGAATATAACAGTATTAAAAAATATAAAAATGAAAAAAAAATTCTCCTCACATTGGTTGTGGAAGCTCTTTCTTTGTTAGCAAACCATCTTTAACAAGCTCTTCAAGTGAAATCAAGAAAGTGCTTCCACAATTTGCATCCTGAAACAGTAATCATAAAGGAAAATTACACAATTTCTTAAACAATAAAGAGGAAACATATATCAATTATTGGAGAAAGGAAAAAGAACTAAATTGATAAATTCCCAGAATCAATTATTAGTACTTATTGAAACAGGAAAACAAATAATTAAGAAGATATTAGTGAAGCAGCACCTGGCCTGCATAGGGTGATCCTTCATCATCAGGAGGAACAAGGGGAAACACCTACATTGAAAATCAATTTTCATTCATTAATACAAAAAAAGAGATTATCCCATAACATTTCTTATTCATTTTAGCTTACGCCAACAACATTAACTGAACTCTGAACTTAAATGGGGTAATCTCATCTATACCTGCCAAAGGGAGCAACCAGCTAAATGTAGCCAATCAATGAAATGAAAAGCTTGTTGACCAAGATCGCCGATGCCATAAGCTCCAGGAAATGAAGTGGGGTGGAGCAAAATGCCGGCTCTTCGACGCTGGTTTGGGTCGGGCTTGGGAAGCCAATCTCCATAATCAAGTGGTAAATCTTGACCGACTTCCATAGCAATCAGAGTGGAGGAGTGGACATGAGCGCGAAAGCGAAGATTGAGAGGTTTGCAGCAGGGTTTGAGGAAGAAAGGGAAGGAAGGTGGAGGGGATGAGGAGTGATAGAATTTTGGGGTGGAGGAAGGAAGCGAGAGATGGGTGGGAATCGCCATGAAAATGTACAAACATGTGTGAATTGGGGAAAGGGATAAGGAGACAGTGATATTAAAACCAGGGGTCTATAATTAGGCAGAAAACAAGAGGCAAATACATTCACAAGCACTGTACTTGGTAACTTTAGCAATGGTTAGGCAGAAATGAAAGGGGGTGCACGAGAAGCTGTGGCGCCGAGCGCAATAGGTGTGAGTGTTAATACTTTTACACGAAAAACTAGAGATCATGTAAAAACAAAGTCATGGTAAATGAGATTCAAATCTGTTGATTACAGGTTGAACAATTGGATCCAAGTTGCATGATTATATGTAGAAATCTGAGTTATATCCACACAATGGCCGACAAAAGTGATGCCAATGCTCCCTCCCTTCATATTGTTTTTCGGAGTAGTAAAACAACACTAATGACCACTAAATTATGGGATAAGTCCTATTTTGACTACTCACCTTTCAATTTTATCAATCAGATCGCCAAACTATTTAAATGAATAAAGGATGATTATTTGAGACAGTCGGTGGAAACTTTTAGTTTCTACAAGTTCTATAGTTTTCAGGGTTTAGGGTTTTAGGTTTAGTAGTTTAGAATTTATGGATTGTGAATAGAGTTTAGGGTTTAGGGTTAGAATTTAGGGTTTATAAGTAAAAACTTAAATCCTCAATATATTACCCTAGAACCTAAACCCTAACCTCTAAACCATAAATTCTAACCCCTAAATTATAACCATTACCCCTAAATTCTAAACCCCTAAACCATACACTCTAAATTGAGTCCCTAAACCCTAAAAACAAGGCGCTTGTGGAAACTAAAAGTTTTCACCGCCAGTATATTGGATATAAATCCAAGAATAAATGGCATCATCAAGCCACTTATTATCACCAATTTTTTATGTATTCATCAATTTCCACTCCTTTGGACGTTATTTCCCCTAACTTAATGAATTTTATTCATATAGTTCATTTCTTGATTTTTTAATTAGACAGTTAATTATATGCGGTGTGAATTAATTAAATATTTAAATGATGTTACAAATTTAAATATAATTTTAATATTCAATGTATTTTTATTAATATTATATTTATGATGTATACAGGTTATATGTTGGGATTGCATATTGCTTGAGAATTAATAAGTTAGAGTTGATGTTTAAAGGTAATTTTTTTAATTTTATTCTTTGATTTATAAGATGTTTATCATCTTATAAAACATTTTAATAGGTTAAACTTATGATCTAAAGTTTTTATCACTATTTTACAGCTTTTAGATTTATTTTATTATTTACTTTAATTTATTTGGATATTTTTCATAAGTAATAAAAAATTAAAAATTGAATATATTAAACGTTTAGCATTTGGAAATTCACAAAATATTAACAAAAATATTTTAATAGAGAGTGATGAGGGTATGCTAATATGAAATATATTTTTAAAAAAATATTTAATATAATAATTATATTAATAATATGATAAATATATAGTTTTTGCAAATTTTAGATAGTGTAACAAAAATAATTGTATGACTTTTTATGTAGATATTTTTAATTTAATATTGAAAGTTTAACATGTTAAAAAGAAAATATAACATAGAGACAATTTGATAAATTTTACTTCCAAGTAATCTTATATTCCTCCAACCAAACATAATAATCTTACATTCCTACCAACTAAACCAAACAAGGTAATGTAACAGTTCAATAATGTGTCGGGTAATGTTACATTCTGAGAATCCTATTCCTAACAGTTAAAAATTAACAAAGGAGCTGAGGTGGTAGTTAAATGATTAGTATAATTACACAATTAATCTTCGTTACATATAAATTCCATCAATTTAATTTTAATCTTAATTTAATTCAATAAATTTAATTATTCAATCAGATTGTGACACGTGAAAAAAAACAAATGCCCAAAAAGGTATCTTGGAGTCCTCCCACTTTCCTTTTGTTTACTTTAATTTTCACAAATGATGAGTTAAATATAGTACGCGCAATTAAGAGCAAGTATACTCGTCGATCAATTAATAATATGATAAGTAGAGTGTCGAACCCACATGGATTGGAGTGATGAACTCAAAGCAATCACACTTAAAAGTTAGTGAAATAATAATAAGATGATTGGTGATAAAAAAACTATAAACTAAATGCAATAAAAAGTAAAGATGAAGCAATGATCCAAAGATAAACAGATGTTGTAGCAAAGATTTAGATAATTATGGATGTTGGATTTATTGCTTAGGAACTATGCTAATTACCATTTGAATGCTATAACAGTTGCCAATACATGTATGTGTAAACCAATTAGATCTTCATCTATCCGACAGGGTTTTTAACAACTCTTAGACTCTCTCGATACCTAGAAGTAACAACTAGAAGCTATGGTAATACATGTCTGCGTGAACCCTAACAACTTATTGTTTATTCAAGTTCCCCTTATTAGTCGTTGAAATCCTAAACTTATGTCTAAGCCGGATTAGAATTAAGTTAACAGCTTAGCCCCGCTGTTCACGCTTGTCTAACTTAACTCTCTCAATATTAAGTCACATATCAATAATTAAAAGGCCTCTCTCGGTAGCTCTTACAATAATTATGCATGAAGAACAATGAATAGGATAGATAAATGAAAAGGCTATAACATTGAACAAGTAATTAAAACATAGAATCCTAAAACAATAAAATCCAACAAAAAGTATTTAATTCATGTCTGAGCAAATAACATCCATAATAAAACTATTAAAAACATGACAATCGACAAAGCAAGAGAGAAAGAGAATCAAAGCGTCTTAGGATTTCTTCTTCGTGCCCTCGAACTGTTGTTGCAGCGCTCCAAACTCCTAAAGCCTCTTTCGATAATTTTTCATCGTTAGATACTCTTCTAGACCTCCGATAATGGTGGTTCTCCGATGAAGAAGACAAAGAGTTGTTCTTTCTTGAACAGAATTTCTCTGTGTGTTTGTGCGTTAGCCTCTTTTTTTAATTGTTGCCCTTGATGTCTTTATATAAAGGTGGCTCTCCTAGGGTTTTGAAAAACCTAAAGTGCAAGTCATTTTTTAATGAAGATCTTGCTTTTCTATTTCATTAACTGCTCAATAAAAGAATATATTGTCACATATTTTTAATAAATTGTCATGTGATCCAACAAAGAGGATATTTGCTTTTCACGTCATTAATGGCTCAATAAAGGAGACAGGACCACACATTAAATCATATTAAAGGATCCAAAATTTGTCTCCAGCGTCACAACGAATGCTGTAGCATCCAGTCCAGCACGAGAGAATTTTGCTCCAATGTTCCAACGCTCCACTACTTCGTTACTTCCTGTGCAAGCAACACTAAAAACCACTACATTTCCCATTAATAGCATCAATATAGATAACCATTAAGCTCAAACACCACAACTCCATAACTATATGCAAACTACTCGTAAATATAACTAAATGAGTTTAAATACATGCAAAAGTTAACCTAAAAGGTATGCAAAATAAGTTATTTATACAGTCATCAACAAACAACACAAGTTTAAATAAATTATATTATCCTCATAATTAACTTTTATGATTCCTAAATTAAAAGTTTTTGGTTGTATTGTCCTGAAAATCAAACTTAAAAGTTAGAATATTTTTTACCCTTTCATTTTTATCGGGGTGTAAATGAAAAGAATATTCGATAAACTATTCATATAAAGTTCGTTTACTAAGTTAAATAAATGAGTATAAACAAATTTTTTATATTCGTTTAATAAAAGAACAAAAACGAATAAAAGTGTGTTCAATTTGTTTATGTTTATGAACAAAATCGTTTATTTATTAAAGATATTTTTATAAAATATTGAAATAATAATCTCTATTTTATATTTGAATTTCAACTCATTAATCTAGAAAATATATATTATATTTGTAATCAATATTAATAATTTGACAAAACAAGTTATGAACAATGTGCTCTAACGCCCTCATTTAACACATCAGGTGTGAAAGAAGAATGTTGTGTATAAAAAGATGGATGAAAGATTTGTTACTAAATCAAGTTGTTTGACTTGTTGAAAAATGTGATATATTAATCTTGTTACCTTGTGTTTGAAAAATGTTAAAAGATAAATGTTATGTATGAATATATCATCTTATCTCATGATAACTTTATTATATTATTGACACTAAATTCATGTTTAACTATAATATATTTTATTTAATAAACAAATAAAATGAAATAAAGAATTGCACAATCAAAATTTGTTCAACTTTTTAAATATTGTTGGATATGAGACAATCATAACCAAAATCTTTGAATAAATCTAGATTAAGTAAAACAAAGTTTAAGATATTGAATAAGTGATAATCATTTTTATTTTGGTTTGAGCTAAGGTATCCACCCCCGATAGCAGTGACTAATTCCCTCGTCGCGGGTGTTCTCACTCAGAGGTAAACGGCTGGCCATGAAATATACTCCAATAAGTGATAATCTCTTATGACTTCCAAAATAAGCAAAGAACTAGCCAATGGAGCGAAAAATTATTAGATGAGTCTGACTCACCATGTTATTCACGGTTCATTCAATGAAATTTTTTCATGTTATTTTTTTTTCAAGGTGAATCTTCACCTTTTTTCCTACATGTAATTGAGGAGCGAGTAATTATTCGAAAGTTACACTGAAATGGATGAATGTTATTGGATGGACCATAGATGACTTGGTGAGCCGGGTCCATCTAATAATTTCTCCACTGAAGCTAATATTCAATAAATTATATGAGTAAATAAACATTAATCACTTATTTACACCATTGATACTTGTTTACATCGTTGTAAATAAACATTATAAGTAACAGTAAAAACTCTAAATTTCAAATACTTTGATATTTATTTACATTGTTGTAAATAAACATTAATCACATATTTACACCATCGATCACTTATTTATATTGTTGTAAACAAAACATTAATCACTTATTTACACTGTTGTAAATAAGTATTGATAACTCATTTACACCTAATTACTTATGTTTGTTAACATATAATCATATTATTTTTAATTATTATTTTATTTTTAAATTGTAAACTATATTTATGAGTGTGTTAAATTTGTTCCATTTATATTGAACTAGGGATTGGTAACCGATAACAAAGGATTGCAATATGTCCACGTAGAAGAGAGATGGGCGTTGTTTCGTTGACTACTTTCATTTCATTATTAAACATGAAAAACAAATTTAGAAAGCAAAACAAGTCATTTGAAACTAAGATGCAGGCTTTGGTGATAACTATCCAAAGTTTCAGGTTGTAACTAAGATTAACCTGGGCATTCTCCCTGTCTCTGTTGAATCTATAATCTCACATGAGAACGAGATACGCAGACACTATCAACTTACTACTTCAATCCCATCCCCTTCATTTACACATGATTCTATAACGTCTGGCTGCAACTGCAAGTGCAACAACAACTATTTTTTTTACCAGGAACTCCACATACTATCATCATTTCTCTCTAAAGGGAAGGGAGATCCCATTCCCAAATCCCACCTATATATAGACATCAATTCCTGATTTCAAATATCATCAGACCAGTCACTACCATCACTTTCATAGAACAATCCATCCACGATTTGGTCGATCACCGAATCGATAAACGAGTTGCAACCCACGGAGAAGATCCCACCAACTTTGCTCCTAGCACTCGATAACCAAGCGAAAGCCGCAGCACAAGTCATCGCCCCTAGGCACGCACCCACGGCTTCCGCAATCCCCTGCAAATCCATCTTCCTAAATATGGAGGTTCCGGTCACAAATTCTGTCGTCACGGTTGCAGCAAACACAATCTGAAAATTAAGGAATTGAAAACATCTTAAAGAAATTGAATTACCGTAAAAGATTTAACTCAAAAGTTTCAATTTTCAAGTTTAATTACCATGGCGAGGCGGCCGGAGATGATCTCGAAGTCTTGGCTCTTCTTGGAACTCTCAATATACTCCGATAACGTCTCGAAAAAGGGTGAAACTTCATCACCTTCTTCCCTTCTCGTTTTCACCACACCAACCGGATCCGAACCGTACGATCTTAACGTACATAACCGGGGCTGCAACACTATCTTTCCATTCTCAGGTTCACCCACTTTCACTTTCACTTTCTGAACCGGGACCGGGACCTGACCATCCAGTTCTCTCCTAGCATTGGCTCCGGGTTTATTGGACACTAGTTGGCAGTTAATTACACGCGCCACCGTGGCCATAGAAAAGGAGAAAAAGAAAAGAAGGGCACAGTGTTTGCTTTGACGATTCCTATAATGTTGAGGGTGATTTGAGGATTGTGTGTTGCGGAACCTACGTGGTGGTTTATGAATCCACGTCTAATGGACATTTCACCTCACTATTTTTAAAGGGCGGGCTGGTGGTTACGTAAGTTAAGTATTTTGGTTCAGTAACGTGGCTTTCAAAGAGGTGGAATAAATATAATTGCGTCCTGTCACTGTATCATTAAAGTGATTTATTTCTTTTCCAGACTGGTGGCCGATACTCATTGGTTCAGGTTACTCCGGCCTTTCTGGTGGCTAAAGTTTCGATTTGGCTCATCTATAGTGAAAAACAATCGACCAAGAATTAAATCAGTCAGAAACCCGGTTCACTGAAATAAAATAGGTATTTGTTGATGCAAAAACGAGAAGACACCAAATAAGAGAGGTGAAGACAATAGACTAAGGTGATTGTTGTGGATTTAGGCAATTCACCCCGTAGACTTGGGTAGAGAACCGCAAACAATCTTTTGACAGTCAAAGTCATGACACATAATAGAGATGAGTTGAGCTGATTGAGTAGAGGAGTATTGCCCTCTTGATCTGACTTACTTTTTCTCTTTGCTTGCCCTGATTTTTATAGTCTCTAGGACTGTTTATGATTGAATATTGTCAGGCCTAGTGATGGCCTATCGACGGGTTGACAGAGATAAGTTCAACATCCGAATCTTAGGCCTTGTATGTTGAGCACGTGAATATCATGTAGAGGCGTCTGGCTATGCCTTATCCTGAAGCAACATGAGGGTTTCGGAATGCGGAGTCTTCCTTCGGAAAAGTAACTATTGCAGACCATATCTGGTGTTCACCAGACATGAAGGAGCCGAAGGGTATTTTTGCAATTGTGCGGAGGCAACGGATTTGAGTGTAACATTTGTTCCCTTCAGTTAAAAGAGTACCATAAAGTGACACGAACTGAAATGTTAGCATAACGTTTCCTTTGTATCTATCGGAATGTCAAGAAGCGAATGTATTAATGTTAAATTGCGATGATTCATTTTGCGGTTGTGGGTGGATACACATGTTATTCCTGTAATGATGTCGTTTTGACTCGTGAATCTAGTAGTTTTTCTATAGGGCACTTTTGTTTGCTATAAATACCTTTATGGCTTAGGGTAATTTTTTCAGCCCTTGTTTCTGTCTTCAAGTCTTTCAAGTTTCTTCTAAGCTTTTTTTTAGTCCTTCATAGTTTGCCGGGAACAATGGTGAGGGGAAAGAAAACCAGGGAGAAAAAGAACGATGTGAACTACTCTGGGTGGGTTGTCGGGGCTTCTTTTGAGTCTAAAGCCGATCATAGGCAGACGATGGAGTTGTTGCGGTGTCGGGGTTTGCTGTGGGAAAATTATGAATTCAACTTTGAACTATGTCGGCACCTATTGTGCAAGCAACTGTGATGTTTCCAATGATGGTTCATCATGGTCTTACCTACTGTTATATTGTTTGGAGGCGGAGTTTCATCTTCTGCTACATCCCTTTATAGCGAATGTTTTCTATGAATATAACATTGCTCCACGTCAGCTGTCGAAAGTATTATGGTGGATTATGTCGCTTATTTTTTGTTGTACAAGGAAAAAGGATAGAAGCCGTCTGTTGCCGTTCTGAAGAATGTTTTTGTTTTGACTGGAGCTGGCTAGGAGAATACTCCAGGCTTGTTTAATTTTTCTCGAAGGCAAAACAATGGCGTTGGTATTAGAGAGTTTATCGATGGGTGGACTAGTAGAATGAAGCTAATTCTTGATCGAGCCAAGTATGTTAAGGTTACGATGAAACTTCCAAGTCTTCAACTTTCTTTTACGGTAGATGAACCCCACCAAGACCAAAAGAACTTCCATTAGTGGATTGTCAAAATCAGAGATTGCTCAAGTTTAGGAACTGTCGCAAGGTGATTGGCTGGATATTTCAAAAGTATTCACGCTCCAGAATGTTTTCAAATACTCTCTTAGGGGGAATAGCCCCAATGGGTGGAGGCAGAAAGATTTAACCCTCTTGTAGGTTGCTCTTTCAGATGTGAAAGGTTGTTGGCTAGGCTAGCCTTATAACATTGGAGATGATTTGGCCAAAATATTGCTGGGTGAGGCCCATGAGAAAAAAATGTATTAGTCTTTTTGTGGCTGTCCTCGAAGGTCTTGGTTGTCAACAAGGATTTCTAACAGATCTTCAAGGGGTTACAAAACACTTTCTAACATCTCCGAAAGTGAATATGTGGTGAAAGAGTTGGGTGGAGAATATAGCATGGAGGATGAAGTGGTTGCATCAGAGTGCTCGTCTAGCGAGGAAATAAGTGATGCTGGTGCACTTGGTGCCGATGTTTCCAATGATGCCCATCAAGGGAATATTAACAAGGTGGTCCTGGAGGATACAGGCCTCTCGCGTTCCCTTAGTGCCAAACACAGGTAATTATTCTTTCCCTGTTATCCTATCATCAGAGCGAACACAGGGTATACGTGAAAATCTACCCTTTTTGCAAGTCTCATGTCTTTCAATCTGCGTGTACATGACTGGTTGATTGACAATCTTCGATCTACTTTGGTTATTAATGATGAAGGTATCCTATGGAAATTGATATTTGCATCCTTTGTGTGGCAAATATGGAAATGGCAATATGATTTTATGTTCAACAATCTTTCTGACCCTGATGAGGTGGTTATACATCGTGGGGTTGCAAGGGCTAAGTACTATTCTGAAAGTGCTGCCCCTGTTGTACACCGATCCAGCTCGCAAGACAGTTTGGTGCAGTGGGAAGCTCATGATCCTGGTTGGCTATGTTTGAATGTAGATAGAGCAGTTTCATCTGTTTCTGGTTTTGGTTCTAATGATGGTCTTGTCTAAGACAATAAGGGTTCATGGCTTCTTGGATTTAATAAATATAAATGAGTTGTTGATCCTTTACAGGCAGAACTATGGGCGATTTTTCTTGGTATGCAGGTAGCACGGTCTCACAGATTTAAGCTTGTGCAAATTCAAAGCGATTGCCAACAAACGATTCAACTTATTCAACATCATGCTGGCACGAGTACATTATCCTTTGTACGACCTATTGACAGCTGGAGCAATTGAGGTTGGATGATGTTAGGAATTTGGTATGCGGCAAAATAACCAAAGGGATAACAACATAGACCAAGACGTGCACAAGTGACAAGATTTAACATGGTTCAACATAGCCTACCTCCACAGACAAGAGAAACGAATAATTCACTATCAATGTATAGAATATGAAGAGTACAAATACATGATATCCCATGTATCCCAAAACCCGATGTACATATCCCAGAACCCGGTGGAAACAAAACACTATTCCCAACATCCTTATAATACCCACCTCTACAACGTAGACACAATAGTTGATGACTGTGTAGATATCCTATTTTGCATACCCTTTTTACTTGGCTTTTGCGTGTTTTCAAGATCATTTAGTTGCATTTAGAGTAGATTGCATATAATTTACATGTAGATCGAGAGTTACACTGCCTATGCTCAAATGTTATATATTTTGGTACTTTTAATGGGAAAGGTAGTGTTTTGTGGTGCATGCGTAGGAACCTTGTGGATGCTGGAGGAATACTAAAGCAAAAGAGTAGCAGATCTCTCGACTAGAGCTGACGAAGCAAGAAGAGTTGGAAACAAAATCGACTTTGACCTATGTGGACATTCTCCTAGATACGAAACATTAAAAGAAAGCAGAAAAGCAATGTCCCTCTTAAATAAGACCATGCACTTTAGGGTTATGAAACCCTAGCTTCACCGTCTATATAAAAAAAGACTTAGACAACAATTCAAGAGAGCTTGATCACCGACAATAGTTCTTAGCCTTCAGCTACCGGAGAACCAACAGAGTTGAACTTTTAGAGGAGTCTCTACACAATCGAAACCATCGAGAGAGGCTGAAATAGTGCAGGACCTACAACAATAGTTGGACAGCATAGAGGAAGATCGTCGAGGACGCTTGAGCCTTTTCTATCCATTGCTCGATAAACTGCTTGTGTTTATTTCTTTTATTATGGATGTTTTAGGCTCAGACATGAGCTAAATACTTTAGATGGGTTTATTGCTTATTAGGTTTTTATGTTTTAAATATTTTATTTTAATGCTATAGTTCTTTTCCCTTTATCTATTTTGTTCATCGTTCTTCATGCATAGTTGTTGTAAGAGCTATCGAGAGAGGCCTTTTAACTATTGATCTATGGCTTAATATCGAGAGAGTTAGGTTAAACAAACGTGAACAGTGGGCTAAGCTGTTAACTTAGTCTTAATTCGGCTTAGACATAAGTTCAAGGTTTCAACGACTAAAATGGAGAACTTGAATAAATAATAGAGTTGTTAGAGTTTACACAGACATGTATTACTTTACTTTCGATGTTATTAACTTCTAGGAATTAAGAGAGTCAGAAGTTCATTAGAAAATCATGTCGAGTAGATAAAGATCTTGAAATAAGTATTCAGCATAATTCATAGGCAATAAACCCAGCTTCCATAATTATCTGTTATTTGCCGCAACATCTGTTTGTCTTGATCAAATCTACCTTTACTTTATTTGCAATTAGTTTTGATAAACCGACACCAATCAATACTTACTTAAACTCTCTTAAGAATGATAACTTCATAGTTATTGATCCAATCCTTGTAGGTTTGACACTTAACTCTATCACTTTATTACTTGATTCGACGAGTATACTTGCTCTAAAGTGCATCACTATTTGACAAGCATCAAGTTTTTGGAACCATTTTCGGGGATTGGAAATTGATAATTACGCTGTAATTAAGCTTAAGATTTTATTTTATTTGCATTTAATTTTTGTTTTTATTTTCTTTTTCAGGTACGCCCCAGTGCATGACCTGACGCACAAATCGTGAGGAACCAGTTGTACCTTGCAACCGTAAATTGAAAGATATCTGAGAAATCTTTGTTGAGGGTAAAGGAATATGGATCCTCCAGGTCACCGCGTTAACAATGCACATACAACCATGAAAACGAGCATAACAATGGCTTGCCGCCGGTGGTGGTTGTTGAGAATGCAGGCCAAAATAGAGAACATATATGACAGGAGGTTCCACCACCTGCCAGACCTAGAAGACCCATTAAAAAAAACATGGAGCCTGTTACTAACAACCTCAACCCATCGACCATTGTGCCTGATCTAGGGACAACTCACTTTGAGTTGAAGCCTATTATGTTCAACATGCTCAACTCCATTAGACAATTTGGAGGATCGACAAGAGAAGATGCTCATGAACATATTCAAACTTTTTTTTGGAAGTTTGTGATTGTTTTAAAAAACCAGGAGTTCCTGATGATGTGTTGAGACTTAAACTATTTCCTTGCTCTTTGCGAGGTTGAGCCAGAGTATGGTTGAAAACTAGTTCCTCAAGATCTATCCCTGAGATGGCTTGTGCAAGAACTTTTTACAAAGATATGATCTACCGAACGTGCACAGTCAGAAGCAAAGAGAGATTATTGCATTCATGCAACGAGATGATGAATCTATGTAGGAATGCTAGAATAGATACAAGGACATACTATGTAAGTGCCCGATTCTTGGATTCTATGATTGGCTACAAGTAATAATGTTCTATAATAATAATGCACCTACAAGGATGATGATTAACTTTTTAGCTAATAGAATTTTGATTGACAAAGATCCCGAAGAGGCTTTTGAACTACTTTACCAGATAGCCAAGCACACCGCTTCCTTACGGTCCTTGGAAATAAAGGTTGGGAAAATTGCCCAAGTCTTGAAGATGCTACCACAAGGCGATTTGCCTAGTGATATTGAAGTCGCTAAAACTTTCAGTGTGGAGAAATGCAATGCCATTACGCTGCGTAGTGGCACCCAATTAAAGAAAGATAAAAAGTTTTGGAGATGTTCCCTTGTTGATTCCACTCTAAGTAAGCCATCCACTGATGCTCTTGCACTTAAGGATACAACACATATGTCTGATATAGTGAGAGGCCTTGTTACTGATGGCAAGGATGAGAAAGCTAAGGATGCTGCTGCATCCAGTAAACCAAACGATGAGCCCAGACCACCATCGCCATTCGCATAATGATTGGAGGCTCAGAAATAAGATATCCAGTTCTAAAAGTTTCAGGATATGCTCAAAAAATTACACATCAATGTCTCATTCCTGGAGGCCATTGATCAGATGCCAATATATGCAAAGTGTATAAAAGAAATCGTGACCAAGAAAGGATGGTAGGCGAAGTTGAAAATATTGCTACTGCGGGCGAATGTGTGGCTGTGCTAAGTGATTTACCACCCAAGATGAAAGACCCTGGCAGCTTTACCATTCCATGCTCCATAAGCCACAACTACTCTGGCTGTGCTCTATGTGAGCTTGGTGCAAGTGTCAACTTGATACCGAAATCCATGTTTATGAAACTAGGCATGGGAAAAGCTAAGCCTACATCAGCGATCCTCCAATTGGCTGATTGTTCTCAAATCTGACCCGAGTGCAAAATTAAAGATGTCTTAGTTAAGGTAGATAAGTTTGTCTTCCTAGTAGATTTTATCATCCTTGATTGTGAAGCTGATGAGAATGCTTCCATCATTCTCAGAAGACCATTCTTTGGCACCGAGCATATTATGATTGATTGTGAGAAGGGTAGATTTACTATGATGATGAATGTCCAAAAGATCACACTTAATGTCTTCAGCACTCTCAAGTACGTGGATGACTATGAAGAATACCAGCTTGTGCAAAGTGAAGAAGCCCTAGTTGAAGAAAGTTTGTAAGAGATATGTTGTAGCAATATGTTTAACACTGTACAGCAGTCTGACTTTAATGAGGTCATGCATGAAACTAAAGAAGAAGGTAAGGTCGAGATTAAACAATCCAATACTGTGCTTACCAAACCATGTATGTCTTTTGAACCTTTAGATTATACTGAGTTCAAATCTCCCAAGCCATCGCTAGAGCATCTATCGGTACTTAATCTTAAACCTCTACCCTCAAAATTAAAATATGTGTATTTAGAGGAGAATAATACATTGTATGCTATTATATTTGCTAGCTTAAAATTTGACCAAGAAACTAAAATGTTGCATGTCTTATCTCAACATAAGAAGGCTATTGGTTGGACTATTACTAACTTGAAGGGTATAAGCTTACTTTGTGTATGCATAAGATTTTGCTTGCAGATGATCATAGCAGCTCGATAGAACCACATCGAAGACTCAATCCAATTAAGAGAATCGTGGTTATGAAGGAGATCATCAAATGGCTCGACGCTAGAATTATCTACCTTATCTCTGATAGTTTGTGGGTAAACCCTATCCAATATATACTGAAGAAAAAGGCATGACCGTGATCAAGAACGATGCTGATGAACTCTTCTCAACCAGAACCGTTACTAGATACCAGATCTGGATTGATGATTGGAAGCTGAAAAAAGCCATGAAATAGGACCACTTCTCATTGCCATTTATTGATCAAAGTTTAGCAAGCTTACAAAGGTGTTTAAGTGGTTAAAAATTTACAAAGGAGCGTCGGTTCACCGTGATAAATTTTTGATCACGTTATTGGATGATTAACACATCCAAATTCTATCCCTTTTACTTTTTGCATTTAATTTTATGCATATTTAATTTGTACATTTTAATTTCACAGTTTTTATTTCTTGGTTTTTAATTTTCTTTTGTTTCCCATTAGGATTAGGTTTTCTTTAATGTGTTTTGTTTATCTTGGCAGTTATCAAACAACAACCTAGAGGGGAAATATTTCTTGGACTTTTGGATAAACAAAGGCTTTTAAATATTCAGAGTTGGACTTCTACAAGAACACGTTGACGACCATGTACGAAAGCAAGAAAGAATCTTGAGTGTTTAGTACTCTTTATTCCACAGATCATAACCTTTCACACACTCTCTCCCACTTCCACCATTTAAACTTCCCCATGGTCGTATATATCCTTAACGTGTTTCCCACGATGCTTTCTCCTTGCGACCTCATTCTCGAAATATACAACATTAATGGCTGATTAAATCCTCACTACCCTACCGACTATTCACCTTTTCCTTCTCCTTTTATCCATTATATAACCACGCAAAAGGAAAAGCATGAATCACTCTCTGATTATCCAATTTGTATTTACATTTGTTTTCCAAACGTCTTGACTTCCTTTGCCCTATCATCCTCAATTGAATAATATAGTGCACAATTTTTCCTTTTCCAACTCTGTCGCTGTTGAGTCTGACTCCGACAGCCCGGTTGCCACACCTGGTATCACACCTCTAACACCCCTGATTACCAATCACCTCCTCTTCAGCTCATTCCAGCCTCAATACAAACTTGTGTGTGAACAAAGGATCCTTGAAGGATAAGGGTTAGAGTTTACACTAACCTATATGCTCCAGTTCGATGCAGATGTGCTACATGTGATTCGAATTTAAAAGTGAGAAACTTTTATTCAGCAACATGATGACATCAATGTCTCCTAGGTACAAGAGTTCTACACCCATATCATCCACGAAGGAGAAAAGCTTATACAGGTTAGGGGAAAGATGGTCGACTTCTATACAACAACTATTGAGAGTCAATACTAGTTTTTCGATCACTATGATGCCTATTCCACCTTGAGGGCCTATGCCACTGATGAACATATTTCAATATTTTGACTCATCTTTGCATTCTTGGAACTAAATGGGATGGGGGAGATGGCCATAAAAGGATAGTACATTGGCAGTAGTTAAAATCGGATTCAAGATTTTGGGCCTATATTATTAATAATTGCCTTTTGCCCACTTGAAACTAGGAAACTTTTTCCCTTCGACGGATATTACTCTTAGACTCCTACATCAAGGGACATGATCTAAATCTTGCATAGTTGATTCACACCACCATCGTCGAAAGGGCGACATCAATAGGCAAACCACGTGACTTAATCTTTCTCAACCTGATCATGGCTCTTGTACAATGGCTAGAGTATGTCAGTGGGCAGGGGACATTATTCTTGATGCACTACCTAGACTGGTCCCCTTTCAAGTCGAGGAAGTGAAGGGCTATGCCCAAATAGTACCATCCCCGGTAAATTTTGCACCAACTCCATCCATCAAGGAAGTAGTCACAGAAATCATTGGTACCTTCATTCGACTGTATTTCATGTATGTTCAGTAGAGAAATTTGGTTCTGCAATCTCTCTTTAAAAAATTACTTACAAATAAGTCAGTGGTGTTTCCTTTGCTGCCTACCCAACTTCTCTTTGCACACACTGTGAAAGCACCTGCACCTACACCACCCACCACCCAATGGAGACAATGACTAGATACTGCAGCTGGTGCCTCTTCCCGCCCTGCCAAAAAGATCAAGTCCTCTCGGGACAAAGGCAAGGGCATCTTCATCCAGGAACCTTTTCTCTAGTAACTCACTGGGTTAGTTTTTCTTTTCTTTTTTAGTTTTTTTTGTTTTAGTTTTTCATACTGCATATGCATTTTTTCTTTTTATTTGTTTTTCTTGTTTTCTTTTTGCATTGGGGACAATGCCCTTCTCAAGTTTGAGGGGGTACTATCCCAATTATATATTAGGTTAAATTTAGGTAAAAAATTTTTAAAAATAATTTTTTAGCCTATAAATAGTATAATATGTTTTTGATGGTTCCCTTTGCTATGATTCCATTGATTATGTAATTGCTGCTGCGTTGATCATGTTTTCCAATTATTAATCTATGCTTTATGTTTTGCAATGTGTTATGAGATTTTGTGTTTTGAACCTGGTATTGAAACTGCTGTAGCTTTTAAACCACTTGTTGCATGCCTTCTAAAAGCTTAAGAAATCTTAGAGAAATTCTAGGTCGACTTTCTGATGCCAAAGTATGAATCAATGTGAATAAACTGAATGCTCAATATAGCAAATTTAAGGCTTAAAAAATCCCCCCAAAAATCAAGAAAATAATGAAAATTAAATGAAAACTCGATAACAATAGAAAAATTGTTGAAGGAAACTCTTCTATGCACCTTGATGACTGTTTTTGTATCTATGTATATGATACATATGTAATTAAGGATTGTTTGAACACTTGAGTTATCATGGATTGTTTTGTGCAATGATATATACATTGAACAATTGAGTAGTTTCAAGTGAATGATTGTTAGGGAATTATTCTAATACATGGCTGCATTCTTTGTCACGTTAGACCAAGAAGCAATTGAAGGTGTAAGGGCTAAGATAGATCAAACCGTAGATAAGCAAAAAGAGGATCGTTATTCGGGAACAAAACTAGCATGGAATAATCTGTGAGTGTAGTTTAAAGCCTCGAGATAGGTTAAAAACCTTCCTGAGCGTCTTTTTACATTTTAATTATATTACTTTATATTTGTGTTAAGCTATATTTTAATGAGCTTGGATTGAGGTAAGTACCTAATCGTAAGGATTCTATGAGGTGTTTTATGCTTGATTTGATGATATTCTTAAATTGAAAACTATCCATACTTGAATATGTTTGATAGTAGACCATGCTATACTACTAATCGAATAAAATGAAAGAAGTATCAAAAAATTCATATGACTTGAGTACATGTCTAATATGAAAGGACAATGGGCTTTGTTCAAATGATTATAAAAATATGGAACTATGTTTAATTCAAATTATGACAAGATGTGATAAATTTTAAGCTTGTATTGTGTGATTATATGAATGTGGAGCTATGTTCATATCTGAATCATATAAGATATGATTACTTGATTATCTGAATTTGGAGTTATGCTCAATTTTGACCTTGGTGTGATAAGATATAATGGTAAAGCCTTGGTTTCGAGTCAGTCATAGGTATAGTTGGCATGCAATAGAGTCCATAGAGCTCGTGTTTGGATTGGACTATGGTCCTGGACTACAGTCCTTATTTGTCGATAGTAGGAGGGATGTGTAGTGGTCACTTGGCAACAGTATGAGGGATTGACCGGTACTGTAAGTACCATTTTATTTGGCGACAAATGGTTGGGGATTCGTGTACCTAGGCTAATACTTGATTCTCAAGGCTAAGTTAAAGACAAAATAAAGAAATTTCTAATAAATGAAAGAATTACTTTGATACCTTATATAACAAGTAACTTATGTTTATGATATGCTATGGTGGATACATTAAATGACAAGTAGCTTATGTTTTCATATACTATGATTGATGCCTTGCAAAAAGAGTAATTATACAAAGCTTATGTTTTGAATGTCTAAATGTATATACATGATTGGTGGATTGTTTTGCATAAATTCAAGTATGTTATGGATTATTTGGAATACATAAATTGTAAACATATGACTGGTGGACTGTTTTGGATAAACTCAAGCATGTAGAGGGTTGTTTCGAATATATATATATGTACATAAATTGGGACGATTTTGCATGTAAACAAGTATGTATTGGAGTGTTTTGAGTGTATATAAGTATTTCATAAATATGACTTGATACGTTTGATATCTCGTATGCTAATTAACTTACATGTTGATATTCTAGCTTGATAATTTAAAAAATAAGTAACAATGTTCAAGAAATGCTATGTTTAATAACTTATATGAAAAATAACTGTATTCATGATATGCTATGATAGACAGCTTTTGTGACAAGTATCACCTACTTCTGAATTGCTAAGTGGGATAGCTTATGTGATAAGTACCACCTGTCTCTAATATACTATGTTAGATAACTTGTGTGATAAGAAACCATGACTTTGGCATGCTATGTGTGATGCCTTGAGTATTAAGTAATTTATGAATATGATATGTTATGCTTAAATGTCTTATATGCCAAGAAATTCATGATGTAGTAAACTATGATTGATGACTTGAACAACACGAAATTTATGGGTTAATAGGCTAAGTTACAAAGAAACCAAGAAAGCTTATAAGATAAATTACTGAATTAAGTAAAGTCTTTCTATTGTTATATGATTATCATTCGGGTGAAGAGATACGTTTGTTCAAATGCTCATGTATATTTAAGTTCATGTAATGTCGAATACCCCATTTTTATATACATATGCTTTGTGCGAGTAATCATGTATATTTAAGTTCATGTAATGTCGAATACCCCATTTTTATATACATATGCTTTGTGCGAGTAATCAAGTACACTTATATATGCTTTGTTTGAACATCATATGTGTAAAGTTGTTCAAGCCTGATTTGAATACCATGCATCAGTATAAGTACTTGTTTGTGTGACTTAACTTACATTGCCTAACCTCTTGTCCAAGCATAGTATGTTGTAGGGTTCAAAGAATTTGATGAAAGGATAGATTTTTTGGTTCCATACCATAAGTCACTTTAAACTACCTCACTAAGTTTATGCTTACTCTATCCTTGTAATGCATTTAAGGATGAACCTGCTTATGATACTTTCTGAGCTCGGACGAGATCACGAGTGTCAAGGTGTATTTTCGTTTTTCCTTAAGAACTCCTAGTTGGCGGCACATAGTTGTTAAGAATGCATTGTGCATGACAATCTCCTATTTGATTTCATATGTTTATAAGCTTTAAAAGTATTCAAAGCTGTGTAAAGGGCCTTTAATTATTTCGGAGTTGCTTGCTATATGAGTTATAATTGTTAGTTTGATTGATGGTTGTTTAAGTATTTATATGTGTCTTAAGTTGCTATATTATCTTGATGTCATGCATGTATGTGGACTGATATATATACATATATACCTATTATCATGTGTTAAACCTTAAAAAGGCAATATAGTTCGTATGATTAGATTGATGGTTAAAATAATCAAATGGTAAGTATATTTATGAATATGTATATGATAATGTCATGCGAATGTGATTAAACTCGAATGAGACTAGTCTACGTGATTACATGCTTGTTATGATTTTGGTATGATTGCATGTATATCTATATATAGGGAAATTCATTGTTATTCCTAATTCAAGAATCGCATAGTTTAATTAACCTTTAAAAGAGATGTTGTTATAGTCTTTTCTCTCTTAATCGTTCGAATGAAACACATGAACTGGAGTAGACCTAAATCTTGAATAGCTAAAACCAGTTATTCAAACTATTAAGATTAGTCTTAATCTTTCTTGATTTTATTTATAAGCAAGCTCTACCAATTAAAGATTTAAGCTGTGAGCTATAGAATGGTTTGTTATATAAATATACTTGATTGAACAAGAAATGTATTGTGGTCTTGATCTTTGAAAGTAACTAAAAGGGTTTTAAATTTTCCTTATTTCTGGTTACATGCCTATTTGGGATTTGTTGAAGACTTTTCTATTGGGATTTTGTTTAGTAACACTTCTTAAAGCGGTTTCCTCCTAGACTGGGTAAGGGGTGTCACACTATTCTTGCCCGAACATTTAATATTCTTTGGTATGTAACAATAAAGCCTCTCCCAAATGAGATAGAAAACTCTCCTCACGACTTTCCTAGTCCTGTCCAGCACCATATGCCCTATCAAATCTGAAATCGCGTTAAGAAGGCGGTTCTCATTACCAAATGCTTGGTTCCCTCGGAATCCCGAAGCTTCAAGCACTACACTTGAAATCACAAGCTGGCTTGTGTTCGAACGATCATTCAATGTCCAAAATTATATCAATTTCTTAAAAAGACAACTCTACCAAGTCTGTCAAAAACACCCAAACTCAAGCCTCAATTGAGCATTTCTTATAAACCTCATCCACAGACACATTAAATTATAGGGGGTTTTCCACTTGCACCCTAACTCTAAGTCTTCAACTTAGAATACTTTTTTTACATGTGACCTCACTATGGACGTTATTAAGTGTTCAAAAGTACTATTTTTATTACCCTTTTTATTCTTATTATTGCTAGACTTAGGCTCATATTAGTTGCATTATTAGTCATTCATGCATGTTTGCATCGTTTCCTTGCATCGTTTCTTCTTGCTCAATTTTGTGGAAAAAGGTACTGCTTTGGTGTGTGTGTGCAGAATCACTTGCTAAAGCAAGGCTGGAACCAGTTGCCAGGGCAATGCATGAAGGAGATGCCGAGCTAGTTGCCAGGGTAATGCATGAAGGAGATGTCGAGCTAGTTGCCAGGGCAATGCATGAAGGATATGCCGAGCTAGTTGCCAGGGCAATTTTCAACAAGGAATAAGATGATATGAAAGTCAAAATCGATGAATAGATAAGCCCAAGATGACGTGGAGCAAGGCTAAATCCCAAAGGAGTTTGATTTCCATGAAGAGGTCAAAGAGAAATTAAATCCCAAGAAGATAGGAGAAGTTCTAGAAGGAATTTAAATATAATAAAGAATTATATTCTTTAAAGATAATTTAATTCCAACTTAACTTCCTCCTAAAAAAGACTTTAACCTAGCCCAATAAATTCAAGACCATGCCGTCAACTCCAAGAGAGAGATGAGAGAATTTTCGACAAGATCAAAGGGGGAGATATCGACAAGGCTCAACCATTATTCATCTTTTTTCTTCTTTGTTCAATTAGGTTTATGCTAGAAATTCTTTGTCTTGTGTTTCTTTGGAACCTAGCCATGAACTAAATCTATTTGGCTAAGGTTATTGTGTCTTGTGGTTGTGAGAAACAATTGGATTTTGTTTAGGTAATAAGAGTTTGCACTTTCAATTCAAGGTTTACTCATTCTTGGTTCTTATTCTTGTTTGTGAGTGAATTGGGAGAGGATCTTGTAACTTCATCTATTTATCTATTATCGGGAGAGTTAGATTCAAGAAACGAATGAGTACGGTCTTTATTCAATCTATTAATGGTGAAGATTAATCCGGCTTAGGAATAAGTTAAGGATTTCAACGGCTAAGAGGATCACAAGATTGGTTGTTGTTCACCCTTGATTCACGCAAGGATGTATTATCAAGGCATGCACAAATAGCTAGAGTTTCGACTTAGGGATAAGAAGAAACCATTGAAGAACGCTCCGCCGAACCTTGAAGTTGCTGCCCAGTCGCCCAAGTAGTTGCCCAGGAAACCATCGATTAGTTTCCAAGGCAACCCCGCTGTGCAAGCTGCCACGGCAACTGAGTTGCCCTTGCACTCTTTTATAAAGACGATCCAATTGGCTATTACACCTCAACTCACGATAACCTAGCCTATTCTCTCTCATTTAATTACATATTCTTTTACTTATTTGCTTTCTTAGTTTAGTTGTTAGTTAAAAATCTGACAATCTTCTACTTGTGTTTTTACTTTTTACAGTGCAAGAGATTAGATTCTTGAAGTGGCACCAATCCCTGTGGAGACGATATCTTTTATACTATAACTTGCGACATGTACACTTGCACAATTGCGGAGCATTTATTACGCGCAATAAGTTTTTGGCGCCGTTGCCGGGGATTGGCAATAGCAACTTTGTTTTTATTTTCTTGCACTTTTTATTTTTCTTGTTTAAGATTCAAAGGGTTAACAAACTTTGGTTTTGCATTGGTATATGACCAGGGCCAGACTGATTATGTCAGAATATCCCTTTGATCCAGAAATCGAACGAACCTTGCAAAGACTTAGACGAAGGTTAAGAGTAGCAATGGCTAATCAAGACGACAATATGAATCAAGATGTTCCAGCATGAGGATGAGTGATTCTTGCACAAAACAGAACTATTCGAGACTATCTTGAAGAAGATCTTGAATGACTTAATCTAGGAGTTGTCACGCCTGAAATTGAAGCCGACCACTTTGAGTTGAAACCGATGATGTTTAATATGATCAACACAATTGGTCAATTTGGCGGCTCAACAACTGAAGATGCACGATAACATCTTAAATTTTTCCTCGAGATTTGCAATTCATTCAAAATACAAGGAGTCAGCCCCGATGTTTTATGACTAAGATTATTCCCCCATTCACTGAGGGATAGGGCGAAGACATGGTTGAATAGTATTCCTTCTGTATCAATAGGATCTTGGACCGATCTTTGTCGTGATTTCCTTGCTCGATTTAATCCTACAAATTTGACTGATAAGCTCCGTAACGAAATTACTTCTTTTCGGCAGGCAGATGATGAATCCATGTATGAGGCTTGGGAGCGATATAGAGAACTTTTACACAAATGCCCCCTACACGGATTCCTAGTGTGGACACAAGTAACAATGTTTTACAACGCTATGAATACACCAATAAGGATAATGCTAGATGCCTCGGCAAACGACATACTCCTAGATAAGTCGCCAGAGGAAGCAATGCAAATTCTAAACAGGCTTGCCAAGAATGATTATCAATTCCCCTTCACTAGAAGAGGAGGAGTTAGACGCCAAGCCACAATACATGAACTGGGATCATCAGACTCAATTTCGGCACAATTGGCCACTCTAACCAAGATGGTCCAGAACATGCAAAAACCAAACAACACACAGGAGGTCAAGGTAATGGATTCCTTTTGTGAGTTATGTGGTGGTAACCATGATTCTTCTGAATGTATGCAGAATTCAAAATCCATCTTTTATGTGGGGAATTACAACTGAAACAACAATGTGATGTCCAATACATACAATCCAGCTTGGAAGAAGCACCCGAATTTTTCATGGAGTAATCCCAACAATGCTCTAAACCAAAATAATCAGAATGCACAAGCATCAGGATTCCAGCAGAATATGCCATGGCAACAGTTTCCGCAACAACAACCGACAACATCTAGTTCTTTGGAAAATTCTCTCAATGCTTTTATGTTGAAAACTGAATCTTATATGGTTGAGAATAGTAACTTCATAAAAAGAACTGATGTTTTTATTAACAGGACCGAGATGAGATTGCAAAACCAAGAGGCGGCAATCAAATCATTGGAAAATCAAGTCGGACAATTTGCTCAAAACCTGAATACTAGACCGCAAGGAGGTTTACCTAGCAATACTGAAGTCGCAAGAGGAACTGGCCATGAGCAATGTAAGGCGATCACCACTAGAATTGGCCAACAACTTAAAGAGGCTCAAGCTCGCTCATCAAACAAAACTCCACAAAAAGATCAAGACGAACCTAGCGGCAAAGCCTCAGATGCTGAACCAAGAATTGCCGCGGCAACCATCGATAAACATGCCTCGGCAACCGGCGGTAAGGATGTCTCGGCAACCAACGATAGGCACCCCACGACAGCCCCAGCTAATGATGCCTCGACAACTCCAGTTGCCCCGACAATGCCATCAATCAGGTTTCAGACCAATAAAAGGATCGAAGATATCCAACTTCCACCACTATTCCAACAAAGGTTGAAGCGACAAAAGCAAGAATATCAATTTAAGAAGTTTCTTGATATCCTCAAGCAAGTCCACATCAACTTGCCATTGGTTGAAGCAATTGAACAAATACCGAACTATGCCAAGTTTCTTAAAGACATTGTGTCCAAGAGAACAAGGCTAGGAGAGTTTGAAACAGTTGCCGAAATAGAGGGATGCATGGCCATGTTGCACAATCGCATGCCACCCAAGTTGAAGGATCCTGGAAGTTTCACAATACCCTGTTCCATTGGAAACCACTAAGTCGGGAAAGCATTATGCGACCTTGGAGCAAGCATAAACTTGATGCCTAAATCGGTTTTCCAAAAACTAGGAATCGGGAAGGCAAGACCTATAACAGTTATGCTACAGTTAGCCGACAGATCCTATGTGCGTCCAGAGGGAAAAATTGAAGACATACTGGTAAAAGTTGATAAATTTATTTTTCCCGCTGACTTTATTGTTTTGGATTGTGAAGCATATGAACATGCACCTATCATTCTCGGGAGACCCTTCCTAGCAACCGGGAGAACCTTGATCGATGTTGAAAAGGGAGAATTCACAATGAGGGTGAATAACCAGCAAGTTAAACTAAATGTGTTCAAAACACTAAGGTATGCTGATGATCCGGAAGAATGCCAACTTTTTCATGCCAAGGTAGAGTTTAACTTCGACAAGGAATTTAGTTGCCTCGACAACTACATTGCCGACCAAGAGGAACCTGATGAGTATGAAGAACCGATCGATGAGGAACAACAAGAAGAGGCAAATTGGTTAGTCAATCGGCCAGGTATATACTTTGAACCACTGGATTACTCAGGTAAGGAAGGTAAACTCAAAAAGCCCTCAATTGAATAACACCGATTCTTGAGTTGAAACAATTGCCAGGACAACTAAAATATGCTTACTTGGGAATCGATAATACATTGCCTGTAATTATTTCCTCTAAGTTACAGCCTGAGCAGGAAAAGAAGCTGATCAAAATGTTGATGCTACACAAGAAGGCAATAGGGTGGACAATTGCCGACTTGAAGGGAATTAGCCCGGCAGTGTGCATGCACAAGATTTTGTTGGAAGATGATCACAAACCTTCGATTGAAGCCCAGATGAGACTAAATCATGCCATGAAAGGGGTTGTAATGAAAGAAATCATCAAGTGGCTTGACACCGGCATTATATACCCTATCTCTGATAGTGCATGGGTAAGTCTGGTACAATGTGTACCAAAAAGGGAGGTATAACGGTGGTAAGTAATGAAAACAATGAACTCATTCCAACCAAGACTGTGACCGGTTGGAGGGATTGTATGGATTATCGAAAGCTAAACAAAGCCACCAGGAAAGATCACTTCCCATTACCCTTTATTGATCAAATGCTTGACCGTCTTGTAGGTAAACCCTTTTATTATTTTCTTGATGGTTATTTAGGTTACAATCAAATTGCCATAGCACCAGAAGATCAAGAAAAGACAACCTTCACATGCCTATACGATACTTATACTTTTTGAAGGATGTCGTTCGGATTGTGTAATGCCCCAACAACCTTTCAAAGATGCAGATGACACCCTTTTCAGACATGGTCGAAGACTTCCTCGAGATCTTCATGGATGATTTTTCTGTTTTTGGTAATGACTTCGACAGCTGCCTCGGCAATTTAGAGAATGTGTTGGCTAGATGTGAAGAAACTGATTTAGTCCTTAATTGGGAGAAGTGCCATTTTATGGTAGATGAAGGAATAGTGCTCGGCCACAAGATTTCATCCAAGGGAATTGAAGTGGACAAAGCCAAGGTGGACGTGATCGAGAGATTACCCCCGCCAAGTTCGGTTAAAGGAATCTGAAGCTTTCTTGAACATACAGGTTTTTACAGGAGGTTCATTCATAATTTTTCTAAAATTACTAAACCCTTGTGCAATTTGCTAGAACATGATAAAGTCTTCAATTTTGATGATTCTTGCACCCAAGCATTCGAAACCCTAAAGGAAAAGCTTGCCTCGACACCCATTGACGTTCCACCAGATTAGACGTTACCTTTTGAGCTCATATGTGAAGCAAGTGATTTCGCGGTAGGAGTAGTCCTAGGCCAAAGCACAGGTAAGACCTTTCATGTGATATACTACGCTAGTAAAACTCTTAATAGTGCTCAAGTGAATTACACAACAACGGAGAAAGAGTTACTAGCCGTAGTTTTGCATTTGACAAGTTCCGATCCTATTTTATTGGTACAAAGGTAATTGTTCATACGGGCCATTCGATAATTAAGTATCTATTTGCTAAAAAAGATGCCAAACCTCGTTTGATTCGTTGGATATTGCTTTTACAAGAGTTTGACATTGAAATTAAGGACATGAAATGAACAAAAAAGCAAGTGGTCGATCATTTATTACGCTTAGAACGCAGTAGGGAGAATGACACAAATTTAGAGATATGTGATGCATTCCCGGATGAGCAACTATTAGTTACCTCGACAACCATGGATGCACACGCCTCGACAACCATGGATGCGCATGCCTCGGTAACCCTCGACGCTTCAGCAACCCTCGATGCTTCAGCAACTCTCGACGCGCACGCCGTGACAATGACTGATACGCACGCCTCGGCAACCATGGACGTGCACGTCTTGGCAACTCTAGACGCACACGCCTAGGCAATCTTGGAAGCAGTCGCCACGGCAGCACATGCCTTGGCAATATACTGGTACGCGAATTTAGTTAATTTTCGTATTTGTGGTATTTTACCTTATGGTCTTACTCACCAAGGGAATAAGCGATTCCACCATGATGCTAAGCATTACTTTTGGGACGAGGCTCTTTTGTTTAAACAATATGCAGATCAGGTTATACGTCGATGTGTCCCTGAAGAGGAGCAGCAGAATGTACTCCAGCAATGCCATTCTTCACCCTATGAAGGACATTTTGGAGGGACACGTACTACGGCCAAAGTTTTGCAACCCGGTTTGTATTGGCCAACACTATACAAAGATGCCCAAGAGTTTTACAAGCAATGTGATCGATGCCAGAGGACGGGCAATATCTCTAGACGACATGAGATGCCGCTTCAAAACATCATCGAGGTGGAATTGTTCGATGTATGGGGGATTGATTTTATGGGACCTTTCCCATCTTCATTCGGAAACCTCTACATTCTACTTGTCGTTGACTACGTGTCTAAATGGGTTGAGGCAGCTGCAATTCCCACCAACGATTCCAAGACCGTGCAAAGATTCTTGCAGAAAAATATATTTACACGGTTTGGGATGCCGAGAGCAATTATCAGTGATGAAGGCAAGCACTTCGACAACAAACTCATCGCCAAGATGTTACAACGCTTTTGTGTATCTCACAATATTGCCACGGCATATCACCCACAAAACAATGGGCAAGCAGAAATTTCCAACCTAGAATTGAAGGGTATACTCGAGAAAGTTGTAAATCCCTCTAGGAAGGATTGGTCAGTAAGATTAGATGATGTACTTTGGGCATATCGCACTGCATTAAAAGAACCCTTAGGTATGTCTCCCTTCCGACTTGTCTATGGCAAAACATGCCACCTACCGGTGGAAATCGAACACAAGGCATATTGGGCAATCAAGACCGTGAATATGGATTGGGAAAGTGCCGGACAAAAGCGTTTGTTGGACCTCAACGAGATAGAAGAATTCCATGCACTCGCCTATAACAATGCACGAATCTACAAGGAGAAAACAAAGCAATGGCATGACAAGAAACTATTGCCACGGCAATTCATGCCATGGCAACTAGTTCTCTTATTCAATTCTCGGCTAAAACATTTCCAGAAAAAACTGAAATCAAGATGGTCGGGGCCATTCGAAGTTGTCAAACCATTCTCCTATGGTGCCGTGATAATCAAGTCCATCACCGACGAACATGAATTCAAAGTTAACAGGCAAAGATTGAAGCACTACAACGATGCCCATGTGGAACGTAACAAAGAAGTGGTCACCTTAGGAGATGCATGGGCATGCTCTCCTTTTAATATTTTCTTTTTCTTTTTATTTTCATTTTTATTTTTATTTTCATTTTTATTTTTTTTCTTTTCAAACTATTTTTTTATTATTATTATTTAAATTCGGTTACTTTTTTTTCTTTTTAGGATAGATTTATTTATTTTCTTTAAGATTAAGACTACATGTTTCTTTCATATTTATCTAATTGTTTTTTAAAATTTTAAGTTTAAGAATTTCTTTGCACATCTTTATTTATTTTCTTTTATTAGTTTATCTTTAATTGTAATCCTTATTTTATTTGTTTTTTAATTGTAGGAAAAAGAGTTCAAGATAAAAGAGGAATTTTGATTCAAGAAGGAAACTTCTTCAACAAGGAAATTAATGGGCTGAATCTAAGGCTTATATTAAGCCTCCAATTTACCCTAAATAAACCACCTAGTCGTCACCCTTCCCCTAAATCGAAACCCCTTTCTTCTTTATTCCAAAATTAATCCTACCCACCATATTTACTACCTATCTTTTCTATATAACCCATCACCCTTAACTTCCAAGAAACCTATTCCTACTTTTCATCTTGCAACTCTTTAGTTTCTTTTGCTTTCTTTTCTTTGTTTTTACCAAACTCACAACCAAGATCATCCATGGCATCCAAAATTGAATTTTTGGTTCATCCAAGTTCCTACAAAGAACCAAGATACAAGAAGTTTGCTACACCGGTGGTTCAAGAAAGATTTCACTCCAAGTTTGAAAGCCGAAAGATTTGCGAAGAACAAGGCTTTGAATACTCCAACTCTCATCAAGATTTCTGCCTTGAACCATTCATCTTCGAAAGGATTACACATCAAAAGTGGCAAATCTTTTGCCATCAATCGGAACCGGGTAACATCTCATGGGTAAGAGAATTCTATGCTCACTCACCTAACCCGGATAATCCTTATGTTTTTTTTCGTGACAAGGCTATACTCATAAGCCCCGAAAACATCAACACCTTTTACGAGCTCTACATTGAGAAGGACGAGCATCAAGCCTTTGTTGATCAACTCACGCCCAAGCAACTCGACAAGGTGCTTCAAGAACTCACTCTACCGGGAACTCATTGGAATGACGGTAAATACAAGGGCACAGTAAATCACCTTCGGCTTAAACCCTAGGCAAAATTATAGAATAAATTTGTTAAAACTTCTTTAATGCCCACCACACACAATACTACCATTGATACACCTCGTCTTTTGCTCATACATTCTATCTTGCATAATCGCATCATTAACATTGGAAAAATTATTTGTGATGAGATTTTTGTATGTAGCACAAAAGACAACGGTTCTCTTTTCTTCCCTTGCTTAATTTCCAATCTTTGCAAAGAGATGCATGTCCTAAGTGAATACACTGATGAAAAGGCCCTACCAAAGTCCGATTGGAATCAAGCACAAATCCGAGAGCTAATGGGAGAGGCACCGGTAAAATCCCCAACACCTTCAATTACCGCGGTAACTCCTGCCGCCTCGACAACTCCTAATGCCCAAGCAACCGATACCCGGAAAACTTGGACAGCAGCCTTGGGACAACTTGAAGCACTCTTACAACCGTTGGCGAACCGCCAATGCCATCACCCAAGTCATCTTGGAAAACTACCCGGACAGCCGCGTGCCATTCCCAATCTTTCATGCCGAAATCCTTACCACGGCAACCAATGAAGCAATTGTCATAGCAACCGCAACAGATGATACCGCAGCAACCGACACCGCGCCTGCCCAAGCAGTTTCCACGGCAACTAACACTGAAGATGTTGCGGCAACCAAAGCTAAAGACGCCCCGACAACTACTGCAAAAGCGAAAGGTAAAACACCTATGCCCGAATCAACTCGGTACTGAATCATTGTCTGATTTTTCGGATTCGGACGAGTCCTCCATTGCACCAACAAAGACCGCACCAATTGAATACTCCAAGCCCAAGTGAAAAGCCAATGACATTGACGAAGAGGACGATGAGGACAACCCTGTACAAGGATCGATTCCACCATCGGCAACAAGGAAGCAACCACCGCGTTCAAGCAAAAGAATCAAGACACCGACCAAAAGGAAGCTAATTGCCCACGACGACGAACTCTCGGAGTAAGTCCTCATTTGCATTTTACTTTTCTTTATTTTTATTTTTTCTTTATTGCATGCATTGAGGACAATGCCTCACTAGAGTTTGTGGGGGATTGTTATTAGTTAATTACCATGTTTAGTTGCATTCATCTTAAGTATTGCATTTAGGATACATAAATTGCTTGCCATGCCTTTAGTTGGAACAAGAATTGCCTAGATTTGATGAATATCCGATGATGACTTTGCCAATGTACTTAATTGATAGAACTTTTTATTCTAGGATAAACATGGAAACACTTAGAATCGTACTATAACGCTAAACTTGATGAAACACTGTGGGGCATGATTGATTTAAGGAATTCTAGCGAACTTAGGTTGATAGTTAAAAAGTTGGGGGATTAGAATAAAAATTGTATGAATACTAGAGGTGCCCGAAATTGGCTATAGTATGCGCTAAAAATTGATTACTAGAGGTGCCCGAAATAGGCTCTAGTATGTACTAGAAATTGATCGCTAGAGGTGCCCGAAACCGGCTCTAGTCAAATAAACTAATTAACTTAAGAAAATTAAAAAAAAAACACTAGACGTGCCTGAAACCGTCTCTAGTTAAAACATGTTAAAAGAACCTAATGAAGTAATTTGAAAACCTCTTATTTGCATAGAATCCGAAAAATCAACTTTCACGCAACTCCGCACACACTCACAAGAATTATAGTTTGATTTCGAGTAACTCCTAAGCTGCCCGAAAAATGAAAAGCCAATCATACTTTGTGCCCCGGTTCTGAGAATTGAAATCAAGTTCAAAGCTAAGTTTGTGAAAATTGAAGTCTTGGCGGGTAATTATTAGTTTGCATTGCTTGAGGACAAGCAATAGTTCGTGTTTGTGGGTGTGTTAAGTGTTCAAAAGTACTATTTTTATTACCCTTTTTATTCTTATTATTGCTAGACTTAGGCTCATATTAGTTGCATTATTAGTCATTCATACATGTTTGCATCGTTTCCTTGGTGGACAAGCTTGATTTCATATCTTGCTCAATTTTGTGGAAAAAGGTGAATATTAATCCGGCTTAGGAATAAGTTAAGGATTTCAATGGCTAAGATGAACGCAAGATTGGTTGTTGTTCACCCTTGATTCACGCAGGGATGTATTATCAAGACATGCACAAATAGCTAGAGTTTTGACTTAGGGATAAGAAGAAACCATTGAAGAACGCTCCACCAAACCTTGAAGTTGCTGCCCAGCCGCCCAAGTAGTTGCCCGGCTAGTCGCCCAGGCAACCATCGATTAGTTGCCAAGGCAACCCCGCTGTGCAAGTTGCCACGAAAACTGAGTTGCCCTTGCACTCTTTTACCAAGATGATCCAATCGGCTATCACACCTCAACTCACGATAACCTGGCCTATTCTCTCTCATTTAATTACATATTCTTTTACTTATTTGCTTTCTTAGTTTAGTTGTTAGTTAAAACTCCTACAATCTTCTACTTGTGTTTTTACTTTTTACAGTGCAAGAGATTAGATTCTTGAAGTGGCACCAATCCCTGTGGAAATGATATCTTTTATACTATAACTTGCGACACGTACACTTGCACAATTGCGGAGCATTTACTACGCGCAACAGACGTATGTAGGTGAGTCCTCAGATCCACCAATCTAAAGTATTGCCTTTCACATATTCAACGACGTCTTTTCAGCCATCATCATAAACAATTTGCATCAAGCGTACGTTGCTCAAAATCTCAAAGTATTCAGCTTAATAAGAGTGTACTTGGAATCTCATAGCCATCAAGTACCTCGCAACTTTAAATGGGGTCACACATCTGTCAGCTATACAACATCACCAACACATGGTAACGTATCATTAGGGATCTCTCACTACAGATGAAAGGACTCTTGGTTGACGTTCAACCACTAGTTGATCGAAAGCAAGTCTTCTTAACCATACCATAAAGGTCGTCCATCAAACGCATAGAGTCTAACCACTGGAAATTCTTACGATGAAACCAAAGGCTTTAAGGTAGCTTATGCCATACAACTACGAGTATTACTAAAGTGCTGGAATGAGGGCGCACCCTCAACTCATACACCCTTTCATGATATATTTCTTAACATCTAGGACAACCTCAGTCCTAGACTCATCATCTAAGAAATTCAGCCATCATCTCGGCCCTCGTGACCGCGATTATAGCTATCTCAACGTTGCAACCAGCGACACACAAGAATACAGGGCACACCATCCAGATTCCAATATTGAAAGAGTACAACTTAGACTAAAGGGATCGTATTGTAACACCCTAAGCTTGGATGTCATATTTGGGCCTAAGCCCAACCTGTTACCATAAAATTTCTCATTTCAGTTTAGCCCAAAAAGGTATTTCTCAAAAACATTTAAAGCTAACAGTTAAAAATATAGATAAATAATCAAAACATTACAAATAAGTTCTAATTTAATTTAAAACATTTGAACATTCGATTTGGTTAATACAATTTTAAAAATAAGGATTATAGACTCCATCACGCAAGGTTCTATGAATACACAACCTACTAAATACAAGTACCGTACTCTAGAAATCACCATATACTGGAATCTCGCACTGATAATACTCATCGATCCCACGATCTAATGATCAACCTATGCACGAAAACAATAATTCTGAGCACTGAGCTTACAAAAAGCTCAGTGGTACACATCTACTATACTATGTTGTATGCTAATCATAAACATAAGCATGCAAGCTAGTACGAGCAATAAAGAAAGATAAATAAATACGTGGTGCTACCACTAGTTACCTAAATACATGCTCACATCATAAAAATCATCATAGATGGCACACAAGGCCCAACCATACTTAGGATCTCACCAGATCATCCGAGCAAAAGTATACAAAGTCATAACCACAAACCTAGAGTGAGAATCGGTGCTACACAGCTTCGGGAATGTACACTCTTTCTCTATGAGTGAGGCCTGGTGCCACACAGCTTCGAGAACGTACACCCATGCTCAAAATCTCTCGTCGAGCATCTTCGAATAAGACCCGATGCCACATAGCTTTGGGAACGTACACTCGACATCTCTAACCATGGTGTTGCAACACTCTTTCTCTGGGTATCCGGATCCTAACAAACAAGGTAAGTCAACCAACCAAGTGTCCAAACAGCACACAACATGGACACGATTACAACAACACACAATATTAACATGATTACCAATCTCTATGGTTTCTATCAATTATTAAGCCATCATTTAAGTTTACCAACTTGTTAATACATTATGAATGAGTATATTAATCATCCTCATTAATTATCTTTATTTAGCCATATTATCTCATTAATATTCCATGTAAATTTTCATCTTTTTATTAGCTTTATAACCATTTCGTTCAGTGGGTATCGTTACTCAAACACGAGTATCGATAGGTACCTCTGGGTATCGATACTTATACGTGTACCGGTACTGATATTGCTTACTAAAAATCCTAGATTCCTATAAGTACTGATACGAGTTGACCCATATCGATATGGGTTGACCTTTACCAATACGACCCCTAATCTCGTATCGATACGACCAAAGTTCTTATTGATACCCTATTCACGGGTTCATACAATTTCCTCAAATTACGATATTACAACGCTTATTTGATCCTTAAGGCTTATAAAAGTCATTAGGGTTTATTTAATAACACATTCATTCAATTAATATTAATTATCAGCTTCATAATCATTTAATTGGGTATTTAACCCTTAAGCATAATTCTTATTGAATCACATTGATTCATTTCGAACAAACATATAAGGTATCACAATTATCAATCAATCAACCAGTCACCAAGTAATTGCACAAGCATCTCAAACGACCCTACAAGAATCTTTAAGTCTCTAAGTGTCTCATCATACTCACATTATCATCATGCCTCACACAGATATCAAGTCTCATACTATCGGTCTCCAAACATGCATATTCAACATCTACCTATTTTGCAGATACTAACACGCAAAACAATCACATTTATGATTCTTATGAAGCAATAGGAGCTTGAGGTTTACTAACCTTAAGTGATTATCGATAAATCCTTATTCGATCTCCTCAATAGCTCCTCTTGATCTAGTATTCGAGCCTGAACAATCCTCATAAATATACAAATACTGCAATTACTAATTAACCTTATTCACTAACTAATCTACAAGGCCAAATACATAAAAACTACTTATTGGGTTCGAATTTGATGAAATAGACTACACCAGTGGACTCAAAACATCAAGAAACCCCTAAGTATGATCTCTTGGAAAAATTCAACGGCGGCTCGACGGTGATCAATGACAGCTTGGTAATGGTCAACGATGGCTCGACAACGATTAAAGATAGCTCGGAGGCTTGGCTCTGCTAGAATGGCTGGCTTGGCAAACCGACTTGGCCTGCGGCTTGGGATGGCTTGACAGGCCAGCTCGGCTCAACCCAATAGCTGCCCAGCCCAGCAGTTGAATAAGCTGCCACTCTCGGCCGGACATCGCCCACGTACAGGCGGCGACATGTGCAACGACTTTCAGTGGCCGGAAGGCAACAAAAAATGCCCATATCAACTATCTTGACACTGATGAACACTATGATAACCTTCATTCTTCGTTTTGAGCACTCTAACCCCCTCAACTCAACAGCCTAAAACTTTCTCCCTCTCACCCTCTCCGACAGTGACTCTGATGGTGATGCCACTAGTATCGGTGAACTCGTCTCGACGAGATGAACACAATGACATTGGAGGTGTCGACAACGAATGGCATGATCTCTGTAAATCAGAGTTTAAATCTCACTTCTTAACCTTTTTCTCTCATTTCCTCATCTCTCTCTCCCACCAACCACTTTTCACTTTTTCCTTTTTTTCACCTTATCTTCTTTTTCTCATCTATTTAAAATTAAAACATTCTCCCTCAATATAATAGGCCCAACTTAATAACCTCAACTTGGGCTTCTAAAATAAAGGCCAATAACCAGGGTTTGAGACCCGATTCACTAACCCAAAAAATTTGTCGTTAAATGTATTCACTAGACACCTATCCACAACTCCTAACCACCCCGAGGCTTTTCTAGAATCGGCTAAACCTAGGCTCTAATACCACTAAATGTAACACCCATAATCTGAATTTCACATTTGGGCCTCAAGCCCAATCCACAACCATAAAATTTTGACCTAGTTTAGCCCAATCCACAAACAATTTCCAAATCCATTTGACTTTCAATACAATAAAACATAGATAAATATTTGAAAATGTTTACAAATGAGCTTCTTTTAAATTACATTATAAAAATATTCGACTCAATCATTTTAAATCCAAATACAAGTTACAAAACAAACAATAAGTTCATACGAATACATAGCCCAAAGATCTAAAGATTGTACTCTGATGAGACAAGGTGCTAGAATCCTTCTCGGATGGTGCTCCACCAAGCAAACCTGCCACACCTACTAACCTGCAAACGAAAAAAAAACGATTTCGAATGCTGAGCTAACAAAGCTTAGTGGATACACTTCCACTCAAACATGCTTCATGCAAATCATAAATATGAACATGCAGATAAGAGAATAATATCATGGCAAAAAACATCAACATACGACGCTACCTCTAGTCGCTCAACCACATAGCAATCAATAAAAAATGGATGCATTGAATCTCACACAACAATCATAAGTATCATACCATAAACCTGAATGAGGCCCGATGCCATACATCTTCGATAACATACACTCAGAGTAAGGTCTGGTGCCACATAGCTTCGAGAACATACACTCAGAGTGAGGCCCAGTGCCACACAATTACGAGAACATACACTCTTTAGGTGAGGCCCGGTGCTATACAACACCGAGAACATACACCCATGCTCAGAATCTCTCGTTGAGCAACTTCGAATAAGACATGATGCCACATAGCTTCGTGAACGTACATTCGGCAATCTCTAACCATGGTGTTGCAACACTCTTTTTCTGGGTATCCTGATCCCAACAATCAATTGTGACTCAACCAACCAAGTGCCCTTACGTGGTATACAACATATGCTCAATCCACCAAGGATCCCTATGGATGCTATTACAAACAAATCACCCAAGGTTTTACCAATTTATTACTCATTATGCTCGTATAAGAGGTTTAAATCTCATTTTCTTCATTTCACGATTTAATTTACCATATTAGAAGCCCATTAGGCCTTATTCCTTGAATTATAAGCCTTTTGAACTCAAAACGTAATTTTTGGCCAGATTACCCAGTGGGTACCAGTACTGGTCCATGCGTACCGATACGGTACCCCTTGGGGTACCAGTACACTTATGCGTACTGATATGAAATTAGCTCACTGGAATTTCTTTTCTCTTTGCATACCGATATTGGGCCGACCTGTACCAATACTCACTTGAATGGTGTACCATTACGGGTTAAATGTCGTACCGGTACCCCTCTCATAGTCCATCCTTGATGAATAATGTTCGTAAAACCCAGAACACTAGTCGGTACAGTCTCCCTGAGTACCGATACCAAAGCCCAAAATGGCTTTTTAGGCTCGAAAAATCACTTTCCAAGGCCCCAAAACACAACCATTAATCATATAACTCGATCCTATAATTTATGGAAGTGGTTAAGATGGTTTACTACCAATTTTTGAAGTTATTAACATAAATTCCAAGTTTTTCCATTAATAAGATTCTCAAGCATTTAACACCAAAACAACCATACATATCAAATCTTAAGCACACAAAGCATTATCCTTATGACGTGCATGAACCAAAAGAGTTAGCAGTGTACTAACCTTAAGCAAGAATACTGAATCCAAGCTTCAACTCAAGTTTTTTCACACTTCCTCCAAACCTCAAGCTTTCAAAGGTCATCTAACCTCTTCATCTTGCCGCACAATATGAAATCTGAAACAAAACTTGAATTAGAGCTCATGGAGGAAATTGCTACAAGCTACAAGCTACAACCTCTAGATCAGAAGAAATCTCCCTAAGCCTTAAACTTCCCAAAAATCCATCATTTTCATCCTCTACCAAACGTAAAGATTCTTACCTCACAATATAGATCTTGCATGATGATTAAACTTCCCTTAACGACAATTCAGAAAATCCAACTCCCAAGCTCAAAGATTTGACCTTTACACTTGAGTTTAAGTGAAGATGGAAGGAGAAAGAGGTGTGGAAGTAAAAGGAGTAATGGTGATCTCACCCATTTCATTTTCTACAGAAACATAAAGGAGGATCAACCTTCTCTTTGAAAATGGGGGTAAATTACCTCTTTATCCCTCTATCGTCCTCAAATTCACACATCAATCCAAAACCCAAGCCTAACAACAACTAGGAAGCCCATTAAGGTTCTACTGAACACCCAAATGCCCACACTCTCGGCCTAATATATGAGGTCCACTGTTTGGGTTAAATCGACCTACGAATTCCAAAATCGGGGTCATTATAGAGGGGTCTTTCATTTTCTGACTAGGGTTTTCAACAGGTCATTTTCCTCTCTGATCCTCCGCAATTTTAAACCCTATCATCTGAGCAAGTTGCTTTATCATATTTTGCTGAGAGTTGATTATAAAGTTCTCATATCTTGTTGAGCATATTCCAACTGTCCTCTCAAATCAGCTTCCAACTTAACAAAACTTTCCTCCATTTGCCTTTTCTAGTGTCAGGTAAAGTGTGAATGTAGAATCTTTGATTACTAAGAATTCTGTACAGAACCCCCAACAATTAATTTTATTTGTTTTTTGAATTAATGTATGCAGTGTGTCATATGTATAACATAAATAAGTAATTAAAGGCAAGAACTTAATATAAAATGCAAGGATGAATGCAAATAAGGCGTTGATTCACAAATATTCCTTTAGATAGACTTTTCATTAAGTGAAGGTGTCTGATTACAAAAGATTGACAAATGATTCTACAAGAATCGACTAGCCATCCTTTCTAGCATCTTGACTTCATGAAGTAATGTGCGCACTCGGTGCCCCAATTCTGTCTCTAGAATGGCTTGTGTGAATCATTCAATTTGAAAACAATATGAGTATGTCCGGTTTCCCTTGACACATGCCCCCTTATCAATCTGTCTCATCTTTTTATTGGCTTTCGCTCGGACCATCTATAAACTGTGGCATTATCATTCTTTTTTATTACAGAACGCCTTTCCCATTATAAATTCCTTCTACCTTGGAATAATTCTTAAATCAACACCTTGTTATGATATGATGCAAAACAAATACAAAGGGAAAGAAGAACGAAGAAAAAAGAAAGACAAACGCCAAAGAAAACCAAGTCAGTACAGGTGAAATAATCGAATAAATAAATGAAATAACAAAGAATAATAAGGGCAATAAATTAAGCAATTAAAGCAGACATAGAAAATAAATAGCAAATAGTTGGCATATATAAATCAAACAAGGCCTAACAAGGTTACCGCTAAACAAACAGAGTTTCAGCATAGCTCTTGAGGGTGGGTTCTTATGGGCCACTATATACGATTAGGTTCTAGAGTACTAAGGGTACCCAAACTGTCGTTATCATCTACTAAGATAATAAGACATCAATTAAGGAGGATACGAGTCCTTATATCATACAGAGGTGAGGGCCCCACAAAATATAAGGATCATATCCCGAAAGCGAGTCACAATCCTATACGGAGGTGAATACCCCACGAAAGAAAGTGACCACTCCCACTTATCGAGGGACAAAACTCGGGTAGCTCATGCATGAATGACAATTTACAATAAACACCAGATATATAAAGTGGTAAACAAACAAGGTTAGAGATTAAAAATTAAATTAAATCGAATTTTATTTTTCTTAAGAAATATGATACGAACCCAACTAAGGCTTGACTCTCTATTTTGTTTTTGAAAACAAAATTTGAGCCCCAGCGGAGTCGCCATCCTGTAGCAACTAATTAAAAATTTAAAAGTTCCACATTTTCTTAAAAAAATTGGTTTAGGGGGAATTTTGAAAATACGAGTTTTGGAATAAAACTTGTAGAGCTACCAACAGTCACTTGGATAAGGTAGATCGGACAATGAAAAACAAACTAGAGATTAAACGGGTTCGAGAGTCGGTTACGAGTGGGGAAGGTTTGTACCCCACCAAACGCGAAAATTGACACCTAAGGATTCGAATCTTATTTATCAAGAAAAATGAAAATTTAATTTAATTTAACTATTAATCCCTAATGCATGAATGCATGGCCATACCGTTCAAATATAAAAATCTCTCAATCTACGATACCTAAAGAAGATGACGCTCGAAGACCTAGGATGACACTTTAAATAGGATACAGAGATTTTGAGTACTAAACCTAAACAACAAATTAAAATGCATGAACAAGATAAGATGTACGAACAAAATAAATACAATAACAAATTAGACATGATATATATAAAAAATCGAACATATATATATAACAAGGCGGAATCGAACAAATATAAGCATAGAAAATGAGCATAAATATCGAGCAAATAAGCAAACAAGGGTATTGAAATTGAAAGAAACAAGGGAAAAGGGACTAAATAGGAAAATATACCACTGATTTGGGACCCAATCCTGAAAGTAAGGATGAAATTGAAACCATTTTTAAAAAGACAAGGACTGCCGCGAGATTTGGAAAAAAAGAAAGACTACGAGCGAGATTTCAAAATGATGGAGGGGTTTAAAATGTGATTAACCCATTTGTTTTTAAATCGACGTATATAACACATTTTTTGCCAAAGTTCAAAACTTTTTTGCCTATTTTTACAAAAATCCTCTTTTAATCTCCCAAATCCTCTGAACTAAAACATGTTTTCCCCCTTTTCTATTTAGAAAAAAGGATTAAAACCCCCCAAAATGGATGAACACGCTTGGTGTTCATCGTGTTCATCTTGAACGAGACAAACACGACCCAAAAACCACCGCCCTTCCCAGTAACCGGCGGGGTTTCGCTACCTCAGCCACTGCGGTTTGTAGCCGGCCGTCGCTTGCCGGTGAACTTAAAATCCAAATCAAAATTGCTCCTTTTTTTCTTCTAAACCCAAATCCAAACCTCTTTTTCCTAAAATCAAAACAAAAAACCTTCTTTTCTTAAAACCTAGATTTGAAAAAACCTCCCCTTTTAGAAAATAGATCTGAAATCTTATCATTTTTTTAAAAAACGAACACCCTTTATCCCATTTGGATCGTTTCATTTTACTCGATCTCGAAGGAAACCACGAAGCTTATCATCGGAGAGGAGACGTCCTTCATCGGGCAAGCCCCTCAGACGAGATGACAACAAAGCGACCAAAGGTAAAACACCGAATCCCTAACCCTAGAATGAATGCAATATTGAGAGTAAAAATACCTCTAATAATCCCTATTGACTGCCATTTTAATTTTTTTTCATATTCATGTATTGCTCTAAATATGTTGGCTTGTCTCTGACATTCTCTGCATTCATTTTTTCCTGTTGCATGTGTCATGGCCAGAGAGGGGGAGGAGACTAGAGATGGAATATTGCCAACATAGAATATTGCATGATGGAATGAAAGGGTCGGGGGGTGCACTCCATGCACGCGTGAAAAGAGAGGGGCAATCGTTCCTGGCTTGATCTGGACCGTCAGATCCTTATTGGATCCAACGGTCTGGAGCCAGCTGCGCAAAGATGAAGAGGATTAGGGCATATTTAGATTAAGGTTTTAATTTTAAATAAGTTGGGCCTATTGGGCCGTATGTAATATATGTTATTTTGGGTTTTTTGAATGTAAAATGGATATATAATGGACTGAAATGGACTGTTTTATATTTTTAATAGGCTTTTATTTGGGTTTTAAACTATTTTTGTATTTAAAGGTATTATTTATATTTGATGTAATAATAATAATAATAATAATAATGATAAATAAATAAAACTCGGTCAAAAGACTCGGATAAAATTAGTGTTTACACCAAGTAATTTTCAACCACTAGAATTACAATAAAATACAACTTAATTACCAATGAGAATTTAAGTCAAAATATAACAAATTTTCAATTGATACAAATTCCATTTGAGCATTGGTCTTCAAGTCTTCAACAACTTCAATGTTTTTACTTAAGCTAAATATCCGTTGAAGTACTGTTGAATTAATTGAGAATTACCCCCTGTAACTGAAAGCTCATTGCAACAATACTCCTCTTACATGTCCTCAATATCGCTCCACAAAATCTGCAACAAAAATTCTTTAAAAAACGCGCAGCTTGAACCATAGCTCATGATACCATTTGTTAAGATTTTGGTATGCGGCAAAATAACCAAAGAATAACAACATAGACCATAACATGCACAAGAGACAAGATTTAACGTGGTTCAACATAGCCTATCTCCACGAACGAGAGAAACGAATAATCTACTATCAACGTAGAGAACACGAAGAGTACAAATACATGATATCCCATGTATCCAAAGCTCGATGTATATATCCCAGAACCCGGTGGAACCAAAATAATCTTCCCAACATCCTTACAATACTCATCTCTACAATGTAGGCACAATAGTTGTAGAGATCTTACAAGTGGTTATATCTCTCCAGAGTAATTCTCTTTTTTTCTCATAATTCAAAATGTTAAATATAGTTTATATTTATAGATCCAAATAATTGGTCACCAATAAACCTTATTCAATAATATCTCTTACCTAATATAAATATTTATTCCTTAAAGTAAACTTTAATTACTAAATAATCGTCAATCATTAAAATTACAATAAAAATCAATTTAATTACTAATTAAAATTTGAGTCAAAATATAACCGATGAGGATTCAAAAGGACTCCACGTGATGTTAATCAACCTGCGGATCAAATGGCTAAACTTGCAGACTCCACGCATTTGGTCCTTTACAATTCTCCACCTGCTTGTCTTGAGTTACTTTTAGTTAGGGACAGTGTCGGTCCCCCATATTCTAGGCTGAACTCTAATTAGGCCTCATTCATTATTATTCAAAAAATAATAATAAAATTTTGTTAGTTTAAATATATACCTTTTCACATTTTATTTTATTTACAATAATGTCAAACATTTAAAAGTTTTTAAATCATAAACTTTTAATTTTTCGAACACAATTTTTTAAGAGTAAACTATTGGAATGATCACTTATGTTTAGGGTTTGTACATTTTTATCACCAATTTTTAAATTCGACCGTTATGGTCACTAACGTTTTTTATATGTAAATTTATGGTCACTAGGATGTATGTTGTCGTCAAACGTTAACGGGAGATTGATCTGGCACAATAAAAAGAAGGATAAATTACCTAGATAGTTCCTAAACTATTACTTCACTCCTATTTTGACCCCCAAAATAAAAAACAATTTGTATAAGTACACATTTAATCCTTCATATTTACAATTTTTTTATTTCTTCTCCCCTTCGCCATCTTCCACATTCTTCTTCATCGATCCAAACAATTCACTACAGAAGACATTGCTTGTAGAGCCATTATATTTTATTTACAATAATGTCAAACATTTAAAAGTTTTTAAATCATAAATTTTTTATTTTTCGAACACAATTTTTTCAAGGGTAAACTACTGGAATGATCACTTATGTTTAGGGTTTGTACATTTTTTATCACATATTTTTCAAATTCGACCGTTATGGTCACTTACATTTTTTATCCATAAACTTATGGTCACTAGAATGTATGTTGTCGTTAAACGTTAAGGGGAAGTTGATCTAGCACAATAAAAAGAAGGATAAATTACCTAGATAGTCCCTAAACTATTACTTCACTCCTATTTTGACCACCTAAATAAAAACAATTTGTATAATTACACATTTAATCCTCCATATTTACAATTTTTTATTTCTTCTCCCCTTCACCATCTTCCACATTCTTCTTCATCGATCCAAACAATTCACTGCAAAAGACATTGCTTGTAGAGCCATTCTCCTCACCTATTTCAGATGGCATTTTATAGAGATACGGAATTAAACAAAATAAAGCATTTTGGTCCATGTGATTACTAATGGCTGAGAAATAGATATGCACTTTAGAGCAAGTATACTCGCCGATCAAGTAATAAAGTTTTAGAGAAGAGTGTCAAACCCACGAGAATTGGATTAATAAATACGAAGCGGTCGCACTTAAGAATGGTTGAGCAAATAAAAGTAAAGGTAGCAATGATCAAGACAAACAAATGCTACAACAGATATTCAGATGATTATGGAAGTTGGGTTTATTGCCTAGGAATTATGCTTGATTACTTATTTGAATGCCATAGCAACTAGCAATACATATATGTGTAAACCAATTAATATCTTTATCTGCTCGATAGGGTTTTCTAATTAACTTCTGACTCTCTCGATGCCTAGAAGTTGATAACAATGAAGATAAGGTAATACATGTCTGCGTGAACCCTAACAACTCTATTATCTATTCAAGTTCTCATTATTAGTCGTTGAAACCCTAAACTTATGTCCAAGTCAAATTAAGACTAAGTTAATAGCTTAGCCTTACTGTTCACGTTTGTTTAACCTAACTCTCTCGATATTAAGCCACATATCAATAGTTAAAAGGCCTCTCTCAATAGCTCTTACAATAGCTATGCATGAAGAATGATGAACAAAATAGATAAAGGAAAAGAACTATAGCATTAAACAAAGTAATCAAAAATATTAAAAACATAGAAGTTTATCAAGCAAGGGATAGAAAAGGGTCAAGCATCCTCGACGTTCTCCTCCAAGCTTTCTAATTGTGCTGCAAGTCCCGCACTCCTTTAGCCTCTCTCGATGGTTTCCGTTGTGTGGAGACTCCGCTAGACCTTTGACTCTAGTGATTCTCCGATGGCTGAAGACTAAGGACTGCCATCTATGATCGATCTCCCTTTGTTTGTGGCCCAATTCTTCTTTATATAGGCAGAAAAGCTAGGGTTTTGTAACCCTAAAGCGTGCAGAGCCTCTTTAAGAGGATTTTGCTTTCCCGCTTCATTTAATGAGTTCTGTATCATGTGAGAATCCACGTAGGCCAAGTCTGATTTGTCTTCAACTCTTCTTGTCTCGTCAGCTCCATACGAAAGATATGTTGTCCTTCTTGCTCCAACGTTCCTCCAGCTCCAAAAGTACCCATGCAAGCACCACAAAACACTATCTTCCCTATTAAAAGTACCAAAATATATAACAATTAAGCACATGTAGCATAACTCCCTATCTATATGCAAACTATATGCAAACTACTCTTAAATGCAACTATATGAGCTTAAACACGTGCAAAAGTTAAGTAAAAATATGCTAATAGGTTATGTACATAGTCGTCAATTATTATACAATTTTACATACACTTAAGCAGAAATTGTATGTTCAAGTTCAACAGTGCATTAAGCTTGACACTCAACCAAAAAAATAGAAGGAAGTTAAACAATTAAGGACATGATAAGGAATAAATACAACAAAGTGCAAAACCAATATTAAAGTACTTAACTGCCCACATACCTTCAATTTTTCCACTTTACCGCTATGACCTTGAGGAAGAACACGAAATTCTTTAGTCAAATGAACACATTCACCCATACTTTTCGGTGAAACAAAATTAAGTGAAGCCTTCATACAAGACTGTTGAAAATTGTGATAATAGCATCAGAAATAATCATGATGGTATACTCCTTAAGAGGATTGATACAAAATAAAAAATCTTTTAAACTCCATCAATAGATTACTTGTATAACTAAAGAATGAAAAAGGATTGCAAAAAGAAGTTGTGATACCTTATTGTTCCTGACTTTATAAGGACAACCAACAGGTATAAGAACAACTTCCCCAAGTTTCTGAACAAATGTCCATGGCTGGATTCCTACATTTCAGCAAATTAATAATTAACCATAATCAAAGGGTGATGCCTTCTTTTACTGGTTTAAAAGTACTAATCTGTTTCAACATACCATGTTCTCCCTTAAGCTTGGACTTATGGTCCACAGACAAGTAAAAGGATTGATCATGTATAGGGTCCATAACCTCTATATATCCCAAAGAAAACATAAGTATCAACGAGTCTCTGAAGACCGTAAAACTGAAAAAGCATCGGTTGCCAGAAAATAAATTAAAGTTTATGGCACTAGTAAAATAAAAGAAACCAAAAGTTAAAAATTAGTTGTATTTAAAATGCATTCACTTGTTGTACCGGACAACAATATATATGCCTGAACTCCATAAAGTGCTTGTTAAGATAATCCCTTAGCTTGGGAACATCTTCTCTCCGAAAAACATCCCAGATAGCACCTCCGTCAACATCTTCTACCCCATTCTGTGTAGAAAAACAATCAGGCTTAACACCATCAACCTTTATCCTTGTCCCAAAAAATATATGGTGTGAATTGGGGATTAATATAGTAGAAAATAAGAGATTGGGTTAGATGAAGAAGAAAATGGAAGATGATGGAGGGGAGAAGAAATAAAAAAATTATAAAATGGAGGATTAAATGTGTAATTATACAAATTATTTTTATTTTGGTTGTCAAAATAGGAGTAAAGTAATAGTTTAGGGACTATTTAGATAATTTATCCTTCTTTTTATTGTGCTAGATTAGCCTCCCGTTAACGTTTAACGACAAAAAAGTCTCAGTGACTATAAGTTTACAGATCAAAAATGTAAGTGACCATAATGATCGAATTTAAAAATCGGTAATCAAAAGTGTACAAACCCTAAACATAAACCACAATTCCAATAGTTTACCCTTTTTTCAATCCAATCTTTTTAGTATTTGATGTCATTTCCAACGACACTAACGATATGCCCAAGCAAAAAGGCATCACCATCAGTACTGATATGCAGTGGCGAAGCAAAAAGGTAACACGATTACATGACAGTAATCGACAGTACTATATTCAGTGGCCAAGCGGGAGAATTACATGTTTAGTCCTTTGAATTTAAGTTTTTTAGCTTTTTGTTAATTCGAATTTTATATTTTACAATCCCTTTCACATGTTAATAATTCAACTTAATTTTCCAACTGTTGTGAATATTTAATATTCATGTATTAAAGGAGATTTTAATATACTTTGTTATTAGGGTTTAATACCCATTGGAATTAAGGTTTTCATCTTATGCCTATAAATATAGATTTGGAGAAAGCATTGTACGCAACTCAATATTGAGAATGAATAAAAATCTCTATCTTTCTCTCATCTCTTTGTTCTTGTTATTGTTCTTCTTTATTTTATTCGCAACACGTTATCAGCACGAGACTCTAACCAACTAAGGTGTTTGTCGTTTGAATTCTCAAGGAGTTACCGAAAAGAATTTGATTCTAGCATGGATCAAAGATAAGTTCTTCTCCCTCAATTATATTTTAATTATCGATTATCTTTCTCTCTTGATCCTTAACTTGATTTTTAATTTTTGAAAAATCATTGGTTGCTCGGTGTTAGTGTAGCCAGAGAGTGGCATCATTTTCTTTAAAATAATATTTATAGAGTATTATTCTATTTTATCTTGATAATTTTGAAAGTTGTATATTTTTATAGGGATATTCATGTACTTCAACTTTGCACGGATTGGTTCTCTTAAATCATTGCACGAGATATTGGATTAAGGGTGAAGTACACGCGTTTTTGTGAAAAATGATATTTGTGATTGTAAATAAATAATAGCAAATGAGATTCAAATCCCTTTGGGTAAGATAAGAAATCACGTATCAAACTTGTTAGGTAAACATGGTGCGCGCATTTTTTTTCAAAAGAAAAAACAGTGGTATCATCCTTCATACTTTTATTCATATGATTTAGTATGAAATTTGTGTAGTGAGAATATTATTGATGCAAACGTATTAAGATTTTCTTATTTTTTTAGTTCATAACTAATTATTATTATTAATTTATTTTATTCTAATGATGAGATTTGATGTTTTTAACCGTGTTTTGAGTTTACATGATATGTTTAAATGGCATGGTAAGAGGCATGACGCAAAGAAACTATGAGAAGTTGTCTTGGTCATTTTCTATGTCTCCATTGTCCTCGAGAGGAAAATCATTATCGGTAAACTCTACTTTTATTTTTATTCTTTAAACTACGATTTTAAAGTACGATAAATCATGGTAATTTTGAATTTACAAGAAGACTATTATAAAGTCTATATTTGCTCGAAAGCAATAATTCTTTTACGTTGAAAAACTCAACTATAGACTTCTCCCAAAGTTCAGGTTGCAAAAATTCATCTTGATAAGAATTTTTATGGGTGACATTCCTTGAAGTGAATGCAAGCATCACATTTATTTTATGAGATTATTGGATCTGTTTCATTCCCTGAAGTGAATGCAAACATAGCAAATCAGTATTCAGTTAGTGATATAACTCCGATATGATTCAAATTACTTTACAACTGAAGTTATGTGGTTAGAGTATCAATGATGAGGATTTGTTAATAAAAACATACTCTACTTTTCACGCAAATAATGTTGCCCTCATACAAAATATCGTGAAAAATGTTTTAAAAGCCCATCGGCTCTACTCCATTCCCTGAAGTGAATGTGAGATTATATAACGAAAGAACAAAGGCTACATTAGTAGTTGTGGTTACGGTTGATGCCATAGACATAGACATGATGATCATTTTAAGAATGTTTATAACCACCAGAAGTGGGTTATAAGGATGACAAGAATGATAAAGATCATTCTAAGGAAGTGAAATCCTTTTTCTTACCAATGCAATGTTATAAATCATTGGTTCCGTACTTGTCATACGCTGAAAACATGAACAATCATTTAATGATAAAAGAAATAAAATAGAAGCAAGTTTTATTTGCGAAACTGATGAAGATTATATTGGTCCAACTTATTTGGACGTTGTTGGTCCAACTTATTTAGACGTTGTTAATTTCCTTATAACCCTTGGAGAGAATAAATCATCTTCTAATTATTCTCATAACCTTGAAGAGAATTATTGATCTTTTAATTTATTTTATTTTATATTTATTTATTTATGTTATATATATATATATATATATTGTGCCATTTATTTATTTTATTTAATATGATTACTTACCAAAATACAATCTATGGTGATGATTTTTGCTTAGCAAAAGCATAAGGAATATTTTCACATTTAAATGCAAGGAAAAAATGTGAGTACTATATCTCAAAGTACTAAAATTATTGATGCTCTAGAAGAGCAATACGTTCTTGAGAGAAAGCACGTTATGAAAGGTGCTAATTGTGAATATTGTAATAATTATCGCTACTGGTAATAACATCGTCACTATCATAAGTGAAAATTTTAAGAGAGCAATAAGAGTTCTCAAAATAATCCTTCACGAATTATAGATAAAATATATTATCAATTGATATATGAAATAAGACAATATGGATATAAGTTCTGGTAGCCAAAAGGTCAGTTGAAAGCTCTAGAAGAGCTATATATTGCTACCAAAAGAATAATTTCTATTGAAAGCTCTGAAGAGCTAAATATATTCATATTCAAAGGAATAATTTTTTGTGCTTAATGTATTATCAAGTTTCAAAAAAAACTTGTATTTCAAATTTTGTATCACACATGTACAAGTAAGATTAAATCACTTGTTATGGTAAATCATTTACAAATTCAGAGATATATATACACATATATATAGTTGGCATGATCGATTAGACCATCCTGATCAATAACGATGAGGAAAATTATTGAGATTTATATGCACGCATATTCAAAGAACCTAAAGTTCTTGTGTTGCTTGTTCTTAAAAGAATTGATTAAGATCTCACTTACCAAAAGAACTTAAAGTTCTTGTACTAAAGTTGAGACTGCATGTCTTGCATATCTGAATAAAAAATAGGCCCATTTATGCACAAATGTGGAAAGTTTTATATGATTTTAGTAGATGATCTACATTGTTTTATCAACATACAACCAGAAGTTTGTGAGATTGATTAGAAAAAAATTCAGATTATGCAGTTAGACTATTCGTCTTGCAAAAGCTAGTTGGTTTACATTTTAGGCTATATCAATTGAAATAACTGTTACAAAGCCTATTGATTATAAAAATATATAGTTTAGCAAAATCTTAATTAGATGCCTCATCTTTAATAGCTAAACTATGAGAACAAAACATTTATTATCTATATGGTATTTCACATATAGCAACACTTATATGCATCAAGCCAATAAGTTATAATAAACTCCCCATTATGATTGACTTTTGGTCAGAAGTCATATTTTTCATTTTAGAATTTTTGAATGTGTGATATATAGTTGAATTGCTCCACCACACCGCACAAAATGGGTATATAAAAAGGATTGAGAATATGTATTGAATATGAGTCTCCTTTTATGTTTAAATTCTTAAACATTAATTGGAGAATCATTTATGACATGGTTTTTCTCAGCATCAGGGGAGATAATAATCATCTGGATAAAGGAAAATGAATTATCATTAAACATTAATTGGAGAATCATTTATGACATGTTTTTTCTCAGCATCAGGAATGATAATAATCAACTAGATAAAGGAAAATGAACTATCATTATCTAGATTCTCGTATATGAACCAGAAGTTCATAAGATAATTCATGTTATAACATGTAAACTATCAGACATATTTACTAACCTGATGAGAGTAATTAAGTCTCATATACCAGCTGAAATGCTCTAAATTTGAATTAAATGTTAGAGCAAATAGATGTAAATCATGCATGAAGCATGATAGTTAAAATTGGTTCCAATGATCAAAATTATCTTAAATGGTAAATAGTATGATATGATCATATATTAGAGGCGGGTGCTCCTGAAGAGACCTAAGACATAACTAATAATAAAACTTTAGAAGAGTTTCAGGTACCTGAAATAAATATTGAAAAGAGATCTCAACAAATTATGTCACTACAAGAAAATAATGGAACCGAAATAAAAAAGTTGTTGACAACGATTTTTCAAACAATGTTTCTATAGAAGTAAAGAAACAAAATGAGGATCATGTATAGAAATCTATCAAGAAGTATAGATATTGAATTGGCCAATGTAGAAAGACGCTTTAAACTTCTAAAAGAGAAGTATTTGGACCAGCAGTCCGAACACCTAAAGGTGTAATGCAAATGAGGCACAAATAAGTAGTAGTAAATACAAATTGAATTATGATTTATGAAGAATTCTAATTACTTCATGGTAGATGCAATTACTTTGGCAGTTATATGGGTCTAATCATTTTGTGGATCCCTATAAAAGGAAAGTTATCCTTGAAGGATTTAAAATGCTAAAAGCATTTGTAAATTTCCGAGAAAATTTATTTAGACATGTCCCATTGAATATTTATATTTTGGCGTATTTGGTATAATTGCCTTAGTGAGTACTTACGATGAAATATTATAAGAATGATCATATTTCCTTATGCATTTTACAAAGGAGTTTGGATCAAGATTCATTATGATAATTTGAATATCATTAGAACTCATGAAGAGCTTCAAATTGGAAACTCATGAATAACTTTCAAAGCATTTGATTATTTAACGAAAGTATTTGAGAAAAACAATCTTGATATCAAGTTTTGTCTCGACCTAAAGATCGAGCACTTAAACATGATTTTTTGTCTATGAATGCATGCTGAAAGAATCTTAAAATATTTGATATGGATAAAGCATATCTATTGATTACCCAATAGTTCTAAGATTGTTGGATGAGAATAAATATGATTTTATATTTTCTTGGTACTGAAGAATCGTATCTTAGTTGGTCTAGAAGTACCATCTAAATGTTACAAAGATCATTAACTTTAGATATTTCAAAATTTGATGCCTCTTCTAATCATGTAGAAACAATTGAATGCACGAGGCAAAGCCGAAAAATGTGTTTAGCTAAACATATCCAGAAGATATGCGAATTATTTTCACAAGATAAGATGCAAGTTATCTTGTGCAGAGATAATGCAAAATTTATATCTCAATTGAAAGGTGGATACAACAAATGTGACGAAACGAAACATATTTCTCTAAAGTTTCGTTCCTCATGATCTTCAAAAGAATAATATTCGACGAATCCTTTCATACAGTAATTGGGAAGATTTATTCACTTGTGCATAATCTACTTCAACATTTGAAGATTGTATTCAAGATTGAATTATGAAGATTCAATGATCTTATGTGATGTTTTCATGAGGAGGAGTAAATATGCATTGCACTTTTTTTTCCTTAACTGAGGTTTTGTCCCAATGGGTTTTCCTGGTAAGGTTTTTAATGAGACAACATGTTATGCGTATCAAAGATGTGTGCACTCTTTTCCCTTCACTAAGAATTTTTTCCCACTGGATTTTTATCTTAGTAAGGTTTTAACGATGCACATTATCTTCATGGATATCCAATGGGGAGTGTTATGAATATTTATTTATGGTGAATATCCATATATTAAAGGAGTCTTTAATGTACTTTATTATTAGGGTTTAATACCCATTGGAATTAGGATTTCTATCTTATGCCTATAAATATATATTTGGAGAAAGCATTGTACACAACTCAATATTGAGAATGAATAAAAATCTTCCTTTTTCTCTCATCTCTTTGTTCTTGTTATTCTTCTTCTTTATTTTATTCACAACACCAACACTTTTTTTTAGAATTTTAACCTCTCTAAAATTTTATACTCTTTTACCTCACTGACACAGTGAAGCAAAAAGGGAAAGGGACACTATCCAATATCCATTTGTGCATATTATTTTACTCCATTATTCGTATCCAAAAATAGTGGGTTGAGAATTTTATTTTAAGAAAAGCTTGTAACAGCTGTGAATAGGACCTCCAATTCTACAAGGTTCACCCATTTTTACCTTTTTAACCCCATTCAATGGCGGATCCAGGTATAGTGTAAGGGTTGTCCGTTTCCACCTTGAACTTTTTGAATTTTACACATTTTCTCTCAAATTTTTAATTTTTATGAATTAGTCCTTAAACTTTTGTAATAGATAAGACTTGTGCCAACCCTAAAATTTTAAGATTTTATTTGTGCCCACCCTCAAATATATTTTTTGGATCCGCCACTGACTCCATTTGCTTTATTAGTTTTTGGTTTGACATAATGCCAAAACAATATACTTAATCTTTGATTGGATAATTATTTTGGCTCTTTTTTTGAAGCAATTTAACCCTTTATTTTATGCTAAAATGACCCTTCTGGTGATGAAAACTATTAGTTAACTAACGATAAATGGCTTGAAATGATGTGACAAAACTACATGGCAGTGCACGCTGACATAGAACTGACACAACAATGTCATATAGATAAAAGTGTTGACTTGACTTGACAGAATGATATATCAGTTAAAAAATAATTTTATAAAATTATATAAAATAAAAAATATATGTTTGCTGGTGACGTGTTATTCTGTCAAATTATTTTAAGTTGTTTATCGTTTGTTAACTATTAGTTTTCATCTACGAAATGGTTATTTTGACCTAAAATGAAATGTTGAGGGCTAAAGTGTTTCAAAAACGAATATGGGCCTAAGTAACTGTCCAGTCAAATGTTGGGGCATTTCTTGACATTATGTCTTTTGGATTAATTATCGGTATCCCACTCATTGACCGACTAATCTGGATTGAATTTTGCATAAGTCTAATATGAGGGCGACCCTCCAACCAATTTTTTTATTCACAACATCAAGATTTAAATCCCTAACATTATTTAAGGAATCTAGCACATCATCCCATTAAACCAACCGATTGTTGGTTTCTATATGCTTTACTATTACTAATACACTGTACTACCAAATATAAATTTAAATATGAGACGCTAAGATTAGTAAAATAGTCACATACTTTAAAATAGAGATTAAAACAATGATAAAAATAAAAAACAATCAATATAAATTTAGTAATATTTCTTTAATATATGCGTTAAGTTTCGATTGTTGTCAAGAATATTTGTTTTGTCCCATTTTATATATTCGAATCTCGAAACTTATATTGTAAATGTAAATATATATTTTTAATAAAAAAAATATATGTGCTAAGCCAGTAGGACATATTACTTTTTCCGTGTTTGAGGTAACTAAAATAGGAATACAACTCTACAAAGAATTTGAAGGATGAAATTCATTTTTACTTTTTTTAATGTTAAAATTAAAAATTTTCATTTCGATAGGAAATTTTAAATTTATAAGAAAATTTGAAAGAGGAATTTAATATTTTAAATCCCTTATTCAAATCCCACCTAAATAGGTTATTTTTAAAATTTCTCAAAATGTTACTTCATTGGTTTTAGAGTGTAAAAAGTCATTGAACTTTTAAAAAAAAAAACTTTTTTTGCACTTAATTAATTTTTTGAACAATTAAATTGAATCAATCTATTTGACTATTCTGATCATTAAATTTTGATTTTTTTCCTTAGATGATATTGTCACATACACACTATAGTTCTATTATGTTGCATTTACAAAAAAAAATTATAAGTTTTTTTTAAATATAAGTTTTTTAAAAAAATTTAGGACTTTTAAAGAATTTTTTAAATAAAATAAAAAAATTCCAAAAAAAATCAAGTGATAACATTGTGACACGACGCACTGCACCATTTGATCCAAAAACTCGTTAGATTCAATAGTCAATGTTGGTCAAATGACTTAATTGATTCAATTTATTGGTTTAAGGGCTTAATTGAGTGCAAAAAAAGTTTAAGAGCTTAATTGATATTTTATTAAAAGTTTAAGGGCTTCTTACATCCTTAAGTCTATTTCATTTAATGTATTTGGTCTCACTATAAAATTAAAAAAACGTAAACTTTAAAATATCATTTTTAATGTATATTGTTTTACATTATTAGAATTATTTATATATTTTTATGAATTTAATGATATCCATAATTACATATTTTATATTATTTATTTTTAACATTATTCATTTTTGTATAATTATTTTCAAACTCATAAAATTATAATACCTTAATTTTAATGATATTCTACGCCATGTTTGGAGATCGCCTTAACGCTTATACTATTCAAAAAAAATCTTAACAGAGCTTCTAGGGGTCTGGCTGGTTGTGTCCTTGTGGACTCGATTCATGGATTGTTCTCACGTGACCGGAAAACGAAGGTTTATCATATACCATGAGGAAATGAATGTTGTTGCGGATAGATCGACTGTTTTGGCACGAGGATTACCGGTTAGGGAGGTTGTTCTTATGGATCCGCGTCCTAATTTAGCTTATTTGGTAGCTAGTGAGGAACATATGTTCAGTTAGGCAATGCCTTTTATTTATGTATTATCAGAAAAAAAGACAAAATAATTATAAATATTAACATTTTAAAATAGTACATCTTAATATTTTAGAAATCTTCAAAATTTAAAAAATTCCTCATGCAAACCCTTCCTAAGAATTATTAAAAAAAACATGACGTACAGAGGCCAAGTTCTAATGATTTATTCAATATATATTAGACTAAATTTTGTCCTCATTAGAGTGTAAGCTTAATGAGTGACTTTATGTTTTTTGTTAAGAAGCTAAATATTGTTTTTATGCGAAGGAAATCCTTGTGGTTGGATGGTTTACTTTGTTCCCGAACAGACATATTAATTAATTGCATAATTTTATATTCATTCTCTAAAGCAAAAGATTTGTACAAGTAATTAATTAATACTATGTGTCCAAACTTTAATGTTTGAACTGTTGCAGCCTCCACGCATGCCTGACCTCAAACTCAGTCACATTTTGAATCCCAATACAAAAATGAAACAAAACATTTCCAATTGACAATAAAGTTGGGACTTTAGCATTCCAATTTAGTGAGGAGACAGCAGACTTGTGGACAGACACTACCCCTTCAATTATATTTTAAGCCAAGCAATGGGTTGAACAGGTATAGCTGGTTTGAAGAGATTAGGGTCGGCCATTTGTCACATTTATGCTCAAGGGTTTAATTAATTAGTTAATGTAATGTCTTGATTACAACCCGGTAACAGTCTATTTCTCCGCTGTGGAACAGGTAAGATCCATAGCTATGTGACCAATATATGGTTAGATCGTTTTATCAGTTGTAATTAGGGATAAGCAAAATTTGACTAGACTCGATCGAACGCTCACCCGTAGTTGTAGTGGACAGTGAGTAGCAGTGATAGGTATGGAGAATCTCCCTAACAGAAAGAAAGCAGCGAAAAGGAAGAGAGAGCAAAGTGAAGGCATATGTGCAAAGTGGATCCCCATCTTCCTTTTCTTTTTGTTCATGCTGCCTTTCTTTCTTTCTTTCCAATCAAGTCGTACAAAAGATACCATGCCCATTTCATACATGGATTTAATGCTATAACAATAACCCTAATCTAAGAATCAACAAAATTTGAATTTGGAGCTTATCTTCCATTTCTTCATTCCTTTTATTTTTTTTAAAAGAGACATTTAACAAGTACTTATTCTCCTCTTTTATTCATAAAATATTTTTAAAATGAATATGAGTATTAATTATGGTAGTTTATACAATCACCTTTAAGAAATTATATTCAAAATATTTGAGATTCGAATATCAATTACATTTTAAAACATAAGATCCTTTGTGCTCAAAAGAAAAGGGAAGAATTTTTTTTTTGTTGACAAATCCTAAATTCAATCCTAATCCTACCTATGGGTGATAATGAGCCTGACCGGCTCGCGAGCTACTCGGGCTCGGCTAGGTCAAAGCTCAGCTCGTGAACATGCTCAGAATAATTATATATATTATATATATGCTACATATGCACTAAAAGTAACCTGTTTAGCAAAAGAAAAACAATAAAATAAATTAAGAAAAATCCACTAAAAGCAAATTAACTAAAATAAATTGGGCATTTTCCTTAGTTGGTTGTTGTTTGATTTTGTATTTTCTTCGATTATGTGTTTGTATTGTAAGAATATTTCTTGGTTATTTGGATTAATCTAATTTCTGGTCACTCTTTTCCCATTTCCCGACATTGAATTTTGTTTCAGTGTTTGTTATGAAAGGAGCTTTTAACGAGGCCCCATCTTTTATAAAAACAACTATAGCAAAATTGTACATTTCGAGCCGAGCCGAGCCCAATAATACTGTTTTCGAGCTGAGCCGAGATGAGCCTGGCTAGGCTTGGGCTCTCCTCGGCTCGTTATCACCCCTAATCCTACCTACAGGGGAGGGATGAGTGTTCCTAGTGGGTTTAGAACCCATGACCAAAGAAAAATGAGGGAACAAAGATGAGTAGCTTGACCAACCGACCAAATGTACTAGCTCTTTGATTACAGACCTTCAAACCTAAGAAGTATATAGTGCCTTAGCGCTACGTAACCACAGGGTCTAGAGAAAAGCGGGTGGCCAAATGTACTTGCTCAAAAAAGGAAGAAAATTGTGGTATTAATGTTGGGAATATCTGCATGAGATTGGAATAGAGAAGATGATGAGAAGAAGCCCGGGGGCTAGCTTTCATTCCATGGATGTCCAATCTATAGTCTATATTTAGGATTTTTATTCGTAGGGTATATATGGAAATATTGAAATGGAACCCTATGCTATAAGAGCTGCTACACCAAATAATCAAATAGCAAAAACAAGTACTACCTACTTTATTGGTTTTTTTTTTCTTTTTTTGCAAACGTTTTTACTTTTATATACTTTAGCAAAGAAAAAATATTTTAATTATACGAGTATATATATTTTCAAAGGCACAAATTATAAATCTTAAAGGCTTGAGGTACTCATCGTCCCCTTCAATCTTTAAATTAAAGGTAGTCGTGCTTAAACTACGTGGGACCAAAAGGGCTATCAGAACTTGGAAAAGCTATGAAATTATATATATATATATATATATATATATATATAACTTAGATTATCCTAAACAAAAATTATATATATGTGATTTTTAAATTTGTTTTTTAAAATGTTAATTTTTTTTAGAGTACTCTAAATTTTTGAATTATAAAATTGACAATTTTTAAAAATGTCACGTAATATTATAAACACTTTTCGACTCCTACTTTATTCTATAAATAACGACAAATTCCTACTAATTTGCACACCATTTTAGGAGTTTCTTCTACTATAATTTCATTTCATTTTCTTTCAAGAAGATCTTAGTAGATGATTTATCGAACAAACACATATATTTTGTTTCATGAAGTTCTATATAGACATGTGTGGTTTGATAGATAGATTTAACTTAGTTTTGGTAATTGACCCCCTCAAAATAAAATGTCTAGTTCTGCCACTATGACCTCTTGAATATTGTGACAACAACAATGTTAATTGTACTAAGCCAATAAACATATTTTTTTCGAACAAGAAACCAAATTTCATGAAAATAAGAAAATGTACAACAAAATGCACCCTAAAATATAAAGACAAACTTGACGAATATGTTTACCAAGAAATCTCGAACAAAAAGAAAAAAATAAAATATAAAACTCAAAGGGCTTGAAAAGAACAAACCAAAGCCTTCCCTTGATTATGTCCTTCATCATCTATAGAAATTCAGCAAACAAATTTTACTGTCTCCATCCAACTAGGCGCTTAAGTAATTATTTGAAGAAACTCTTCTTCACCGCTGCTCTCTCTAGTTTTTTTTCTTTTTTACGTTGTCGGTGACGATACTAGTCTTGTGTTGATTGCCAGCTGTTGGTGATCTTTCTTATTTCTTTTATTTATTTTATGTTACGAATAAGAATTCTCTCTATTTTGGATCTCCTCTTTTTGTACATCTTGTCGCGTTTTATTTTGTCTGTCTTTGTGACACGATTTTCCTGTCTCGTGGCACATTTTTTGTCAGTTCTCACTCACCTTTGTTGTAGTTTAACATTTGTGTAACAATCATCACGATGCACGCCCCTATTCAGAGAAGGTTCATTGTCTCGAATGGTTAAATCCTTTATTTATTGATATTTTTAAAACTATTAGCGGAACAATATTTAAGATTGATTTTGTTAATTACAAAACCAATCAACATATGAATATAGTTTATAATTGTTCACACATAAATAGCATGACTTAATTCTACAGAAGAAAAACAATACATGTTAATGGGAAAACCATCAGTGGGTGAACACTGATTCAGTCAAGGCCAATGTCATATCAGGCATGCAATTTGGTAGATACGATTCTACAAGGCAAATTTCTGTTACAGAATTGAGTAGCAAAAGAAGAAGCTTTTAGTTATGCATATTGGCCAAATATATATTCTTCTTTTGTTGGTTGGTCCTGGATTTTTCCTTTTTCCTAGGAGTGAGTTTAAAGTTTTGACTGAGAATTGCATATTGGAATTGAGGGACCTAAATGAAAACATCATCAAATCATGGAGTATATGAGAAGCTCCTTTTTTATTATATAAAAGAAAAAAAGAGAACAACGTTCACACTTTCTCTTTAAGATTCCCAAAACCTAATAAGCTTTCTTTCTTTTGATCCTTCCTTTCCTGTCTCCATCAATTCCATCTTCATTTTTAATTTATTTCTTCGCCTTCCATTAGCTTATAAATCCAGACTGCCCTTTCTTAGATTCTTCAGCCAACTTGTTTCCTTTCATAAACAATTCCTTCACTCTGAATATCTTCCCCCCTTCAACATAATCCCTATAGCTAAACGCCATATCCATGACTGGCAAAAGAAACCAAACAAACAGCCCCGTCGGCAGCCCCTCGTCCGGCAACTTCTCCGACAGTTCTTCTAAAGAACATGATCGCTTCCTCCCCATAGCCAACGTGAGTCGTATAATGAAGAAATCCCTCCCCGCCAACGCCAAAATATCCAAAGAAGCCAAAGAAACGGTGCAAGAATGCGTGTCGGAGTTCATCAGCTTCATCACCGGCGAGGCTTCCGACAAGTGTCAGAGGGAGAAAAGGAAGACCATAAACGGCGACGACCTGTTGTGGGCAATGACGACGCTGGGTTTCGAGAATTACGTCGGCCCTCTCAAGGTTTATCTCAACAAGTACAGGGAAACCGAGGGGGAGAAGAATTCCATGGCCAGGCAAGACGATCATCATCACCACCACCAGCAGTCTCCCACATCGTATGCCGTGATCACCCACGGCGGGGGTAACGAATTCAACAGTGTAGATGCGGGCATATCGTCATCGACTAACACCGCGGATCATTTCCGGGGTTATAACGGTGGATTCTTTTCGCTGGGGACTCAAGTTAATCAACCGCAGAGTTACGGTGATGAAAATCTGATGGCCGGTTCAGGTGGTTTCAACAGAAGCAGGATCCGAGAGAATGGTAATAGAACCATGGCAGCTCATTCCCACAGGGTTGACTGGTAGTAGCTCCAAAACTTTGAGAAATCCATATATTTATATATTAAAAATATGTTGAAGCTTTTGTCCAATTTGATTAACTATCAAATGACTATATATGAAGGTTTGTTAGAAAATCTCCTAATAAATGTACTGTTAAACTGCAGAATTAAAAGCTCAGTTGTATATAATTTGTATTTTCTAAATTCTTCGATTTCATGTAGATGCGAATATAATCCTTTAAATATATTAAAATTTTATACTCTCTCTGTCCCACTCGATATGTCCCTTTTGTGTTTTAAAATTGTCCTACTTAAAATGTCTCATTAAAAATATCAACAACTTTTAAAAAGCATATTTTCCTTTATACCCCTTTTTTAGTTTCTCAACAAAACAAAATTTAACTTTTTAATGATAAAATTGTCGTTTCAATTATTTTACATCATCTTTCTTACACAAAATTTTTCTTTCTAAAACTACTTGAAGAGTTAACAATGGACGTTTTTTTGTGGGACGGAGGGAATATTTGATATTCATTTTCGAGTTTGAGCTAACATTAACTTGACCAAGCGAGCAAGGTTTTATATTATCTAAGCGATTTGTGGCTTCGATTAATTATTGGGTTTGATTATAACCTCAGTCATTGCACTCTTTGTATTTTTGAAAATAAGTCTACTCAACAGGAACAAGAGTGAAAAGTATAAGAAGTTCGGATGAGAGTTGTAAAAGTCAGAAGCTCACGAGTGATATGGAGGAGACCCCAAGGCATCTCTCTCCACAAAACGGTCCAGAATCATCGTTCTAGAGAGGTTGATTACTGAGGTGATCAATAATGGTGCGGTGAGCGTGGATTGAACATCATTTCAGTACAATTCTCAAGAAACGACAAGGAATGATCCCCGATGGGAGCGTAAATGGAGAAATCACGGATGATTACAACTAGAATGTCTGAGGAGTAGTGTATGCATGCAACAAAAATCAACCCAGACACCACAACAATAAGTCTCTAAAAAACTTCACTAAAAATAAGAAAAACCTGGAATCCCCGAGCCCTGGTAGGACAGAGGAAGCCTATCATCCTGTAAGAACAGAGAGGAATCATGAAAATAAAAAAATAATTACAGCGTTAGTGAGAAAGGGAAAACGAAGAGCTAGAGCAAGAAAAAGGGCTTATCAGTGTGCGAATGGCCGGATAGGAAAATGAATGTGCTCAACAGGAACAAGAGTGGAAAGTATAAGAAGTTCAGATGAGATATGTAAAAGTCAGAAGGTCACGAGTGATATGGAGAAGACCCCAATACACCCCTATCCACAAAAAGGTCCAGAATCATCGTCCTAGAAAGGTTGATTACTAAGGTTATCAACAAAGTCCAATTTTTAAATCTAGAAATTTAGTTCTATTACTTGTGTGATTTAAAAAAAAATAGAGCTCAAGTGATAACACCATTAATGAATTTCCGTTAAATTTGAATAGGTGACTGACAAGTGTTCAAAAGTACTATTTTTCTTACCCTTTTTACTCATATTATTGTTAGACTTAGGCTCATATTAGTTGCATAATTAGCCATTCATGCATTAATCCATGTTTCCTTCCATCGTTGAGCTTGATTACAAAACTTGGTCGTTTTGTGGGAAAAGATGCTGCTCTGGTGTGTTTTGTGTGTATGTGCAGGATCACTTACCAAAGCAAGGCTAGAACTAGTTGCCAGGGCAATACATGAAGGATATGCCGAGCTAGTTGCCAGGGCAATACATGAAGGATATGCCGAACTAGTTGCCAGGGCAATGCATGAAGGAGACACCGAGCCAGTTGCCATGACAATTGTCGACAAGAGCAAAGGTGATATGGTAGTCGAAATTGATGACTAGACAAGCCCAAGATGACGTGGAGCAAAGCCCAAACCCAAAGGAATTTGATTTCCATGAAGAGATTAAAGAAGAATTAAATCCCAAGAAGATAGGAGAAGTTCTAGTAGGAATATAATTATAATAAAGAATTATATTCTTTAAAGATAATTTAATTCCAACTTAACTTCCTCCTCAAAGAAGGACTTTGCCCTAGCCCTATAAATAGGAAGGAGATTTTGACAATCCATAGAGAGAGCAAAAGGAGGGGAATTTCAACAAGTCCAAGGAAGGCAAGAGGAGAGAATTTTCGACAAGCATCTAGGGCAAGGAGGATTTCGACAAGCCTCCTTCTTCATCCTTTTCTTTCTTGTTCGATTGGGTTCATGCTAGGGATTATTTATCTTGTGTTTCTTTGGAACCTAGCCATGAACTAAATCTATTTGGCTATGGTTATTGTGTTTTGTGGTTGTGAGAAACTATTGGTTTTTGTTTAGGTAATAAGAAGAAACCATTGAAGAACGCTCTGCCGAACCTTGAAGGTTGCTGCCCAAATGCCCAAGTAGTTGCCCAGCTAGTTGCCCAGGCAACCATCGATTAGTTGCCAAGGCAACCCCGTTGTGCAAGTTGCCACGACAATTGAGTTGCCCGTGCACTCTTTTACCAAGACGATCTAATCGGCTATCACACCTCAACTCACGATAACCTGACCTATCTCTCTCTCATTTGATCTCATCTATTCATTTACTTTATTGCTTTCTAGATTAGTTATTAGTTAAACTCCTATAATCCTTTATTTGTGTTTTTACTTTTTACAGTGCAAGAGACTAGATTCTTGAAGTGGCACCAATCCTTGTGGAGACGATATCTTTTATACTATAACTTGCAACGTGTATACTTGCACATTTACGTAGCACTTATTACGCGCAACAAGTTTTTGGCGCCGTTGCCGGGGATTGGCAATAGCGACTTTGTTTTTATTTTCTTGCACTTTCTTTTTACTTTTCTTGTTTAAAATTCAAAGGGCTAACAAACTTTGGTTTTGCATTGGTATATGATGTGGCGAGACCGACTTCACGAGAATATCCCTTTGATCCGTAAATCGAACGAACCTTACAAAGACTTAGGCGAAGGATAAGAGTAGCAATGGCTAATCAAGGCGGCAATATGAATCAAGATGTTCGGCAGGAGGAGGAGTGATTCTTGCGAAAACAGAACTATTCGAGACTATCTTGAAGAAGATCTTGATGGACTTAACCCGGGAGTTGTCGCACCTGAAATTGAAGCCGACCACTTTGAGTTGAAACCGGTAATGTTTAATATGATCAACACAATAGGTCAATTTGGCGGCTCAAAGAATCTGAAGATGCACGACAACATCTGAAATCTTTCCTCGAGATTTGTAACTCGTTCAAAATACACGGAGTCACCCCGATGTCTTACGATTAAGATTATTCCCTATTCACCGAGGGATAGGGCGGCGAAAGCATGGTCGAATAGCATTCTGCCGGATCAATAACATCTTGGACTGATCTTTGTCGTGATTTCCTTGCTAGATTTAATCCTACAAATTTGGTGATAAGCCGTAACGACATTACTTTTTTTCGCAGCGGATGATGAATCCATGTACGAGGCTTGGGAGCGATATAGAGAACTTCTACACAAATGCCCCCTACACGGATTCCCGGTGTGGACTCAAGTAACAATGTTTTACAACGCCTTGAATACACCAACAAGGATGATGCTAGATGCCTCGGCAAATGGCATACTCCTAGATAAGTCACCGGAAGAAGCAATGCAAATCTTAAACAGGCTGGCCAAGAATGATTATCAATTCCCATCCACTAGTAGAGGAGGAGTTAGACGCCAAGCCACAATACATGAACTAGGATCATCAGATTCAATTTCAGCACAATTGGCCACTTTAACCAAGATGGTCCAGAACATGCAAAAACCAAACAACACACATGAAGTCATGGTAATGGATTCTTTTTGTGAGTTATGTAGTGATAACCATAATTCTTCTGAATGTATGCAGAATCTGGAATCCAGCTTCTATGTGGGGAATAACAATCGGAACAACAATGTGATGTCCAATACATACAATCCAGCTTGGAAGAAGCACCCAAATTTTTCATGGAGTAATCCCAACAATGCTCTAACCCAGAACAATCAGAATGCACAAGCATCAGGATTGCAGCAGAATATGCCACGGCAACAGTTACCGTAGCAACAACCGACGACATCCAGTTCTTTGGAAAATTCTCTAAATGTTTTTATGATGAAAACTGAATCTTATATGGCTGAGAATAGTAATTTCATAAAAAGAACTGATACTTTTATTAATAGGACCGAGATGAGATTGCAAAACCAAGAGGCGGCAATCAAATCATTGGAAAATCAAGTCGGACAGTTTGCTCAAAATTTGAATACTAGACCACAAGGAGGTTTACCTAGCGATACTGAAGTCGCAAGAGGAACTGGCCACGAGCAATGTAAGGCAATCACCACTAGAAGTGGCCAACAACTTAGAGAGGCTCAAACCCGCTCATCAAACAAAACTCCACAAAAAGATCAAGACGAACCTAGCGGCAAAGCCTCAGATGCTGAACCAGGAATTGCCGCGGCAACCGGCAATAAGCATGCCTCGGCAACCGACGATAAAGACGCCTCGACAACTTGTGAAAAGCATGCCTTGGCAACCCCAGTTGATAATGCCTCGGCAACTCCAGTTGTCCCGGCAATGCCGTCAATCAGGTTTCAAACCAATGAAAGGATCGAAGATATCCAACTTCCACCACCATTCTCACAAAGGTTGAAGCGACAAAAGCAAGAATACCAATTCAAGAAGTTTCTTGATATCCTAAAGCAAGTCCACATCAACTTGCCATTGGTGGAAGCAATTGAACAAATGCCAAACTATGCCAAGTTTCTTAAAGACATTGTGTCCAAGAGAACAAGGCTAGGAGAGTTTGAAACAGATTGCATATGAGAGGGATGCATGGCAATGTTGCACAATCGTATGCCACCCAAGTTGAAGGATCCCGAAAGTTTCACAATACCCTGTTCCATTGGAAATCACTATGTCGGGAAAGCATTATGCGACCTTGGGGCTAGCATAAACTTAATGCCTAAATCGGTTTTCGAAACTAGGAATCGGGAAGGCAAGACCTACAATGATTATCTGCAGGCTAGCCGACAGATCCTATGTGCATCTAGAGGGAAAAATCGAGGACATCTTGGTAAAAGTTGATAAAATTATTTTTCCGCTGACTTTATTGTTTTGGATTGTGAAGCGGATGAGCATGCACCCATCATTCTCGGGAGACCATTCCTAGCAACAGGGAGAACCTTGGTCGATGTTGAAAAGGGAGAACTCACAATGAGGGTGAATGATCAACAAGTTAAACTAAATGTGTTCCAAACACTAAGGCATGCCGATGATCCAGAAGAATGCCAACTTCTTCATGCCACGGTAGAGTTTAACTTCGACGAGGAATTTAGTTGCCTCAGCAACTACATTGCCGATAAGAGGAACCTGAGGAGTATGAAGAACCGGTCGATGAGGAACAACAAGAAGAGGCAAATTGGCTAGTCAATCGACCAAGTACATACTTTGAACCACTGGATTACTCAGGTAAGGAAGGTAAGCTCGAAAAACCCTCTATTGAACAACCACCGATTCTTGAGTTGAAACAATTGCCAGAGCAACTAAAATATGCATATTTAGGAACCGATAATACATTGCCTATAATTATTTCTTCTAAGTTACAGCCTGAGCAGGAAAAGAAGCTGATCAAGATGTTGAAGCTACACAAAAAGGCAATAGGGTGGACAATTGCCTACTTGAAGGGAATTAGCCCGACAGTGTGCATGCACAAGATTCTATTGGAAGATGATCACAAACCTTCAATTGAGGCCCAGAGGAGACTGAATCATGCCATGAAAGGGGTTGTAATGAAAGAAATCATCAAGTGGCTTGACGCCGGCATTATATACCCTATCTCTGATAGTACGTGGGTAAGTCCGGTACAATGTGTACCGAAAAATGGAGGTATAATAGTGGTAAGCAATGAAAATAATGAACTTATTCCAACCAGGACTGTGACCGGTTGGAGGGTTTGTATGGATTATCGAAAGCTAAACAAAGCCACTAGGAAAGATCACTTCCCATTACCCTTTATTGATCAAATGCTTGACCGTCTTGCAGGTAAACCCTTTTATTATTTTCTTGATGGTTATTCAGGTTACAATCAAATTGCCATAGCACCAGAAGATCAAGAAAAGACAACCTTCACATGCCCATACGGTACTTATGCCTTCCGAAGGATGCTGTTCGGATTGTGTAACGCCCCGGCAACCTTCCAAAGATGCATGATGGCGCTCTTTTCAGACATGGTCGAAGACTTCCTTGAGATCTTCATGGATGATTTTTCTGTTTTTGGTAATGACTTCGACAGCTGTCTCGGCAATTTAGAGAGGGTGTTGGCAAGATGTGAAGAAACAGATTTAGTCCTCAATTGGGAGAAATGCCATTTTATGGTAGATGAAGGAATAGTGCTCGGCCACAAGATTTCATCTAAGGGAATTGAAGTAGACAAAGCCAAGGTGGACGTGATCGAGAGATTACCCCCACCAAGTTCGGTTAAAGGAATTCGAAGTTTTCTCGGACATGCAGGTTTTTACAGGATGTTCATTCATAATTTTTCTAAAATCACTAAACCCTTGTGTAATCTGCTTGAACAGGATAAAGTCTTCGATTTTGATGATTCTTGCACCCAAGCATTCGAAACCCTAAAGAAAAAGCTTACCTCGACACCCATTGTCGTTCCACCAGATTGGACGCTACCTTTTGAGCTCATGTGTGATGCAAGTGATTTCGCGGTAGGAGCAGTCCTAGGCCAACGCACAGGTAAGACCTTCCATGTGATATACTACGCTAGTAAAACTCTTAATAGTGCTCAAGTGAATTACACAACAACGAAGAAAGAGTTACTAGCTGTAGTTTTCGCATTTGACAAGTTCTGATCCTATGTGATTGGTACAAAGGTAATTGTTCATACGGACCATTCGGCAATCAAATACTTATTTGCTAAAAAGGATGCTAAACCTCGTTTGATTCGTTGGATATTACTTTTACAAGAATTTGATATTGAAATTAAGGACATGAAAGAAACCGAAAATCAAGTGGCCGATCACTTATCACGTTTGGAACGCAATAGGGAGGGGGACGCGGATCTAGAGATATGTGATGCATTCCCGGATGAACAAATTTTAGTTGCCTCGACAACCCTCGACGCCTCGGCAACCATGGATGCACACGCCTCGACAACTCTCAACGTCGCAGCAGCCTTTGACGCGCACGCCTCGGCAATTTCGGGAGCAGTCGCCACGGCAGCACATGCCTCGGCAATACCCTAGTACGCGGATTTAGTTAATTTCCTTGTTTGTGGTATTTTACCTTATGGCATTACTCACCAAGGGAAGAAGCGGTTCCGCCATGATGCTAAGCATTACTTTTGGGACGAGCCTCTTTTATTTAAACAATGTGCAGATCAGGTTATACGCCGATGTGTCCCTGAAGAAGAGCAACATAATGTACTCCGGCAATGCCATTCTTCACCCTATAGAGGACATTTTGGAGGAACTCGTACCGCGGCCAAAGTTTTGCAATCCGGTTTGTATTGGCCAACATTGTACAAAGATGCCCAAGACTTTTACAAGCAATGTGATCGTTGCCAGAGGACGGGCAATATCTCTAGACGACATGAGATGCCGCTCCAGAACATCATTGAGGTGGAATTGTTCTATGTATAGGGGATCGATTTTATGGGACCTTTCCCATCTTCATCCGGCAACCTCTACATTCTACTTGCCGTCGACTACGTGTCTAAATGGGTTGAGGTAGCTGCAGTTCCCAACAACGATTCTAAGACCGTGCAACGATTCTTGCAGAAAAACATATTTACACGGTTTGGGATGCCGAGAGCAATTATCAGTGATGAAGGCAAGCATTTTGACAACAAACTAATTGCCAAGATGTTGCAACGCTTCGGCATATCACACAAGATCGCCACGGCATATCACCCACAAACTAACGGGCAAGCAGAAATTTCCAACCGGGAATTGAAGGGTATACTCGAGAAATTTGTAAATCCCTCTAGGAAGGATTGGTCATTAAGACTAGATGACGCGCTTTGGGCATATCGCACTGCATTCAAAACACCCTTAGGTATGTCCCCCTTCCGACTTGTCTATGGCAAAACATGTCATCTACCGGTGGAAATCGAACACAAGGCATACTGGGCAATCAAGACCGTGAATATGGATTGGGAAAGTGCCGGACAAAAGCGTTTGATGAATCTCAACGGGATAGAAGAATTCCGTGCACTCGCCTATAACAATGCACGAATCTACAAAGAGAAAACAAAGCGATGACATGACAAGAAACTATTGCCACGGCAATTCATGCCAGGGCAACTAGTTCTCTTATTCAATTCTCAGCTAAAACTTTTCCCGGGAAAGCTGAAATCAAGATGGTCGAGACCATTCGAAGTCGTCAAACCATTCTCTCATGGTGCTGTGATAATCAAGTCCATCTCTGACAACCACGAATTCAAAGTTAATGGACAAAGATTGAGGCACTACAATGGTGCCCATGTGGAACGTAACAAAGAAGTGGTCAACTTAGGAGAAGCATGAGCATGCTCTCCTTTCAATATTTTCTTTTTCTTTTTATTTTTATTTTTATTTTTTTGGAGATATTTTTTTTATATTCTTTAGTTTTCAGGTTTTCTTTGTTTTCTTTTCCACAAAAAGACTCACAACCACTATGCTAAGGAAATTTACTGCCGAGATTCTTGCCCCGGGAACCAATGAAGCAGACGCCACGACAACCACAACAGATGATGCCACGGCAACCTACTTCGTGCATGCACAAGCTGACGCCACGGCAACCAACCCTGAAGATGCCACGATAACCAAAGCTAAAGACATCCCGACAACCACTGCAAAAGCCAAAGGTAAAGCACCTATGCCCGAATCAACTCATACGGAATCATTTTCTGATTTTTCAGATTGGGACGAGTCCTCCATTGAACCAACAAAGACCGCACAAATTGAATCCTCCAAGCTAAAAGCCAATGACATTGATGAAGAGAACGATGAGGACAACCCCGTACGAGGATCGATTCCACCATCGGCAACAAGAAAACAACCATCGCGTTCAAGCAAGAGAATCAAGACACCGACCAAAAGGAAACTAATCATCTACGATGACGAACTCTCGGAGTAAGTCCTCATATGCATTTTTATTTTTATTTTTTGTTATTTTTATGCATGCATTGAGGACAATACCTCACTCGAGTTTGGGGGGGATTGGTATTAGTAGTTACCATATTTAGTTATATTCATCTTAAGTATTACATTTAGGATACATAAATTGCTTGCCGTGCCTTTAATTGGAACAAGAATTGCTTAGATTTGATGAATATCCGATGATGACTTTGCCAATGCACTTAATTGATAGAATTTTTATTCTAGGATAACCATGGAAAAACTTAGAATTTTACTATGATGCTAATTTTGATGAAACACTGTTGTGGTTTGATTGATTTAAGGAATTCTAGTAAACTTAGGTTGATAATTAACAAAAATTGGGGGATTAGAATAAAAATTGGATGAATGCTAGAGGTGCCCGAAATTGGCTCTAGCATGTGCTAAAAAAAATTGATCACTAGAGGTGCCCGAAACTGGCTCTAGTATTTGTTAAAAAAAATTGATCGCTAGAGGTGCCCGAAACCGGCTCTAGTCGAATAAATTAACTTAATAAAACTAAAAGCAAAACACTAGAGGTGCCCAAAACTGGCTCTAGTTAAAACATGTTAAAAAGAACCCAATGAAGTAATTTGAAAACCTCTTGTTTGCATAGAATCTGAAAAATCAACTTGCATACAACTCTGCACACACTCACAAGCATTATCGTTTGATTCCGAGTAACTCCTAAGTTTTCCAAAAAATAAAAAGCCAATCATACTTTGTGCCCCGGTTCAGAGAATTGAAATCAAGTTCAAAGCTAAGTTTGTGAAAATTGAAGTACTGGCAGGTAATTATGAGTTTGCATTGCTTGAGGACAAGCAATAGTTCGAGTTTGGGGGTGTGATAAGTGTTCAAAAGTACCATTTTTCTTACCCTTTTTACTCATATTATTGTTAGACTTAGGCTCATATTAGTTGCATAATTAGCCATTCATGCATTAATCCATGTTTTCTTCCATCGTTGAGCTTGATTACATAACTTGGTCGTTTTGTGGGAAAAGATGCTGCTCTGGTGTGTTTTGTGTGTATGTGCAGGATCACTTACCAAAGCAAGGCTAGAGCTAGTTGCCAGGGCAATACATGAAGGATATGCCGAGCTAGTTGCCAGGGCAATACATGAAGGATGTGCCGAACTAGTTGCCAGGGCAATGCATGAAGGAGACGTCGAGCCAGTTTCCATGGCAATTGTCGACAAGAGCAAAGGTGATATGGTAGTCGAAATTGATGACTAGACAAGCCTAAAATGACGTGGAGCAAAGCCCAAACCCAAAGGAATTTGATTTCCATGAAGAGATTAAAGAAGAATTAAATCCCAAGAAGATAGGAGAAGTTCTAGTAGGAATATAATTATAATAAAGAATTATATTCTTTAAAGATAATTTAATTCCAATAACTTCATCCTCAATGAAGGACTTTGCCATAGCCCTATAAATAGGAAGGAGATTTCGAAAATCCATAGAGAGAGCAAAAGGAAGGGTAATTTTGACAAGTCCAAGGAAGGCAAGAGGAGAGAAATTTCGACAAGCATCTAGGGCAAGGAGGATTTCGACAAGCCTCTTTTTTCATCCTTTTCTTTCTTGTTCGATTGGGTTCATGCTAGGGATTATTTATCTTGTGTTTCTTTGGAACCTAGCCATGAACTAAATCTATTTGGCTATGGTTATTGTGTTTTGTGGTTGTGAGAAACTATTGGTTTTTGTTTAGGTAATAAGAGTTTGCATTTTTCTATTTCAGGGTTTATTCATTCTTGGTTCTTATTCTTGTTTGCGAGTGAATTGGGAGAGGATCTCGTGATTTCATCTATTTATCTAATATCGGGAGAGTTAGATTCAAGAAACGAATGAATATGATCTTTATTCAATCTATTGATGGTGAAGATTAATCCAGCCTAGGAATAAGTTAAGGATTTCAACGGCTAAGAGGAGCGCAAGATTGGTTGTTGTTCACCCTTGATTTACGCAGGGATGTATTGTCAAGGCATGCACAAGTAGCTAGAGTTTCGACTTAGGGATAAGAAGAAACCATTGAAGAACGCTCTGCCGAACCTTGAAGGTTTCTGCCCAAACGCCCAAGTAGTTGCCCAGGCAACCATCGATTAGTTGCCAAGGCAACCCCGTTGTGCAAGTTGCCACGGCAACTGAGTTGCCCGTGCACTCTTTTACCAAGACGATCCAATCGGATATCACACCTCAACTCAAGATAACCTGGCCTATCTCTCTCTCATTTGATCTCATCTATTCATTTACTTTATTGCTTTCTAGATTAGTTATTAGTTAAACTCCTATAATCTTTTATTTGTGTTTTTACTTTTACAGTGCAAGAGACTAGATTCTTGAAGTGGCACCAATCCCTGTGGAGATGATATCTTTTATACTATAACTTGCAACGTGTATACTTGCACATTTGCGTAGCACTTATTACGCGCAACAGTGACATTAAGAGGAGCATATCCCATGGCTGGAGCTTACGAGGCATGAAGAGTTAGAGAAGAATCTGCTTCTGCCCACATGGACTTTCTCCCAGATATGCAACATTGAATGAAGTGGGAAACAATTGGATTTTTTTAATGAAGCCTCACGCACTTTAGGGTACTGAAACCCTAGTTTCACCGCCTATATAAGGAAGACTTGGACGTTGCTTCGAGGGAGCACGATTATAGACGACAGTCCTAGTCTGAAGCTTTCGGTGAACTACCGGGGCAAAGCTAGAAGATTCTCCTCAACGAACGATGCCATCAAGAGAGGCTGGAGGAGAAAAGACCTGTAGCATAGTTGGACGGCACGAGGGGAGTTTTGTCGAGGACACTCGATTTTTTTCTTTTCCTTGCTTTATAAACTGCCATACTATATACTTTTAATTATGGATATTTTAGGATCAAACATGAGCTAAAGATTTTAGTTAGGATTATTGCATCCCAAGATTTTATGTTTTGATTACTTTATTTCAATGCTTTAGTTATTTCCTCTTTATCTATTTTGTTCATCGTTCTTCATGCGTAGTTAATCATAAGAGCTATCGAGAGAGGCCTGTTAACTATTGATCTGTGGCTTAATATCGAGAGAGTTAGGTTATACAAACATGAACAGTGGGCCTAAGCTATCAACTTAGTCTTAATCTAGTTTAGACATAAGCTTAGGGTTTCAACAACTAAAACGGAGTACTTAAACAAATAATAGGTTTTTAGGGTTAACGCAGACATGTATCACCTTAACCACAATATTATTAACTTCTAGGCATCGAGAGAGTCAGAAGTTCACTACGAAATCCTATCGAGTATATAAAGAATCTAATGGTTTACGCATACATGTATTGCCAGTTGCTATAGCTTTGATATGAGTAATCGAGCTTATATCCTCCGCAATAATCCCAACCTCCATAATTTTCTATTAGTCGCTGCAGCTCTTTGTCTTAATCTTAGCCATCTTTAGATTAGTTAATTTAGTTTTAATTAAACCAAAATTCACCAATACTTGCAAACACATTTTTAAGCATAATAACTTTGTAGTTATTGACCTATCCTCATGGGTTCGACACTCTACTCATCACTTTATTACTTGATACGATAAGTATACTTGCTCTAAAGTGCATCACTATTTGATAAGCATCAAGTTTTTGGCGCCGTTGCGATGGATTGTCAATTAATAATTACGTTGTAATTGCGCTTAGGACTTAATTTTTTGTTTGTTTTTCTTTTTTATTCTCAGGTATGTTCTAGTGTATGACCAGAAGGTCCACCATAGAGCCTATTCCTCTATATAATATAATGATCAAAAGAACTTTTCGGAGACTAATACGAGAGAAAAAGAATATGGTGAATGAAGACAAGAACCCCCTCAGAACGTATGTAATCCAGACATACAACTAGTCGATGGATAGAGAGCTGTTGGAGCGGGAGCCAATGGCCAAAGACAACAAGAGAAACCACCATCTTCCAGACCTAGAAGGCTTATTAGAGTGATCATTGAGCTTGTTATCAACAATCTCAATCCACCGATTGTTGTGCCTGACCTAGAGACAACTCACTTTGAGCTAAAGCCCGTTATGTTCAACATGCTCAACAACATTAGACAATTTAGAGGATCATCAAGAGAGGATGCTCGGGAGCACATTCAAGCTTTTTTGAAAGTTTGTGATTGCTTCAGAAAACCAGATATTCCTACCAATGTTTTGCGACTCAAGCTATTCGCCTTCTCTTTGTGAGATCGAGCCAGAGCATGGTTGAAGACTTGTTTCGCAAGATCTATTACATCCTATGATGACTTGTGCAGTAAGTTTCTGCACAGACATGATCCACTGAACATGCACAACTAAAAGAGAAGCTATATCATCTCTTTCCAATAATACGATGATGAATCCATGTATGAAGTATGAGATATGTACAAAGACCTGCTTCGCAAGTGCTCGATCCTTAGATTTATAGATTGGCTACATGTTATGACATTTTATAATGACGTCAATGCACCAACAATGATGATGATCGACTCGTCAGCTAATGGTACTTTGCTCGACAAAGAACTTGACGAGGCTTCTGAATACTTGGCCCAATGGCCAACACCGACTACCAGTTCCCAAGAGGGAGATTGAAGCCTGGACCCAAAGCCACTGGAGCACTCCAATTGTATGACTCTCAAACTGTAGCAGCTCAACTCTCTACCATCGCCAACTTTCTCAAGAACATGCAATGGTCATCTAATGTCTGAGAAGCTAATGTAGTGCAATACGCTTGTGAGCACTGTGATGGGGAACATCAGTCAAATGCATGCCCTCAACAATAAGAGTCTGGATGCTACGTAGAGAACACCAACTGTAACAATAATCCCTACTCCAACACCTATAATCTCCAGGGTGGAAACAACATCCAAATTTTAGTTGGGGAGGCAGCAAATGCAATTCAGGAGCACAACAGAATACCACTAATGAACCTCTTGGATTCCAACAAAAGACTTAGAGGCAGAACTAAGAAGTTTCTAACTCTAATTATAGTTCTTTTAATAATTCTTATCGATCTTTTATGGAAACTACCCGTGTCATTATGCAGGATCAAGAAGCCCACTTGAAGAACCACATTGACATGCTCACAATGCAGGCTGCCATGTTGCAAAACCAGCAATCGATCATGCAAAATAACACCGCCTCGACAAGGTCCCTAGAGACTTAAGTTGGACAGATTGCCCAGATGTTAAAAATGAGACAACCTGGTGGATTACTTAGTGATATTGAAGTCACTAAGGCTTTTAATGCAGAGCAATGCAATGCCATCACTCTACGTAGTGGCACGCAACTGAGGACAGAAACCAAGTTTGAGGGAAGCTCTCTAGTAGATCCTACTTCAAGCAAGCCATTTGTTGATGCTCATGCACTAAAAAAATCAATTTATGTGTCTGATATAGTGAGTATCCTTGCTACTAAAGGCAAGGAACACCAAACTAAGGATGCACCTGCATCCAGTAAGCCACAAGACAAGCCTAGACCACCACCTCTATTCCTACAGCGATTGAAAGCTCAGAAACAAGATGTCCAATAGCATAAATTCTTGGAGATGCTTAAACAGTTGCACATCAATGTCCCACTTCTGGAGGCCATTGACCAGATGCCTATCTATGCAAAGTTTATGAAGAAAACCGTGAAAAAGAGGAGAAAGATGAGTGAGGTTGAAATTGTTACTACTACGGGCGAGTTTGTGGCTGTACTAAATGATTTTCCACCCAAGATGAAGGACCCTAGTAGTTTTACCATTCCATGCTCGATAGGCCACAACTACTCTGGTCGTGTCTTATGCGATCTTGGTGAAAGTGTAAATTTGATGCCAAAATCCGTGTTTAAAAGATCATGGATGGGTAAAGCAAAGCCAACATCAGTGATCTTTCAATTGGCTGATCGATCTCAAATCTGACCCAATGGCAGAATTGAAGATGTGCTAGTAACTTAGTAAGGGTAGATAAGTTTTTCTTCCCAGTAGACTTTATCATTCTTGATTACGAAGCTAATGAGAATGCTCCCATCATCCTGGGGAGACCATTCCTAGCCACCGGGCGTATTATGATTAATTGTGAAAAAGGTGAATTCACCATGAAGATGAACGACCAAAAGATCATATTCAATGTCATTAGCACACTCAAGTACGTGGATAACTATGAAAAAATGTCAGCTTGTGAAAAGTGAAGAAGCCATAATTAAAGAAAGATTGCCTGAGATATGTTGCAGTTATATACTCACTGCTAGGTAGCAAGCTGACTTTGATGAGGCCATGTATGAAGCTGAGAAAGAAGGTAATGTAGAGATTGAACAATCCAACATTGTGCTTACTCGACCACGTATGACATTTGAGCCTTTGGATTATGCTGAGTTCAAATTTCTCAAACCTTCACTTGAGCATCTGCTAGTACTTGAACTTAAACCTCTCCTCCTCAGTTAAAATCCGCATATCTAGGGGAGAATAATACATTGCTAATAGTCATATCTACTTGTTTAAAACCTGACAAGGAAGCTAAACTATTAAATGTTTTGTCACAACATAAAAAGCCATTGGTTGGACTATTGCTGATATTTGTGCATGCATAAGATCTTACTTACGGATAATCAGAGAAGCTCGATAAAACCACAACATAGACTCAATCCTATTATGAAAACTGTGGTTATAACGGAATCATCAAATGGCTTGATGTTGGTATCATCTATCCTATCTCAGATAGCTCATGGGTGAGTCATGTCCAGTGCGTTCCCAAGAAAGGGGGAATGACTGTGATCAAGAATAATGCTGATGAACTCCTTCCCACTAGAACTGTCACTGGATGGTAGATCTGTATTGATTTATAAGAAGCTGAACAAAGCCACGAAGAATGATCACTCCCCCTATAGTTTATTGATCAAATACTTGATAAACTCGTATGAAAACCCTACTATTGCTTCTTGGATGGTTACTCTAGTTATAACCAAATTGCTATTGCAATAGCGGATCAAGAAAAAAATAATGTTCACTTGTTCGTATGGCATTTATTCTTTTCGGATGATGCCTTTTGGCCTCTACAAGGCACCAACAAACTTTCAGCGATGCATGGTGGCCATTTTCTCATATATAATGGATAATTTCCTAGAGATTTTTATGGATGATTTCTTAGTTTATGAAGACCCCTTCGACCATTGCCTAGGTACTCTCGAGAAGGTATTACAACAGTGCAAGGATATTAGCCTTGTATTAAACTGGGAAAATGCCATGTCATGGTATATGAGGGCATTATCTTAGGCCATCGTATCTCTAATAAAGGTATTGAAGTAGATAGAGACAAGATTGAAGTTATTGAGAATTAAGAGTTTCCTTGGCCATGCCGGGTTTTACATAAAATTTATCAAAGATTTTTCCAAAATCTCGAAGCCCTTGTGTCTCTTGCTGGAACAAAATTGAGCCTTTGACTTTGATGAACATTTTTGTGCTGCGTTCAAAACCTTAAGGAAGGAGCTCATCTCTGCTCTAGTGGTAGTGCCCCATGATTGGTCACAATTGTTCGAGCTAATGTGTGACGCAAGTGACTATGTCGTTGGTGTTGTTCTCGGTTAGCGCAGAAACAAGGTTTTTATGTCATATATTATGCTAGTCGTACACTTAATGAGGTACAAGTAAACTAAACTACCACTAAAAAAGAATTGTTTGTTGTAGCTTTTGCACTTGATAAATTTAGGTCATATTTAATAGGGACTAAGGTTATTGTGCATACCGATCATTCTGCCATTAAATACATGGTAACTAAGAAATATGCTAAACCTAGACTTATTAGATGGATATTTCTTCTACAAGAGTTTGATATTGAGGTAGTCGATAGAAAAATGACTAAAAATAAAGTTGTTGACCATCTTTCTAGACTTGAAAATGCATGTGATACTAATGTTGCATGCGATATTAAGGAAGAATTACCTGATGAGAAGCTCTTGAAGGCCACGACTTTACCATGGTATGCTGATATTGTTAACTTCATCGTTAGTGGTATTTTTCCTTGTTGTCTTAGCTGCCAGGGAAAGAAGAAATTTCAGAATGATGCACATCATTACTATTGGGATGAGCCTTACCTTTCTAAGCAATGCGTTGATCAAATGATTCGCAGATGCTTCCCTGAAGAGGAACAAGAAGACATCCTACGCCATTGTTACTCTACTCCATACGGAGAACATTTTAGAGGACAAAGGACGTCTACAAAGGTTCTACAGTCTGGATTTTATTGGCCAACTTTGTTTTGAGATGCCCATGCATATTATAAGGCATGCGATAGATGTCATAGGATAGGAAACATATCTCGGCGAAATGAACTACTCATGCAAGTCATCCTCGAAGTTGAACTTTTTGGCGTTTGAGGCATTGATTTCATGGGGCTTTTCCCATGTTCCAAAGGACAGTTGTACATCTTGCTCATGGTAGACTACGTGTCAAAATGGGTGGAAGCAATCACAATGACCAAGAATGATGCAAACATTGTTTTGATGTTTTTTCACAAGAATATTTTCACCCGTATTGGTGTCCCTCGAGCTATTATTAGTGATGAGGGCAAACAATTTGACAACAAGTTAATTACCAAGGCATTACGCTACTATAGAGTACACCACAAGATAGCCCCAGCCTATCACCCGCAAACCAATAGGCAAGCTGAAGTGTCAAATCAAGATATCAAGCAGATCCTTAAAAAGGTGGTGAAACCCAATCGAAGAGACAAGTCCTTAAAGTTGGATGAAGCTCTTTAGGCCTACCAGATTGCATTTAAAACACCATTGGGCATGTCACCTTATCAACTTGTATATGGAAAAGATTATCACCTTCCAGTTGAGCTAGAACACAAAGCCTTTGGGCCATAAAGAAGATCTAAATGGACTACCAACTAGCTGGGGAAAGAAGACTGCTGGACTTGAACAAGTTAGATGAGCATCATCTGAATGCCTATGAGAATGCCAAGATCTACAAAGAAAAATCTAAAAAATGCCATGATGCTAAACTGATGCCCCAACAATTTGTTGAAGGCTAAACTGTCCTACTCTACAATTCTCGCTTGAAGCTTTTTAAGTTTGATGGTCGATGAAAAAATGGTGGAAAATGAGAATTTAATGAATGTAAATACCCAATTCGCTTTAAAATTCATGAATATAAAAATCAACTTTTGAAAACTCTCTTTTAAATTTTCTTTCAGAGAAAGATAGATCAAACATCCCACTTTGATTTTAATCTTTGATTTTCAACCATCGTTTCATTTGAATCCGGGTTATGGTGGTGGTAATTTAAAACTCGAACAAGGTCAACAACCATTCAAAATAAAAGAATACACATAAAAAGAATAGTAAAATAAATACCTCAAAAATGCTTCAAGCTTTTATTCCAACTTCAAATCCAAGTACAAAACTCGATTATTTTTAGTGAGCTCTCGAATAGTTCAATTGTGAAAAATTCTCTAAAAAACTCTCCAACTCTCCAAAAAATCAACTCTCCCCAAAATAAAACTCCCCTTTTACAAAAAATTGGTAATTTTTGACCTAAAAATTCAAAAATTCGAAATAAATAAATCCCTATTTTTTTGGTGATTTTTCCATTTAATGTAGATTTAGATACGATTTGGAGCTAATTTGATTCGAATTTTGGGCAACTTTGGGCTAATTCTTTCCCTTTTCATTCAAAGCAGATTCAGATACGATTTGGAGCTGATTTGATTCAAATTTTGACTCGAATCTGATTTGATTCTTTCTTTTTTTCTTTCCATATTCGAACCAAACCCTAACCTTTTTGTTATTATTTTACTGCAGAGCAGTCAGAAAGGAAGGCGACGGCGGTACGACAGGGTCGTAGGCGGTCTGTCAGAGGCGAGGTGGTCGCCAGCGTGGTGCTGCGGCAGTGTGAAGGGGCTGTACGATGGCGTGGAATCGCATCTGGTGCTTCGCGTGGAGGTAGCAACGGTACGGCGTGGGTTCTGGGATGGCCGAACGCCATGGTCGCCGACGCGAGGAGGAGTCGGTCGAGGCTTCAGCGAGAGAGGGAGAGTCGCGCGTGTGAGTTACACGCGCCAAGCAGATGGCGGCACGAGTGGGGGAAACTAACCCTCCTTTCATCTGATCTAATCTGGACCGTTAGATCCATACCCTAGATCCAACGGTCCAGGTTTAAGCTTGTACATGAGAGAAGGAAAAAAAGGTTAGCTTGATGCACATGGGTTTTTTAGTTAATAAAAATGGACCCTATTTATTATTATTATTATTATGGGTTTTGTATCTAATAAGGCCATATTATTATATGTATACAATAGTATAAAATAAAATAAATAAAAGACGGTGAAAATTAAGTGACAACAACTACCCTTCTTTGCTTATTCTTGTGAAACATGGATGGAGCAAAGAACGAAAGGCACTAATTTTCATCGATTGCCAATCAGTTTGACGGTTCTATTCTCTTTGTGCCTGAACAGATAGGTGGGTTTCATTCTCCTTATGCTTGAACAGATAAGCGAGTTCTATTCTTTTTACGCCTGAACGGATAAACAGGTTTTTCCTTATGCCTGAACGGATATGCGTTGTACTGAAAAATAAATGTTCCATTCTCCTCATGCCCGAACGGATAGGCATTGTGCTAAAAAATAAGGGTTCCATTCTCCTTATGCCTGAACGGATAGGCAATTGCTAAAAAATAAAGGTTTCATTCTTCTCATACCCGAACGGATATGTGGGTTCTATTTTCCTTATGCCTGAACAGATAGACGAGTTCCATTCTCCTTATGCTTGAACGAATAGGCGGCTGTTATTCTCCTTATGCCTGAACGGATAGGCGGGTTCCATTCCCCTTATGCCTGAACGGATAGACAATTTCCATTCTTCTTACGCCTGAACGAATAGACGGGTTCCTTCTTTTGTTGTGAAAGCCTTTGTATACCTGTCAAAATTTGATGGCTGATGCAATTTATGATGATCATGCACCTAGGGATGTCTAAAACATGAATGTATGTCAGTTTTACATGGTTTTTTCCTTTTTATTATCATACTCGCTCATTTAGCCCAGAAAAGAAACCGTCTGCAATGTTTCTGCTTTGTCATTCTCATTTTTTTGTACCTCTTTATTTCATAGAAAACATCTGGTTTTCGTACACAAATGTCTCACCTTTCTACAAATCCAACTATCATTGTAGTTGATACATCAGTATTGAATGAAAGGCATCTCCTCTCCGATTCTGAAAGCTTTAGGTTTCCGTATGCCCCTTGAAATACACTTAACCCCTTTTTTAAGGTTCCATTGTGAGTTTCCAAATAATTCATAAGGGAATCTCCATCTTGGATGTTTTCGAGTGATATTGACGTTTCAATATTCTCCATTACGCCTATTGTCATTGGGGAATCTTAAGTTGACATGAATTGCCCCAACTGTGGTACATATTTATCGAGCATAATCTTTTGTCTATGGCTTGAAACTTAACAACAGACTGCGTCATAGTCCCTATACTTTTTAGACCATTTCTATAGTAATGAACAAAAATCTTTTACATATTTAAACGATGTTAATCAAATGGCTCTTATCCCAATATAAGATGTTTATACAAAGGATGAAAATGCAAAGAAGTTGAAAGAATTTTTTTTTTATTAATATTATGGCAAACATGCAAGAAGGGTACAAAGTGAAAGAGTTAAAGAAAATAAGTATCTAGATATCAAGGGTCAAAACTTCCCAAGTCGAGACACTGGAAGCGATTCTGAATACTGCCTTTTTTGAGAAGATTTCGTCCACTACGATGATGTCTGAAGATATGAGATTCCTTCCAAATGTCAAGTTTCTGAGGGAGTCACTTGTTGTCCGCCTTACTACTATAATTTCGAGCTGCCAATTTCAGGTTTTCAACTCGAATCCCCCATTGGTTTCAAGACGCCCTTTGCAAATTTTCATCTTGAACCCTCATTTTCTTTTTCTATTTTCTTTTATCTCTTTCTTTTTTTTAAGCAACCTTTCAAGTTTTCACTTTTCCCTTTTTATACATAGTATTTTTTAACTGAATCTGAATTCACAGTGTTCATGAGTTCTTCCCCGTCCATTTCAGCTAAGATCAATGCTCTTCCAGAGAAATCCTTTTTTACGACATAAGGTCCCTCCCAATTAGGTGCCCATTTTCCTCGAAAATCTCTCTAGATCGACAACATTTTCCTTAGGACCAAATTTCCCTTTTAGAATTCCCTCGAATGAACTTTTCGATCGTGAGCTTGTATCATTCTCTTTTGATACATTTGAACGTGGCAGATAGCTTTTCATCTCTTTTCGTCAATGAGGTTCAACTAGTCGTATCTTGTTTGGACCCATTCGACTTCTTCTAGCTTTGTTTACATTAAAACTTGGAGAGACAGAATTTCAACCTCAATTGGTCGCACAGCCTCCATCCCATAGACTAATGAAAATGGCGTTGCCCCAATGGAAGCTCGTACGGAGGTTCTATAAGCATACAACATAAATGGCAGCTTCTCATGCCAATCTTTGTAAGTGTCAGCCAACTTTGCGACTATTTTTTATGTTCTTATTAGCAGCCTCTACTGCCCCATTCATCTTTGGGTGATAGGTCACTGAGTTGTGATGCTTGATCTTGAATTGTTCACAAACCCCAATTATCATTTTGTTATTCAAATTGGAGGAATTATTAGTGACGATTCTCTTAGGTAGGTTGTAACGACAAATTATCTCTTTCTTTAAGAATTTACAGACTTTTGACCTGGTGACATTCGCGTATGATGCCTCTTCTACCCAGTTGGTGAAATAGTCAATAGACACTAAGATGAACCTGTGCCTATTTGATGCTTTAGGGTGAATTTGCCCAATTACATCTACGTCCCATATTGAGAAAGGCCAAGGAGCTGTTATGACATGGAGTGGTTGTGGGGGTGTATGGATCTTGTCAGTATAGACCTAACATTTGTGACATTTCCGTGCATAATTGATGCAATCACTTTCCATGGTAGACCAATAGTACCCAAAGCGCATAATCTGTCTGGCTATGGTGAAACCGTTTGGGTGAGTTCCACAAACCCCTTCGTGAACCTCTTCCAAGATCATTTTAGCTTCTTTGGTGGCCACACATCTTAGTAATACTTGATCTTAGCTCTTTTTGTACAAGATTTCTCCATTGAATACATATTCAGTGGCCATCTTTTTAATCACTTTCTTATCATTCTCAGTTGCCTGTGACGGATATTCTTGGGATTTTACATACTGCAAGATATCGGTACCATAGAAGACCAACTAATTCATCTTCCATGTCATAGCAGTGTGCCGGGGAATCAAATGCTTGCATCTTGATTGGCGTCATCAAGGAACCTTCACTTGCTTTGAACATGGCAGCTAAAGTGGCAAGAGCATCGGCCATCTGATTGCCCTATCTTGGGAGATATTTAAAGGTGACTTCTTCAAACTCTTTGATCAGTTCGAGGACTAACTTATGATACCCAATTAGCTTCGTATCTTTTGTTTCCCATTCTCCCCGAATTTGATAGATGACTAGTGCAGAATCCCCAAAAACTCTTAAGGTTTTGATCTTCCTTTCAATGGCCGCTCGTAAACCAAGTATGCAGGCCTCATATTCAGCCATGTTATTGGTGTAAAAGAATTTTAGCCGACTAGTGAAAGGATAATAATTCCCTTCCGGTGAAACTAAGACTGCTCCAATACCCCGCCCCAAAGTATTAGCGGCACCATCAAAATTCATTACCCAAGATTTCCCCAGGTCATCATTGTTCTCCTCCGTTGAGATACACATTAGATCTTCATCAAGAAAGTTAAAATTTAATGCCTCATAGTCATCGCAAGCGCGACTTTCCAAGAAATCTGCTATGGCGTTTCCTTTCACTACCTTTTGGCTTACATACTGGATGTCGAATTCTGAGAGTAACATCTGCCAATAGGCCAACTTTCCTAAAAAATATGATGCCTCCATTATGAATTTCAATGGATCTAACTTTGATATTAGCCATGTGGTATGATATAGCATTTATTGCCGGAGTCTCTTAGTTACCCATACCAAGGCGCAACACAACTTCTCGATCGGAGAATATCTAGTTTTACAATCGGTGAATTTCTTACTTAGATGCCTTCTCATTTCTTCCATTTTTATCATGTTGCCCCAATACGCATCCCATCGAGCATTCATAAACTATTAAGTATAGGATCAAGGGTTTCCCTGGGATAGGTGGCACCAGTAGAGGAGGGTTTGTCAGCTGTTTATTGATTTCTTCTAAAGCTGCATGACATTCTTCATTCCACGTATCTGGATTATTCTTTTGAAGCAGCCTGAAAACGAGATCACATTTGTCTGTCAACTGGGAAATAAAGCGGGCGATGTAATTCAATCTTCTAAGGAAACCCCGGACCTCTTTTTGCGTTTAGGGGGAGAAAGTTCTTGTATGGCATTGATTTTATCTGGGTTAGTCTCAATTCCTCTTTCTCTCGCGACAAAACCTAACAATTTTCTGGATCTAATGCCAAAAGTTCACTTGGCCGGGTTGAGCTTTAACTGGAACTTCATCAGCCTTTGGAAGAGTTTTTCCAAGTTCACAATATGTTCCTCTTCCGCTCAAGAATTGGTGATCATGTTGTCTACATATATTTCTATCTCCTTATGCATCATATCATGAAATAAAGTGATCATGGCCCATTGGTAAGTTGCCCCTGCATTATTCAGACCGAAAGGAATCACCTTATAACAGAAGGTTCCCCATAATGTTACAAATGTAGTTTTATCCATGTCTTATGGGCACCTTTTGATCTGGTTATACCCTGAGAAACCATCCATAAAGGAGAAGAGAGAATGTCATGCTGTGTTATCCACCAGGGTATCAATTTGTGGTAACTGGAAATTATCTTTAGGGCTCGCCCGATTGAGATCTCTATAATCGATGCACATACTCACCTTCCCGTCTTTCTTCGAGATTGGAACGATATTGGGCAACCATTCTGAATACTTTACCACTTCGAGGAATCCGGCGTCATACTACTTTTTCACCTTATCTCTGATCTTTAGCTGCATTTCGGGTTTCATCCTTCTGAGCTTCTGTTGTATGGGTTTGCATCCCATCTTTATGGGAAGCCGGTGTACTACAATATCTGTGTTCAGGCCAGGCATATCTCGATACGACCAAGCGAACAAGTCCTTATACTTTTGCAGGAGCTCAATTAATCTTCGTGGGGTTTCAGCGGTAATGGTGGTACCAATCTTCACCTCACATTTCTCTTTTTCAGTTCTGAGGTTCAAGACTTCCTACTCTTCTTTATAGGGCATAATATGTTTCTCTTCACTTTCTATGAACCTGAGCATATTGTTAGGTAGATCATATTCTTCTTCGCCATCACAGTTTTAAACTTCTCCTAAAAATATGGGCGATTCAAAATCAACTTCCAGGTCAGATTCGGGGTCATTTATGCCGTTGATATCTATAAACCTAAAAAGAAAATGGATCGGATATATATACAAGGGTGCTAGACAAACAAATGAATGAATGAAATGTTTTCTTTTTATGTCTTCATTTTGTTTTTAGTGTTTTTTTATTTATTTACAAAAGAATGTTTGTCACACAAGATTTCTTGGAATGCATTTTTTATTAATGATAATGACCATAATGGTTTAACATAGGCCCTTTACAAAAGATCCATCTTTGCCCTCAGGCCTAAGGCAAAAGGGTTGTTTTTTAGAATTACTGTATAAATGATTTAAAGACTTCGGGAATTTCTTCGGCAATCCAATTGTTAAGCTCAGAGTAGGGGCGAATCATAGACAGGTACTTGTTTCCTTCATCCTCATCCATCACAACATTGATGTTCAGGCCCCAAAAATCTCATCCAAGTCACTTTTTCCTTTCTCCTCCTCATTATTCAAATTATCAGGATTAATGAAGCCTCGTGATCTAAAATTGTGACTCAAAGGTGTGAATGTCATTGGCTCCCACATAACCTCTTCTCCATTCAACCTTGCCTTCCTTTTTTCTTACCTTTTCTTCATCGCTGGCTTTCTTTGCAGAGCGCTGGGCTTGTAGCCCAGTCCAAACTTGTCCTTCTCCTTAGGGATAACCACAAGATATAACATTTCTTGGAGCTACTTCAGTTTGGGCACGAGTACCGTACTTGTGTGAAGTTTTAGCTATTTTGAAATTTCTGTCATGTAATTTACTTAAATTAATTTCTTATTATATGTGTATGTATGCAATGATATAAACTAAACTAATGCAAGACAAGCAAACAAAATAAAAATGCATGAATGCAAGCGAAGGGCCATTGATTCCATAAATAATTGCTCATAGAATTAAATCTTATTGGATGCCAAATGTCCTTATTACAAAATATTTCAACTTTTTCTACGAGTACATCTAAGCCCGATCACCCAGCTATTTGGTTTCTTCAATCAACCATAGGAGTCTTGGTCCCACTTCTCCCGCTGGCATGATGTACTGGCGAAGAGTCGTAGCTTCTGCAGCTAACATCATCACATGCTTAGCTACATCCTAGATCTGGGCCATGACGCTCTTGTCGAACTCATCTTGCTCTTGGAACCTATTGGCGTTTTCCCTGAGCCGAGTGAACCAGTAGTCATTTCCCCCTTCATTGATATCTTTGAGGACCAAAATATTCATCCTGCATTCCTGAATGACCTTTTTAATGGCCTCCACTTGTTTTTTTAGTGTTTTATTCTCACTTTGACTAGCCCGAAGCTCAATGCAGGTGTGAAGGTTCTGGAACGCATGTAACGAATGATTTAGGTCTGCCACCTTAGCCTGCAACCCAGCAGCAAGGGCTTGGCTTTGCTTCAGCTTCTCATTGGTTGCATCACACAGAGACTGCAACTCGCACACACATATCTTGTTTTCATGGGCCTTCCTCTTCTATGCAGCTACATTTTCTCTTTCTTTTCTAAGGGTCCGTTTGCTATTCTCATTATCGGATACTTGTTTTCCCTTCTTCTTCTCATTAATCAGCATCCACTTGTATTTTTCAACTTCTCTCTTGTCGTACTCTCTTTCTTCCCCTACAACTTGCTCAATTTCTTACTTCCACTGTTCCAGAGTTTTCGTTAAATTTGCATTTCGGACCGTAGCTTGAAACTTGAAGAAATCAACCCTTTGCATCTTAAATTTTTCTTCTAAGTCCTTGTACAATTTCACTACCTGGTCCGTCTCCCCTTGTACTTTTTACATCTAGGCTCGCCTTGTATAGGTTTCTCGCATGTTGTTCTTGTAGGGACTCTATCTTGGCCTTGGCCCTTTTGAGTTCGGCCCTTAGAATATCAGCTTCGGATGAGACCACCTTCAAATACTCTTCTACAGTCTTAACTTGTCCGGTAGATGGCAAAATTTTATCATTCACCATCACATGCCTCCATACATCGTAGTAAGGGGTGAACATGCACTCACTGTCGTGCTCCACTTTTATGAGGTAACAATGCCTCCATGAATCTTTGATAGTTTGGATCTTCTCTCTGAACTCCCCTTGGAACTCGAATTTTGTTGAGTCCAGGCCCGTGGTGAAGGGGACAAACTATCGAGAGTCATACTACTGTGACACTGGCAATGGAGCACAATCGATTTTACCCCATAAATCTAGCAACATCAAGTGATTAAAATCCCCACATTTATACAAGAACTTGGTGTGGCCCAACCATGGAACTGTCCAAACAATGTTCTGATCACGGTGATCCCTAAAGATGTCAATCCACTTGTTCCTCTTAGCTACCTGCCACTTCTTTGCCAGAAATTCCAGAATAGAGAAAAGTTTAGGGAGTGTACGTTAGGCAAAGTTAGGGCCGGGCACTTCTAGAAATTGCTAAGGGCCCAAGCTTGGAGCAAAGGAGCACATCCTCTAAAACGCACACGTTTTAGCTTTCGGCACGCATTCAAAGAGATGAAGGTTTCAGCTAGTACAACTGGCACTGGATTGGTTTCCCTCTTCAATTGTTCAAAGAAATCTATCATAGCCACATCGATGTTGCCCAATACTCTTGGAAAGATAATCAAGCCGTAGATTGCTATAGCAGGAGATCCACTCTCTTTTCCTTATCTGGATTATTGGGAATTAGGTTTCGAATGCTCCACCAAGGGAAGGAAAAGCTGCCCCTCTTTTCTATATCAGTCCTTAAACCCATCCATCTCCCATACCAGCAAAAGATTTGAGCCTCGAGTGAGCATTCTTGTTTTTAGGAGGTTTAGCATAGACCCGATCCTTCTTTACCTTGCGTAGGTTGACAAGCGCAAAATACTCTTCGAATGTAGGCGTCATATCTTCACCATTAAAGGTAAAACAACAATATCCAGGGTTTCAGAACTGGATTAATACTTTGAGGAATGGTTCATCCACCTCGACATGTAGCAGATATGCTATGTCACCATAGGTATCAAGGAATAATTGCTTTGTTGCATGGTTAAAACTGCCCCATATCTCTCGCAACTCATGTACATTGTTCTGTTTGACACTAATATGGGCATACTCTAATGTCTATGTCTCGTGATCAACTGTCAAACTATCCTCATATGCTTGCTGGTTGACCTCAGACCAGTGACGTACATCCTTATTGTCTTCTTCCTTTTCCAGGTACCTCTCGTCCGTGAAAAGAGTTGTTTTCTAGTCAAGCAAGTGTCTCAAGAACCAACCCCTTCTAAATATGGAATGAGAATGCAAATATGCGAAACAAAAACAAGACAAGAAAAAGGATTAATACTTCGAAGAACATAAAAGATCCAAAATAATTTCATTGTACGAATAGTAACTAGGAAGTGTATTCCAACACTTATGGACATGCCTCCATGGACTATTCTTACGAAATAATTTTTACTAAATTCCAAAACCTAGGGTCTTCCGAATAGCTCTAATGGGGTAGGCTTCTAGATTCTCACACATGTTTAATTCTAAAAGGTTCTCGAATTGTCCTCATTGTCCCCTACTAAGGGTAGCAAGGCCCCTGATTCTCATCCATTATAGGCTTCAAACGAATCAAGTTCAACTTAGGGGAACCCATTTTCCTATGCCCATACGAAGGATCAGTATCCTCACGAAGACATAGGCCATATGAGCCCTGAAGGAACTTGCTAGGCCCATACGGATAATCAGTATTCCCACGAGAGCAATAGCGTTTCCCCCCCACTTAAACGAACGTGACGAAGCTCTGGTGTAGAGCTTATAACCAAATTTTAAATGCGTAAAATGGAATCATATTCATAAATGGACAATTAAGTTAAATTTTATACGAACTTAGCAAATTCCGACATTAAAACAAAGTGTAATCGGCTTGTGGCCTGACTCTCTTTTTGTAAAAAAAATGTCCCCAGCGGAGTCGCCAAGCTGTTGCAACCTTTTTTAAGGGTCTCGACTGTTTTTTTTTTTAAATAAAACCAAAACAATGGAGTCACCACCAATCTTTTGAAAGGTGTGATTGAATCACCTAAAAATGATCATTTTAATAAAATCATTTTTATTTTATTAAAACAACTTTAGTATGCGAAAACTCAAAAAGGGTTCGAGAGTCGGTTACGCGTGGGGAAGGGTTAGCACCCCCACAGGGCCCAAAAATTGGTACCTAGTCGATTATAAAAAATTTTAATGTCGGAATTTGTAAGTTCGTGTAAAATTTAAATTATTGTCCATTTATGAATGTGATTCCATTTTAACGGCCCAAGCCTCCGGAGAGTAAACTCTAATCACCGCCAACACTTCTGGCGCTAACCTGTTACCTCATTTTGGTAGGACACCGCATTAATTACGTTTCACTTTTTAATCAGACAAGCAAATAAGGAATTAGTTTGTTGAAACTTTTTATTTATCCTACGTCAGTGATTATTAAACTAAAGTAAAATCTACATAAATTTTACCTATTAGGGTTAAAGTATGATTAAGTGTGCTTTATTGATTTAAATGAGTAGTATTTAATCTTTATATTTACAAGGCTCTAACTAAGGTAATTTAGTACCTAACCCTAGGGGCTTTATTTAAACTAATCATTTAATTAAAAACCATTAATGCTTTGGTATTTTAGGAAAGGATCTAATTGAGGGATACATTAAAATTAAAGTTAAACAACTATATTTACCAATGAATAAATAAATGTGCAATCTTAAATAAAAAATAAAAATAATAATTTAAAAAAGTGTATCCTTCCCTAAGGCGGGTAAACATAATATTTGAATCGAGTTTTTTTTTGAAGAAAAAAAACAGGCATGTACAAACTAAAATTTAATTTAAAAAGATTTTAAAAAAGATTAAAAAACTATTAAAATTAAAAAATATTGATCAAATTAAAAAGGATTGGAAACGAGACTAGATCTAAAAGAAGACACTGATTAAATTAAAAGGTTTGAAAGTTTGATGGTCGATGAAACAAAAATAGTGGAAAATGAGAATTTAATGAATGAAAGTACCCGATTCGCTTTAAAATTCATGGATATAAAAATTAACTTTTGAAAACTCTCTTTTATTATTTTCTTTTAGAGAAAGATAGATCAAACACCCCATTTTGATTTTTTCAATCTTCGATTTTCATCCATCCATTCACTTGAATCTAGGTTATGGTGGAGGTAATTTAAAATTCGAACAAGGTCAACAAACATTCAAAATAAAAGAATACACATAAAAAGAATAGTAAAATAAATACCTCAAAAATGCTTCAAGCTTTTATTCCAACTTCGAATCCAAGTACAAAACTCGAGTATTTTTAGCGAGCTCTCGAACAGTTCAACTATGAAAAAATCTCTAAAAAACTCTCAAACTCTCCCCAAAATAAAACTTTCCCAAAAAAACTCTCCCCAAAATAAAACTCCCATTTTACAAAGGCTTCAACCCCTTTATATAGGTAATTTTTGACCTAAAAATTTAAAAATTCGGAATAAATAAATCCTTATTTTTGGGTGATTTTTCCCTTTTCCATTTAATGCATATTCATATATGATTTGGAGATGATTTGATTCGAATTTTGGGCAACTTTGGGCTGATTCTTTCCCTTTTCATTCAATGCAGATTCAGATATGATTTGGAGCTAATTTGATTCAAATTTTGATTCGAATCTGATTTGATTCATTCTTTTTTTCTTGCCATATTCGAACCAAACCCTAACCTTTTTGTTATTGTTTTGCTACAGAGCAGTCGGAGAGAAAGGCGACGGCGGTGCGACGGGGTCGCAGGCGATCTAGTAGAGGCGAGGTGGCCGCCAGTGTGGCGCTGCGGCAGCGTGAAGGGACTGTGCGAGGGCATGGCATCATGCCTGGTGCTTCGCGCGGAGGTGTAGAGGTAGCAATGGCGTGGGTCGTGACGTGAAGGCGAGATGATCGCCGGCACTCGTCGTCGGTTTTGGGATGGCCGAACGACGTGGCTGCTATCGCGAGGAGGAGCCAGTCAAGGCTTCGGCGAGAGAGGGACAGCCGCGCACGTGAGTTACACACGTCAGGCCTGTGGCAGTGCGAGTGGGGGAAACCACCCCTCCTTTCATCTGATCTGATCTAGACCGTTCGATCCATACCCTAGATCCAACGGTCTAGGTTTAATCCTACACATGGGAGAAGGAAAAAAGGGTTATCTTGGGTTTTGTTTTGGGCCAAATGGGTTATTATGCACATGGGTTTTTTAGTTAATAAAAATGGACCTTATTTATTATTATTATTATTATTTTGGATTTTGTATCTAATAAGGCCATATTATTATATGTATACAATAGTATAAAATAAAATAAATAAAAGACGGTGAAAATTAAGTGACAACAGAGAGCACAAAATAATTTCTATCCAGGGTAGAAATTTACCCAGGGGAACACTCTAAAGGAGTATATGGAGCGAAATGATGCAACTGTCCAGAGTTTAGCATCATCTATGCAAAACATGGAGGTCCATCTAAGACAGATTGCCAATACACTCAGTAACAGACCTCAAGGAACTTTGTTAAGTGGTATGGAGGATGCTCGGCAAAAATGAAATGAACAATGCAAAGTAGTCACCCTCCGAAGTGGCAAACAAGCCGTAAATAAAACACCTGTCAAATAACCAATTGTTTGCCAAGAAGAGAAGTTTGTGCCACCAGATAAACCCAAGGAAGCTGAAAAAAGGGAGGCAACCACCAGCAATGCCAGACCTCAATCTGATGCCAACACCACTTCAGCAAAACCAGCAGATCTAGCATTTGCTTACCCCACCACTTTTTCCATAGAGACTCTAGAAAAACACAAGTAAGATCAGTAGTTTAAACGCTTCTTGAAAGTCCTTAAACAACTACAGATTAACATTCCATTAGTGGAAGCTCTCGAACAGATGCCCAACTATGTCAAATTCATGAAGGGCATCTTGTCCAAAAAGAGGAAACTGGGTGATTTCGAGACTGTCGCACTACTGAGGGATGTAATGCAATGATAACCAAAATATTGACACCTAAACTGAAAGATCCTGTGAGTTTCATTATTCCCTACACGATTGGCAATAAATTTATAGGAAAAACATTGTGTGGTCTGGGAGCCATCATAAATTTAATGCCAATGTTAGTTTTCAAGAAACTTGGTATTGGATAAGTTAGGTCTACCATAGTGACACTTTAGCTGGCAGATCGATCTTATGCACATCCCAAGGGTAAGATTGAGGACGTGTTGGCAAATGTAGATAAATTTATATTCCCATCTAATTTTATTATTTTAGAATATGAGGCTAATGTTGATGTTCTGATAATATTAGGAAGGCCCTTTCTTGCCACTGGTAGAACCTTAATTGATGTTCAAAAAGGGGAGTTTACTATACGTATGAATGACGAGTAGGTTACGTTTAACATTTTTCAAGCTCTTAAATGTGCAGATGAACCTGAAGAATACCAAGTTGTTGAGCTTATGGAGTTCATTTTCAATGTGGACATAGCACAGTTTTTCCATGGCACAAATGTTAATGCCATAGAATAGGATGATAACGATACGATGAGTGAAAAATTAGAAGAGCCAACCATGTTGAATGAATTCATGAGTTATTTTAGGAGGCCTGAGTCATTTGAGTTGGCTGGAAGAGAAAATAAGACACCCAAACCATCTATTAAGGAGCCACCGGAACTGGAGCTGAAACCTTTGTCAAGATACCTCAAATATACTTTTCTGGGAGACAGCTTCATTTTGCCAGTGATCATTGCTACTGACTTGGCTGAAGACCAAGAGGAAAGATTGTTGGAGACACTAGCAATTATAAGCAAGCCCTAGGGTGGACCCTAGCTGATATCCGCGGGATAAGCCCAACAATTTGCATGTACAAAATTATTCTATAGGATTACCATGACAAAACAATCGAGGCCTAGAGGAGACTGAATCCAACATGAAGAAGGTAGTTAAGAAAGAAGTCATAAAATTACTGGACGCCGAGATAATTTATTCCATTTCTAATAGTTTGTGGGTTAGCCCAGTACAATGTGTACCAAAAAAGGTGGAATGATCGTGGTTCAGAACAACAAGAACGAACTAATCCCCTTGAGGACCGTGACGAGTTGAAAGTTGTGCGTAGATTACATGAAGCTAAATAATGCCACTAGAAATGACCATTTTCCGTTGCCTTTATCAATCAGATGTTGGAAAATTTGGCAGGGAATGCATTTTATTACTTTATGAACGGCTACTCGGGCTATAATCAAATAACCATTGCTCTAGAAGATCAGGAGAAAACTACGTTCACCTGTCCATATGGGACATTTGCCTTCAAAAATATACCATTTGGATTATCTAATGCTCTAGCAACGTTTTAGCATTACATGATATCGATTTTCTCGGATATGATCAAAAATAACTTAGAAGTCTTCATAGATGACTTCTCCGTCTTTGGCAAAAGTTTTGAGGAATGCCTTCAAAGTTTGGAACTTGTACTTCGGAGATACATTAAGACCAACCTGGTCCTGAACTAGGAAAATGCCGCTTCATGGTGAAGGAAGGCATAGTTCTCGGGCATAGAGTGACCAAGAAGTGACTGGAAGTAAACAAAGCAAAAGTAGAGGTAATCAAACATTTTCCACCACCCACAAATGTCAAAGGTATTAAAAGTTTATTGGGACATGCAAGTTTTTATTGTCGCTTTATTAAAGACTTCTCGAAAAAATTTAAACCTTTATGCTTACATTTGGAATATAATACCAGTTTTGCGTTTGATGATTCTTGTTTGAGATCTTTTTAGGAATTGAAAGACATGTTAATTAATGCTCTAATAGTCATGGAACCAGATTGGAATAAGCCATTCGAGCTCATGTGCGATGCCAACAACTACATCATCGGAGCTGTGTTAGGACAAAGGTGCGATAAAATTTTCCATACCATATATTATGCCAGCCGGATGTTGAATGAAGCCCGATTTAACTACACAACAACCGAGAAGGAGTTCATTGCAGTTGTCTTTGTTTTTGACAAATTTAGATCTTACCTAGTGGGTACTAAAGTTATGGTGTACATAGACCACTCAACAATCAAATACCTCCTAGCCAAGAAAGATGCCAAGCCCAGATTGATCCGATAGACACTCTTGCTACATGAATTTAATCTTGAGATTCGAGATAAGAAAGGGAATGAGAACCTGGTGGCTGATCATTTGTCTCGTTTAGAGCACCACCATGAGGATGGCAACACCACTATCATTAGAGATGATTTCCCTGATGAACAGTTGCTTGTGACCACTACCAATCCATGGTATGCTGACATAGTCAACTACCTAGTCAACAATATAATGCCATCGAACCTGTCAAGTAATGCTAGAAAGTGATTTTTGAGAGATATCTGGCAATAATATTAGGATGATTCATTCTTGCTTAAACAGTGTGTCATTCAAATCATTTGTCATTGTATGCTAGATAATGAATAACAAAACATCCTTCAGCTTTGCCATGCAGCACCATATGAAGGTGACTCTGCTGGAATAAAGACGACATCCAAAGTGTTACAGTCTGGATTTTTCTTGCCAACGTTATTCAAGGAAGCCCATTATTTTGCCAAGTCATGTGATAAGTGCCAACGAAATGGAAACATTTCCACCAGACATCAATTGCCACTTCAAAATATCATGCATGTTGAGCTATTTGATGTGTGAGGGATAGACTTTATGGGTCATTTTCCCCATCGTTTAGCAATTTATACATACTCGTGGTAGTAGACTATGTCTCAAAGTAGGTTGAAGCCATTGCTCTCCCAACAAATGATGGCAAGGTTGATGCCAAGTTTTTACACAAGTATATTTTTACCAGATTTGATGCCCCAAGAGCTATTATAGATGATGAAGGTACACATTTTAAATGCAATTTAATCACTAAATCTTTACACAGGTACGTAATCCAGCAAAGAATTGCCACTGCCTACCATCCACAAACAAATGGCCAGGCTGAAATTTCAAACAATGAGATAAAGAATATTTTGGAGAAGACCGTAAACCCAACTCGGAAGGACTGGTCATTGAGGCGAGATTATTCTTTTTCGGCATACAAAACAACTTTCAAGACACTATTAGGGACTTCCCCATACAAGCTTGTGTTTGGAAAGCCATGTCATCTTTCAGTGGAGTTAGAGCACTGAGCTTATTGGGCAACCAAGCAGTTGAACATGGAATGGAAAGCTGTAGGTGAAAAGCATTTGTTAGACTTGAATGAGTGGGAGGACTTTAAAGCACAAGCCTATGAAAATGCCAAGCTTAATAAAGAAAAAAACAAAGAGGTGGCATGATAGCAGAATATTACCAAGACAGTTTGAAGTTGGGTAAAAAGTGTTGATGTTCAATTCAAGGCTTAAGTTGTTTCCAGGTAAACTCAAATTCAGGTGGTCAGGACACTTTGAAATTTTCAGTCATTATGCTCATGGAGCAGTAGACATCAAAGAGTTAAAAAGGGGACAATTTTCAAGGTAAATGGCCAGCGGTTGAAACATTACTAAGAAGGTAGTCAGAGTAATGTCAAGGAGATTATTCTCCTGGCGCAGATTCAGTAAATTTTTCCATCATAGTATGATCATTGTAAATAGTTGGGATAGTTATTTTCTTTTTGGTATTTTGATTTATTTATCTTAGTTTTTATTTTTCTATTTTGAAAGGTTTTGTGAGTGTTAACTCATGTAATTTTGCCAATGCAGTATGCCAGGATAGGCTGGCATTCAGACATCCAACGAATGAGTCAAGGTAACACATGGACTCTAGTCAGATCAGGCCGAGGAGTGATTAAATCTTACTAAGTAGGAAACCCTATCCGCCTCCTAGATTAAAATTTCAAAGTTTGAAATTTTAACCCTAATTCTAGTCGTGCCTTATTTCCCGCACCGCCACTCTCCCACACTCATCATTATCCCATTCCCTCATACACGCCTTAACTTTCACACTTATCTTTATATCTACTAACTCCACTTTAATCCATCCCAACCATCTCTTTTAAACCTTATTTATTTCCCATCTCTCCCTTAATCAAGAATCTTTCCACTTTTCTTTCAAGCCGTTGAGAGAAATCAAGATCCCATAATCTTTTTTCATCTTCCAAATCGATTACCCCTTTTCCCAAAATTCTTCAATGGCATCTTCTTTAGGCTCACCCAAATCTTCTTCAAAGATGAGACGAAGAAGAAGCATGAGGATAAATACGTAGCGTGAACCTTCTGCTATGAAAAGGGGTTTGAATTCAAGAATGAGCCCAACTTGGGGTATTCACTGCAGGTGACTACCATCATCAAGAAACACAATTGGGAGGCCTTTTTCCTTTAGCCTGGGGAGATCCACTCAACCGTTGTCCGAGAATTTTATGCCCACCTCACCACTAAGGCCCCCCTTTTGTGTTTGTATGAGGTATGTGTGTTCAGTTTGATGAAGGGTATGTTAATTGCATGTTCAATTTGAATGGTACAAGGGATGAGCACTTGGCATTCACCGAATCTATTGATGAGGCCAAATGTCAGCTTCTCTTGAAGGATTTGTGCGAGCCGGGCACTAAGTGGAATGTATCCTCTAAGGGCAATAGAACTAAAAGAGGTGGCCTAAAACCAACAGCCATGTGGGTGGAATCATTTCCTTAAAGCCAGCATAATGCCAACCACCCATAATGAGACAGTGTCAGAGGATAGGACGGCATTGCTTCACTCTATCATGACTGAGAGAAAGATTAATGTTGGCAAGCTTATCATTGACGAGGCGTATAAGTGTGATGGCCGCAATTGTGGTAGTTTGATCGTTTTTCTATCATTTCCACCATCTACATCTGCCATAAGGTACCCACAATTGGCAGTTGATTGTCAGGGAGGCAAGAGAGAATGGCAAGGGAAAAGTTGCCTAGTCGACATCTGTTGCCAAGACACCCAAGGTAAAACCTTCCACACAAATGCCAGCTGATGCAATGGCATTTCTTTCCCAGATCTATCAACGCTAGAAACTCGTTCTACAAAATTTAGAGAAAACTGAGGAACAAAACTTGGTATTTTGGCAATATGTTGGGGCTAGAGACCGTGCCCTGGAAGAATTTTGAGGGCATGTCTACTAATCCTTTGTCATCGTATCCAGAGTTCCCCACTAAGCTTCATACGCTGGAAACAATGCCAGCCAGCCCTCAAACTGCCTATACTCCATCACAACAATCTGATGCCACAGTACCATTATCACCTGCCCACGTAAATTCTGCTAAAACTGAGATTCAGCAGGAGTCTGATGATAACGTACCTACCAAGACTGATTTGCCACCAGTGGCTCTAGCCTCTTTAGCTGCCCCTGTTGCTCCCGCAACATCTAAGCCGGCAAGAGTAATTAAAGAGGTCATGCAATAAGTAAAAGCCTCTACTGTTGCACCAAAGCCACTGTTAAAAAGAAAGAAGTCTTTGGCACCAAATTGAGGTAGCTTCATCAAAAGGAAGACCCGCGTCTCTCATCCTGAACATTCCGAAGGGGAGTCCTTATCCCTTTAACTCCTTAGTTTCATATTTTTCATTTTGAGTATGCATTGCATTTGTATATATGTGTTCTCATGCATTAAGGACAATGCACACCTCTAGTTTGGGGGTGCATATTGCCTCTCATTTATTGTCATGTCATTTATTTTTATGTTTATGTTTGCATTCTATTATTGCCATATAGATTAGGTAGAACCATGCATACAAAAACATTAAAAAAATTCTTTTGTCACAGCTTGATTTTGAGTTGATAATTTTTCCAACACATTGTTAGCATAGTTAGATCTTGCACTACTATGCCATGTTCGATGATGAAACTAGAATCTCTAATTTAGCATGAGATGGTAGATTTAGTAGTGCCAGGTTGCTTGACAATTGATCTCTAACTTAGGGAAATTTAGCTTCACTCAAACACGTAGTATGCATCTAGTTCCCAAGACAAACTTATAATTTTTGAAACTGAACTCAGAAGACAAGGTAAAAATAAAGAATAAGGTAACAATGTTTTGCCAAAGGTAAGAAATTTTTTTAAAACACTCATCTACCTTAGAGACAATAAGTAACGTGGGGCTTCGTGGTTTGCTTTCTCTTAGTTCTCAAGCCAATAAAAAATCTTTAGGGTATGAGTGTAATGGGTTAGCTTAGTGATGTAGTCTGGATTAACGTGGGGCTTCGTGGTTTGCTCCCTCTTAGTTTTCATGCCAAACAACATTATGAAGCGAACCTAAAAATATTTCAAGATGAAAAAAAACTTGGTAAATAAATTAAAAAAATGTTCTGAGTTTGGGTAGTAAAATTTACTAAGGGGATTGAGGGATACTTGATGCAAATTGCCAGCACTTCATGCACGCTTCATGACCTTAGGTTAGATTTATATTATTGCATTTGAATTTGCTGATCTGTTGGCATTACTGTTTTGAGATACCTGAGACAGAACTAGGGCCAGATTTTGCTTGCTAGCTTGTGTTGATAGTCAGACAAATTTTGCCGAGGCACTTTACCTTTCTTTACTTTTCTTTTCTATTTTTTAGTTTTGCATTACTTGAGGAAAAGCAATGAGCTAGGTTTGGGGGAGTGTCAAATCTTTAAAAGTTGTACCTTTCATGCTTATATTGCCATGCTTTTGCTTGACTTTGGGTACATATTAGTTTATTTTATCAGTAGTTTCATGCATTTGCATCTAGGAGTTAAGGAATGTAGAGTTTTTATTGCCAGGGTGAATGGGTGTTTTTCTTTCCATGGTGTGCAGGTTGTGGTAGGTTTGGAGCGCAATTGGTAGAACGCGTGAAAGAGAAATACCGAGCGTAGTTGGCAAAATACAGGAGAATAATGCCAAGCTTGGTTGGCAAAAGAAAGAAGCTCGATTCCCAGTCAAACAACCGTGAGCCAGATCCAGGTCAACCCTAATTCAAAGAGAAGATAAGGCGCCTACAATGGTGGTAACAAACTTTCAAAATCTCAAACCTAATTAGGGTTTCCATGTGCTCCTATATAAAGACGTTTAAAGATTGAGCAAAAAAAGGTTGCATCGAGAGAAAAAAGTAAGGGTAGAGGCAGACCAAGGTTCGATCAGGCAGTCTAGCTGAGAGCTCTAGATCTAATGAAGGGCTACATCGATGGATCTCCTTCTCTAGTCCTATAACACCCCTTAACCGGTTCAGAAGCTAAACCGAGTTAAGAAGCATTACTAGCAAACATAGACAATAAACCATCAAAAAATGATGGGTCACAAGCAAAAACAAGAGAGATTATGTCTATCCATTACAATTGCAAGACTAAATTTTTCATTTGAATTCAGAAAGGATCTTAACATAGGTTTTAGACTTCTATTAGATCAATGACATGTTAAACCAATAGAGTTTAGCATAAAACATTCAAAAATGAGTCACATTAGTGTTCTTGTCTTGGTTACTACTTTCTTTTGTTATTACCAAATTAATCTTAACCATACTAGATCTTTAAATCTATAGTTGAAACATAATTTACTTAAACTCCATTCGAAACAAAGGAGGTTGACTATAATTATTTTCAAAGAGGGAACAAGGTTCGGACAAGACCTTAAGCTTATAAGATTCACTTAACCATTCAAGACCTACTCATCACGTTCGAACATGGATTCATTTGACAATTTAGCATACAAAAATTCCTAACAAAAATTTCATTTTATTCAAAGAAAATCAATCTAACTAGAGCATAGATAACTCATTGATCATTATAATGGTTTAAACAAGCGACAACCTTATCAAACATTCTCGGACTAATCGAACCAAACATGTTTAAGATATTAAGGTACATATAAAAACCTCATTTATCCGAGCCATATCATATAATCAAACCATACTAGCAAAACATTCCAATCATGTTCAGTCACATTAACCACCACCGAGTACTAAAGATACCATATATAAACATTTACAAATATATGGATGTTTAAGAATGAGGAGGATCGATTATTACTATAACCTTTGTGAATATATATTGTCTACTTATTACCATGCTTGGGTATTGGATCATCTTAGCAAGCCATAATCTATTTCTAACATTTCATTCATGAATTAACTCCTTACTCAACATAGCAAAGTTACTATAAACAATTACAAAAGATCTCAAGACTATTCCTCGTGATAAAATCAATCAACAAATATGTCAATCAATCAAAGACTTATTCAAGTTATACATGTGCATAACATCTAAATACTTATTTTTCAATCATACAATACCATAGTACCATCCAAACCAAACATGGAAACCAAGTTTCGATCACACTGGCACTCATCATAAAATACAAAGGCCTTATACAGCTTTTACAATGCTTTAAAGCACTGATTTCCAGAATAACAAAGACATTATAATATGCAATACATATTCAGACATGGTGCCACCATCTAGGAGTTATAAACAAAAGATTGACAAAACTACTCGTAGCACTTGTAATCTTGATTGAGCTCCAAGCAACTACTATTAACCTCACCCTGAAACATAATCGAAGCAAACATAATAAGTATACACTTAGTGAGGTAGTGCAAAAGTAACTAGAAGCATGTATAATAGGGCAACTTAGAAATTAGTTAGGTTATTCTTTTGAAATAAGCTCAATCAATGATAATTAATACTTCAATTCTAGAATTGATAACTTGTATATTATAGCTACTACGTTTGAAGCATAGCATCATTTCTTTTTAAAGAAGTCTAGATATCACATAGTTAGGTTTTACTTGTCATGCAAGCATCAAAATAGTTTGTTAACTTAGTTATTATTAGCTCGAAGGTTAACCACTTCTACAACTTCACCGTGAAACGTAACTAAAGGAATAAAGTAACCTTATGCATAGTGAGATAGTAAAATCATATAACACATATTATTTTAGCAATCGAAATTAATTTATCCAAGCTATATTTCCACTTTATTTTTAAGCTAAAATTCTTAGGATCTGATAGTCACAACTTTAGTTATAAGCATATAATCAAATCAACCAATGTATAACTATAAGCATCACCTATTCAAGTATTTGTAATACAATTACATTATAACGAGGTTAAAACACATTAGCATAATTCAATCATGAATTGAAAGAACTTAGCTTAATCTTACTTGTCATATAAGAAATCTTTTAATCATAGAAATTTGAGTAATGATTCAGTTATACATAATTTCTTTATAACCTTGGTAATCAAGTAGTCTAGGTACTCGAATCCCCAACCAACTGTCGCCAACAAATAGTACTGGTCAATCCCTCCTATTGTCGCCAAATAACCACAACACTTCCCTCCTACTGTCGCCAAATAAGGACCGTATTCCACCCCAAAATGAGCTCTATGGACTCTATGGCATGCCAACTATACCTATGACTAACTCGAAACCAAGGCTTTTCAATTATATCACATCATATCAGAATCAGAGTTGAGGTTAGCTCCTTATTCAGAAAATCAAATAACATGTCTTATCCAGATCAGAGATGAGCATAGCTCCATATTCACTTAATCAAAGAGCATATCTTTGTTTTTCATCTTTCAATCACATATATAATAATATAACAATCTTAAAATTTTCATACAACCAAATCAAGCAATGTATAACATAGGGTGCCTAACAATTAGGTACTTACCTTGAATCCAAGCTTAATTTTAAGCACAACTCATCACAATACTAAGGCAATATATTTAAATCAATTAACAGTTCTCGGGAAGGTATCAAGCCTATCCCGAGACTAAAACTAAACCCACTGGTTTGAAGATTAGCTTCGATCCTTAATCACAATGCCAAGTTGATTGTCCAAGGCTTTATACTTCTTAGCTCTATTGTCCTCCACTTGATCTTGCTCTAGAGGAAGACAATAGTGATATATTATTCTCTTTGAAGCTTAACTTTAAGGATACAACGCATTCAAGCATCACATAATCATGCACATATATTTGATTCTTAGGTGCACCTACTTTTGTTATAGTTTATCATGCCAACCAAAGCAGTCCAAATCTTAACTAAACAAGTTATTTTTAATTCATAAAAATAGTCTGTTTTTAATTCATAAAAACAGTCTACTAACGCTGCAAAACAGTTTCCCATTTAGATTTGCAAAACAGTCCAGTTTTGAGTTGTAAATCAACCTTTCAATTAAGCTTACAATGCAACCCTTTTAAGCAATAAAATCAGTCCCCAAAACAAAGTTTAAAAAGCAGTCCAGTTCATCCAAAAAAAGTCCCTAAAACAGGTTTACAAAATAGTTCATTTTAGTTATAACAACGGTCCCTATTTTATTTAACAAAACAACCACTAAACAATTTACAAAACAAACCTTGTTTTAATTACCAAAATCTGCCCATTTTCCTTAGTCAAACAGTCTAAGTCAATTCTTTAAATTCATAAAACAGTCCCTAATTCCAAGGTTTACGGCACAATCCAATATAGTCACAAAACAATCCTTAAACCAGTCTCAAAATAGTCCTTCTACTGAATTTCTAAAACAATCCATTATGGTTATAAAAATAGCCCCTTTTGAGTTATAAAACAGTCCTTAGAATTGCAAAACAACCCCCTCTATTTTTTTACTTGATCAAAACAATTTCTAATCAATTTCCTCATGTATAAAACAGTCCTAACTATTGAACCAATAAATCCATAATTATATATATATATATATATATCAACCCATGTGACTACAATTCAAGTTCAAGCATGAAATACTCATTCAACAAGGGCTTAGTTCGAATGTTCCATCCGACTAAATCAACCATAGAATTTACTTCTAATGATGATTCATTTAAACAATTTGATCTATCTTAACTACCTTAGAACTCACTACCAACCAATTTAATAGCTTAAGCTATCATACAATTCTCAAAAGCATGATATGTTAACATGTATACCATTCGAAGTTCAAGAATTTTCTAACATGAATTTTCTCTTCAAATGAATCTAATATCAAGATCATATGTAGAGAAATTATAACCCAATTTGCCTCTTAAACATTGAATCAAAAAGGGAGGAAAATATTTCTTACCCCTTTCATTAAGCTAATCGATTAGGGTCTAAAGAAATGGACCAAGATAAAGCAATTTGTGTGTAAACTCTGTAATCTCTCTCTAACATGGGATTCAGTTCATTTTTGGGAAGGAAGAAGATGAAGCTTGATTGTCCCCTACAATGCCGTGACCCCCAACACATACCATCACCAAGAAACAACATGTGTACAAGCCCTTGAGTTTCTTTCTATTTAGCATGCAATCTTTAAATTAATTATGGTATTCGGTTAAGTCCTTTCTATAATGGCTATCAATTTATTATTTGCTTCAATTTGCTCCCCAAATCACTTAATTAGTCTAATAAGTGACAAGTCTATAGCAATTTAACTAGTAATCAAATTTTAGCATACTCCTAAGCCAATTTTTGGGATATTACAATTCTCCTCCCCTAAAAGAAATTTGTCCTCAAAAAGATGAGGATAATTCTCTTTTATGGTTGCCTAAGGTTCCTGAGTTGCCTCTTCAGTCGTATGATTCCTCCATAATATTTTTACAAGGGGAACAGATTTGTTATGAAGTCTTCTGACTTCATGATCTAAAATTTGGACTGGTTCTTCTCCGTATGACAGATTTGGATTAAGTTCCACTTCTTTAGGCTCTAGCACATGGGAGGGATCTGATCAGTATATGTGGAGCATGGAGACATGAAACATATTGTGAATCTTGTGTGAATTCACTAGGAAGAGCAAATCGATATGCCACAAGACCAATCTTCTCAATGATCTCAAATGGTCTTATGAAACGAGGACTATGCTTTCCCTTCTTCCCGAATCTGAACACTTTTCCATGGAGAGGCCTTTAGAAACACATGATCTCCCACAACATATTGAATATCTCTTCTTTTAAGATTAGCATATGTTTTTTGTCTATCAAAGGCTTCTTTTAATCTACCGTGGATGATATTTATTGATCGTCTATTTTTCTAAAGAGTTTAGGCCCCAAAGCCTTGTTCTCATCCAATTCTAACTACCACAAGGGAGTTCTACACCTTCCGTATAAAGCTTCAAACGGGGTCATTTGAATGGATGCTTGATAGCTGTTGTCGTATGCAAGTTCTGCCAATGGTAAAAATTTCTCCCAGTTCTTTTCAAAATCAATTACACAAGCACGAAGCATATCTTTTAGAATTTGGATTACCTTTTTAATTGGCCATCGGACTGAGGATGAAAAGTTGTACTGAGATTGATCTTGATTCTTAAAGCCTTTTGTAAGGAACTCCAAAATCTTGAGGTGAACCGAGGATCTCGATCCGAGATTTATGGAGGTAGGGGCACCGTACAAATGTATGACTACTCGAATATACAACTCAGCAAACTTGTCCAAACTTAAGTTCATTCGAATAGGTATGAAGCATGATGACTTAGAAAATCTGTCAATTATCACCCAAATGCATCATTCTAATTTGGGGATAAAGGTAATCCACTTACAAAATCCATAGCTATACGATCCCATTTCCACTAGGAAGTTCAATGGGTTGTAAAAGTCCCGTAGGAACCCGGGACTCAGGTTTAATCTTCTAACAAGTTATACATCTAGAAACGAATTATGTGGTAGTAGACTTTTTTTCCTGGCCACAAATATAGCTCATTCAATTCTTTATACATTTTGACAGATCCGAGATGGATCGAAAAGGGAATACTATAAGCTTCTTGAAGCATTTCCCTCTTAAAAGCTTCAACATTTGGTACACAAACTCTATTTTCAAAATAGAGTAGCCCACTAGAATTTAGAGAGAAGTCTGAATTAGGTTCATCCTTTAGCTTAAGCAAGATACTCTGAAGCTCAGGATCTGATTCTGAAGAGTCTTAATTCTCGAAATTGAGTCAGATTTGACTCAAAGTTCAGCTAAAAGCTGTCGATTCTTTTGTAACTTAAAAAGAACGCGAGTAAGAATTTAATTCAACTGATCAAAGCTTCATTGTTAGCTTTTCGACCAAACATAAGGCACATTCTTTCGAAGGAGCTTGGTTAGGGAAGTGGCCAAGGTGGAAAACCCTTTAACAAATATTCGGTAATAATCGGCTAACCCCAAAAAACTTTTAACTCCATCAACATTCCTCGGAAGCCTCCAATCAACATTTGATTGAATCTTTTTGGGATCAACCCTAATCTATTCTACAGATATTACACGACCAAGGAAAGATACTTTGGGTAACTAAAAGTCACATTTATTGATCTTAGCATAGAGTTGATGGTCTCGAAGGGTTCGTAGAACAATTCGAAGGTGTTTCAAATGTTCATTCTCATCTTTGGAGTAAATAAAAATGTCATCAATGAAGATTATTACAAACTTGTTCAAATAGGGCTTAAAGACTCGGTTCATAAGGTCCATAAATATAGCTGGAGCATTTGTTAAGCCGAAAGGCATTACAAGGAATTTATAGTGACCATATCGAGTACTGAACAAAGTCTTTGGTACATCAGTTTCCTTGACTTTCATCTGGTAATATCCTATCCGAAGATCGATCTTGGAAAACACCGCAGTATTCTTAAGCAGATCAAGCAAATCTTCAATCCCAAACTCAACTTCTCGTGTTAGAGGTAATCCCGAAAGTTCCTCAGGAAATACCTCTTCCCCTATGATCCTATTTATAGATGAGGAATTATACATCAAGTAGGGGAAGGAGTTACAATAAAGTACAAAACCATAATCTTATATTAAATGTAATTTAATATATAATGAAAGTTTAATTAATGTAGGATTTCTTTTCTTCTAAGCAACCACGACAACATAGGATTTGTGTGTGTTTTGTCTCTAGCGTCCGCATGCTTATACGTTAACATATGCATTCCAGAACTCGTTCGTATGGCTTTCATTTGTACTATGAGGTTCGCGGCTGGTCTTCATCATTGCACTCTGGTCTGTCCGTGATCCTCTACCCACGTAAGCGTTTGTAGTAATGGATAAGTCTGCTAATATTCTAGACTACGTACATCGACGTCTGCAGGACTTCTGCTTGCGTTTGCCTACTCAGCCTTCAACGTTCGCTTGCTCTTCCACGTTTGTGTTCGTATATACTGGTTCACAACTCTGTTTCCTTATCTGTTCGCATAGTCTTAGTTGGTTTGTCCGCACTTGAATGTTTTTGCATTTCTGCATTACTTCTGGATGTTAGCAGCCCTTGTTCGCAGTTCATTCTCCAAAGTGTAAAAACTATGCTAATATCATTTTTTATGCATAGAATATTATTTAGCCGTTAAAACACCCTAAAAGCCAAATAGGAACCGAAACAAAGACTTGTAGATAGATTAGTGTGCTAAAACATAGGGAATTATATAAGAAATACATGTAAATATACGAATTATCTACAACCAAGCCCGTTCAACGAAACATTACTGAAGACTGCATAATCCTTTTTCGGCTCAGGTTGCGTCAAAATTGGGGCTTTCATCAGATAAGCCTTCAACTGCTTGAAGCTTTGTTGTCTTTTCTCGTTCTACTCAAACGAAATTCCTTTATGTAACAACTTTGTCATAGGTGCCTCTATGATAGAAAAATAATTTGATGAAACGATAGTAATACCCAACAAGACCAAGAAAACTATAAACTTCTGAGATATTCTTAGGTGGTTTTCACTCCACTACGGCCTGAATCTTTTGCAGATCCACACGAATCCCATCCACCGCCATAACGTGGCCCAGGAATTTCACCTCATAAAGCCATAACGCACACTTGTTGAACTTGGCATATAGTTATCTATCTCCCAAGATCTAGAGGATGACACGAATATGATAATCATGCTCGTCCTCTGAGCTTGTTTAAACCAAAATATCATTTATAAAGACCACAACAAAAACGATCCAAATAGGGCTGGAAGATTCGATTCATCAAATCCATAAAAGTTATCAGTACGTTGGTAAGCCTAAAGGGCATAACTAAGAACTCATAATGGCTATATCACATCCTAAAAGCGGTCTTTTGGATATCATCATCCTTTACTTTCAACGGGTAATATCTCAATCTAAGATCAATCTTCAAGAACACATGAACACCTCTCAATTGGTCAAACATTTCATCTATCTTTGGTAGAGGATAACGGTTATTCACCGTCACCTTGTTGAGCTATCGATAGTCAATGCACAACTTCATCAAACTATCATTCTTATTGAAAAACAAGATTGAAGAACCCCAATGTGAGATGCTTGGTCAGATAAATCCTCTCATCAACAACTCTTGAATTTGATTCTTTAACTATCTCAATTCTGTCAGTGTCATGCAATATAATGCAATAGAAACTAGTGTCGTACCTGGCATTACCTCTATTCAAAACTCTAGCTCATGATCCGAGGGTAATCTAGGTAAATATTTTGGTAATACATTGGTAAAATCTCTAACAATCTGAAGGCTCTCAAGCATTGGAATCTTAACTCTCGTATCAACAACATGAGACAAGAAGGGGCCTCACAACCTTGTTGAATCAATCTTTGTGCCGCTAAGGCTGATACTACATTGGGAAGGAAATGGTTTCTCTCACCTTTTACAACTAGCTTGGCTCTATTTGATCCACAAAGCTTAAGGCTCTTCACCCTACAACCCCAACTTGCATCATGCTCAAACAACCAATCCATCCCTAAGATAGCATCAAACTCTTAAAATGACAATATCGTCAGATCAGCTGGAAATATTAAATCTTGGACCTCAATCGGACACCTTCGATATACCTTATCCACCAAAATATCATATCCCAACAGACTAATCACACAGACCCCTATCTCAATATCATCAACAAAGATACCCAACTGTTGAGATATTCCACCACAAATGTAGGAATGGGTAGACCCAAAATCCACTAAAACAATAATGGAAACTGAAAATAGGGTAAATATACATGAGATAACGTTGGTAGCTTCATAATCCTCCTGAGCCTTGACTACATGTTACCTCGTTGGTGCCCTTGTGGTATACTAAAATGTACCCCCACTCTGATGTCTAGACGTGTGGCTCGCTCCTCCTCTAACAAAGCCCCAACCCTTCTAAGCTAGATACGAGGTCTTCTAAGTCTGAATTGGAGTGGTGTCAGTAGTCACTGAATAATACCTCACATAATAATCCAGTGACCCACACTCATAGCAAACTCTGGATGCCCCCTAACACTCACCTTGATGCTTACGTCCATACTGATTACAAATTGGTGCACTTGTACTCCTCTGTGAACCTTTTAAACTCATCATGGACGATGATGATGAAGGCCTCCTACGTCCAGCAAATTCTGACCTACAGTTCGGTCTTACAGATTGGTTCGAATCTCATCTATTCTAATTTCAATGACCCCTATTCCTCTAGGAGTGAGACTACGACTGGTTAGAGTAGGTATGATTTCCTCCACTCAAGCCTCTTTGCCTATCAGTTTGGCTATATGTCAAGCCTTAAACTTGCTCGAGCAATTTGGCACTAGTGGTCAAGTCTGAAAACACCTTTGGTGTGATAGTAGTCAAGTACATCTAAATTTTCTTCTTCAATCCTTTTCAAAACCTTTTGTATATCATTTTCTTTGTAGCAACCAACTGTAGGGCATACATGCTTATTTGTAGGAACTCTTGTTCGTATTCAAAGACAAATCGGTTCTCTTGGACAATGTGGGTAAACCGATCTCTCAAACTATCAATGCGGGCTTCACCCACATATTTCCTCTCAAACTCATCCAAGAAATTATCCCTTGATGGTCGGTTAGGGTACCACCCTAACTCGACGATTTCCTACCATTCTTAAGTATTCTCCTTTAATAGCGAAAAGATGCATATCATCTTATCCTCTGGTTCTAACTGTATCTGTCGTATGATCTAGCGAGTATCCCTCAACCACTAATCCACCTTAACTAGATTGTCTTATCCCATCCTAAGAAAATTCGTTACGCTATGATGACGAAGCCTCTCAATCGACGCCTCATGAGGGGTAGTCAAAGGCTTAGGAATGACTCTCACAATATGGTGAAGGGCCTGAAATAGGTACAAAAAATAATTAGACCCTTGACACTCTTCATTTTCTAATGTCTTCTCCGTGTCGAGAATGTAGTCCTCATCATAAATTCCCTCATGGGAGCCTCAATTCTCCTCATGATCATGTGCTCTTCTAGGCATTCTAAATACTACACAAGAAAAGAAAGGGGTTACACTATCAAATTTTAGCTTAAACTAGCACAACTTCAACTTATGGACAATGTATTCGCTATATGCCTATTTACCACTCTAGGTAATCCTCGGGGCTTTCTAAGAACCGGCTAAACCTAGACTCTGATACCACTAAATGTAACACCTTCAACCTGGATGTCACATTTGGGCCTTAAGCCTAACCCGCAACCATAAAATTTCAACCTAGTTTAGCCTAAATCACATTTCATTATTCATAAAATCTATCAATTTAAATATTTCAGACATAGATAAGTATTTAAAACATTATATGGGAGCTCCATTTGAAAATACAGTTATTAAAAGTATTTGACTCTCGATTTAAATCCAAAATATGAGTTATAATATAAACATAGGGTCCTACGAATACATAGACCAAATAAATCTAAGTACTGTACTTTGAACAAGTCGATGATAAAATCTTACTCTAATGGTGCTCCACCAATGCATGTGCCAACCTACTAACCTACAAACGGAAACAACAATTTCGAACGCTGAGCTAACAAAGCTCAATGGATACACTTCTACTCGACTATGCTTCATGCAAATCATAATTATGAGAACACATCTAAAGATGATATCATGGCAATACAATAAACGTATGGAGCTATCTCTAGCCGACTAAACCCATAGCAAGCAATAATAGATGCATTGATCTCACACAGCATATATGCATCATACCATACAAACCTAGAGTGAGGCCCAAGTCATACAACCTTGAGAATGTACACTCTGAGTGAGGCCCGATGTCACACGACCTCGAGAACGTACATCTAACATCTCATTTCATGGTGTTCCAACACTCTCTCTGGGTATCTAGATCCCAACAATGAAAGGTGATTGTACCACACAAGTGCCCTTACTTGGTACACAACATCACATTTGTTGCTATTACAAACAAGTCACCCAAATTTTACCAAGTTATTACATATGATGCTCATATATGAGGGTTAAATCTCAGTTTCTCAGTTTTACAATTCATTTGACCACATTAGAAGTCTATCAGACCATTGCCCTTGAATTATCATCCCATCGAACTCAAATTCAACATTTTTGGGAAGGTTACCAAGTGGGTACCAATACTGGTCATTGTGTACCGGTACGCCACCCTTAGGTATCACTGCTCTTGATGTACCAATACAAAATAGCTCATTGGAATTTTAGTTGCCCTCGTATACCGGTACGGGTTGACCCGTACTAATACCGCCTTACATAGCGTATCGGTACGGGTTAAACATCGTACCGATGCCCCTCTAATAGTTCATCTTAATGAAATATTGTTCTTAAACCTATAACACTAGGGTACTAGTATGGGCTCCCCTTGTACCTGTACTGAAGCCTAAAAATGGCTTCCTAGGCTCTGGAATTCACTTCACAAGGCCCAAAACACATCCTTTAACTTCATAACTCGATCTTACATCTTAAGGAAGTATTTAGGATGGTTTACTACCATTTTTATAGGTTATTAACATGAATCCCATATTATGCCATTAAAGAGGGTCTCTAATCTCTAACACCCAAAATCAACCATAAACATCAAATTTAGCACACAAAGCATCATCCTTACGATGTGTATGAAACAAAAGAGTTAGTAGTGTACTAACCTTGATTTCACAACTGAAAAATGAGCTCCAAGCCAAGCTCCTCAAGCCTTCTTTTTCCCAAGCTCCTTGGAAGAATTTCTAACCTTTTTCACTATACAAAAAAGTTGTAAAATGAGTTACAACTTGTAGGAAATAAAAAGAGAATTCCAAAACACCCACCTAGGGCTGAAAAATGGGATTTCATTAACCTCTAGCCCATTTTTCCAAAACCCTCACAACACCCATAAACTTTCCTCTCCACCATTCTTGATGAAACTTACCTCAATACATAGATCCTTGTAAGGAGAATATACTTCCCTTAACGAGAATTCTAAAAATCTTCCTCTCAAGCTCAAAGATTTCACCTTTACACTTGAGTTTGGATGAAAATAGGAGAAGAGAGAGATGTAGAAGAAAAAGGAGCAGAGGTGATCTCACCCATTTCATTTTCTACAGAAACTTAAAGGATGATCAACCTTCTCTTTGAAAATAGGGGTAAATTACCTACTTATCCCTCCATCATCCTCTTATTCACACACCAACCCAAAACCCAAGCCCAACCATAGAATGGTAGCCCACTAAAGCTCTCAAAGGCCCAAACTCTCAGCCCAAAATGCAAAGCCCACGTTTCGGGTTAGCCCAACCCACAGATTCTGAAATTTGAGTTGTTACACATGGGGATAATCGAATCATAACCGTATAAATAATTGTGAGAATCCCTAAAAAAATATCCACAGTGATCTTTGATATTTTACAAAATTTTTAACATATATAAATACTTAACTTTCATTTACATGTATATCACATATCTTATTATCAATATTCCAGTCCATCAAGATATTTGTGCCTTTTGTTTAAACCTTATTAAGTTTGGATGGTCTCTCTAGTAATTTACTTTTTTTTGTTAATTGAGAGTATATAATCTATTTATATTTGGGTCGTTCATATTACCCAAAAATCTCATTCCCCTTCAAGAAAACAACGCCACCATTCTTTCTATGATGCCAACCAACTACGAGGGTCCTTGATCTTTTTCGTAACTATTATCGTTCTCATTATTGTGTCAGTAAAGACATTCAACCTTTTATTTATTTATTTATTTAATGTTTAAATGTCATGTGTTTGCTTATATTGCTTAAACTTGTATACATATTTGCTTTAGCATATTAAACAAAACTTATTTAAATGTTTGTATAAACTTGTTATTGTCACAAGATTCTATATTTAGATGGTACTCTTCTAAATTGCAACTTAGGTGCAACTTTTTGTTGACATCTGTAAGTTGGTTAAGCTTTTGTCTGTTCTGTAATGTATCATATTTGAGTCTATTCAAGTTGTAAGGAGTAAAACAAGTATCACTGGTAAGGGGTTGATTATATTGTTTCTCGTTCCCAAATAATTTTACAATCCTATTCCAAAGATGTTACTTAATTCCTGCAAAGCAAAGCTGAAAAATTATGTTGAATAAAACATATCTTCATGCTTTGAAAAACTATATTTTGGTTAGTAAAGTAGTAAATTATGTTCAATTTTTTGTGATGAAGATTCTTCAAATATCGTGGGGGATCCGATGGATATGGGGATGGAGACAAAAAAATTACTGAAGCATGTAATGTAGATTCTCCAAAATCGTACCCACAAGTGTTGGGGACGAAATGGAGAATGCAAAACCGTCTCCGCACCGCCCGATTTCCACCCTATGTGGGAGAAAGTTTTCTAAAATATTTTAATCATTTTTAATCTCACCCACTAAATTAGAGAAAAAGACAAATTAAAAGTTTATTTTTTTATAAAAATAATGACAAAATTGTTTTAAAGTAAGAAATAATGGTTATGTTTGACAAATAATGGATAACTGATAGCGAATTATATTAGCTGATAACTGATAGCATATATATTAGTTGATAGCGAATTATATTAGTTGGTTGTATAAAAGTGTTTGGTAGAGTTAACTGATAGTTGTTTGTTTATTTGAACAAACAAAATAACATATAATGCCGTGATTATATTCAATATTTGTTTAAATAATTTATTGATTATTGATATTTTTATCTATTAATAGGTATTAGATTATAAAAATTATTTTTTTTAATATAATATAACTAAGCATATTTGAAGGATGTATATACTAATTTCTTATTTATAGAATTATCTCTTTAATATACTTTTATTAATTATTAACTTTAAATAATTTTTGAAACATGTGTATTAATCTTATCTATTTCAAGTGAAACAATTATTTAAATTATATATGAGAATATGTCTTACCTCAAAAAGCATATAATGTGTTATTCAAAATTAAGTTACTTGGAGAATCATCTTTGTAATTATAAATAATAAAAAAAGTTCTTACAATTTTTATATACAATCCTCTAAGCCCAAAAACTCCTCATAACACTTTTTTTTTTAAATTTATCCTCATCAGCCGTTGTCATAATCCTTTATCAAACATCTAAGCTAGTAAATTTGTATGATCAATCTTTTAAAGTAATACAAACATCTAATTTAAACTTGAAACTCTGTTCACTAAATAGAGTTAATAATTTTAAAACCTAATATATGATTGTATTAACAAAATATTATTTTTAAAAGATTTAATTTCGAACAGAATTTAACCCACCAACGAGTAGGGTTGGACGTTCGATCGAGTCGAGTCAAAAAATTTCGAGTTATTCGAGTTTGTATGTCCTATTTTACGATTCAAACTTTATTTGAAATTTTTTCGAGTCGAGTTTAAGAAATTCGAGTCGAATCGAGTCGAGTTTTCGAGTTTCTGTATAAATTTAATTGTACATATATATTTCTTCATATATATTTTTATATGCATATACGTAGCGGTGCACATATTTATTTCTATATGCATATACTTAGGACTGGGCTATGCACATATTGATTCCAATTTTAACGGTTTTCTATATGCATATACGATATGCATATATATTTCTTCATATTTTCACATGTGATATACATAATATATCAGGCAGAATTAACAAACTCGACTCGAATATAAAAAATTAATTAACTAATTACCAAAAATTTCGAGTTATTCGAGTTTTCATTTCATAACTCAAACTTTATTTAAATTTTTTTTAGCCGAGTCAAGTTTATAAAATTACGAATCAAGTCAAAATAAGTCAATTTTTTCGCTTCGAGTCAAGTCGAATAATTCAATTTTTTTAAGTTGAGAGTTTTGCCCACCCAACCAACGAGATCGATGTACAAATCGCCGTATACTAGCTTAAATACAGAATTTAACCCACTAATTTTCCTTTATCAAACACGGCGTCGTTTCGATGCATCCCCAACTTTCCAATATGATAATTATGCAAGTGAGATTTTCAAAATTTCCTGCTTTTTTCCCCCAATGGACGCCGACTCTTCTTCTTCTTCTTCCCCTCGTTCTGTGCAACCCAACGGATCCTCCGCTTGCACGTCCACCGTACCATTCAACCATGATTCCAATCCGACGGTCAATAATCACTTTCCACCTTCAAAACCCCTCATCAGAAAGAAGAAAAAGAAAGCAGTTGATAGAGACGCTCCCTCATCTTCTTCTTGCTCCGCTTCTTCTTATGCTTCTTCTTTTCTTAAAGGAACGCGTTTTTCATCTAAACGCCGGACTCTTAGGGTTCGATTCGGTTCGGTTCAGCGACCCGAGGTTCGCGACGTTGATTCCCTTGCGCTCCCTCTAGGAATGTCCTTCGCGGCCGTTGTTGCTCAGGTTCGATCAAGTTTCAATCTTTTAAAAATTTTAACCATACTGCAGTAATGCTAGATGGAAAATTGTATATGCTAGAATTGTTGATCTTTAAGTTCAAATTTTGAACTTTCTTGAGGGGACATGTTCAGAATTCTGGTTGAAACGTAGCTTTTTTTAGTCGGAAAATTTTGAAGTTAATTCTGGTTTTGTATTTTACAATTTGGGGAAAAAAGTTTGTCTTTTATGGTGATAATCTCTGATCCCTAATATTTAAGTTTGTGTTGTGAATTCGAATTGGTATATGTTTAAATTTATAAAAGTTTATGCCACATTTTTATTATACTTGTTTCTGCTTAGTTTTGGCGATTTCAAGATATCTTATGACATTGCCTTTGTAGATGGATGATGTAGTGAATCGATAATGTTTGCAATTGCTTCAAGCAAAAAGGAGTGCTGGGCTGATGTATACCATTTTTGCCTGGCACATTGAAGCTTGAGTTGTAATGTAGAGCTATACCTGGGCTGTTGGTAAAAGTTATTGTAGCTTTCTTGAAGTCTTGCCTTACAACAAGTTTCCCTGATTTAGTTTACACAGTTTCTAAAATTATTTCCTTTGTCTTCCATGCAACTGCCCATTTTATTTGTTTGATTATAGCCTTAAAACCCCCAACTTTGTCTTGCCTAGTTCGTTTGTTATCATGCGGTGGAGGGTTCAAGGTAGTTTGGATCCCTTCTTCCTCTTGGCCTTCCTCAATTGTGGCCAATTCTTTTAAAGATGGCTACATTTTCTAAAAGACAATTATATTTTTGTTCTGTTTATAAGGATCTCACCACTAAATTTGGTTAATTATGGTTAACATCATTCCTTGTAATTCTAGGTTCTGGAAAAGACAGATGTTTCAAATGAAAGGCTACCTCCTGATTATCTCTCGGTGGTATTGTCCAAATTCTCTTAACATGATTTTTTTACGATGTCTGGTTTGCTTTTCTGAAGTTTAAACTTCCTTGCTTGCTAACAATGTCAATCTTCATGCTTGCAGATCTGCACTTCAGCTGTCAGAGAATCTTTATCTAATGTAAGCCGGATTTTAAACTGCCAACTCATAGACCGACTCTGATTTTACAAGTTAAGTTTCCTTGTGACTTTTTATTTCCCCGGCCCTCGATGATGCTTATCGAGAACATGCTTTTTGCTTCTATGGTCCACTTTGTCACAGGTTTTTGGAGACAAGTTTGATTGTTTTGTGCGGAACTTTGAGAAATCATTTGGAAGCACCTTGAGGACTCTTAGATTGATTAATGACTCATCAAAGCACAAGGAAAAGTATCTGTCCAACCCCCATAATGTGGAAAGTTCTACTTCAGATGAAACTACAAGCAGAAGGAGGTGTTATAGAAACTCTAATGATACGAAGGATTCTTACTCAGACATTGACCTGCCTTCTGTTTCAACTCGGAATCAATTAAATATCCACGAAGATGTACAGGAGAATATCCAAATTGGTTCCCTGAATCAAGAACTTGCCATTCATGGACAAGTAAATCAACTGGTTTGTGTCAATCCGAGAACAGGTTCCGACGCCGACCTATCAATGATCACCACAATCGAGAAATATGTTATTGAGCAAGTTCGTTCTAATGACCTCAAAGCATTAGAGCTTAGTCTTACCATGAGAAAGTTGAAGTTGAAAGAGGAACAGATAGCTCTAAACTCTGATTTAAACCATCTGGAGAGGTCAAAATTAGCAATGGGTATTTCAAAGGCATCCTTTAAAGCTGAAAAGTTCAAGAGCCAACTAGAAGACACAAGACATGGTGAATTGCTTAAGAAGTGCATCGATTTTCTTGTTGCTGGATTGCTCATAATGTCATTCCTCCTCATATATGGTGCTTATATTTACTCTTACAAAAGGATTACTGACGCGACATCATCATGTAATCTTTCATTTGAGGTAGGGGTGATCTCCCTTTCCTGGCTTCAGTTTTATCATTTGCCTCCTATGATTTTTCTCACACAATAGAAGTTCAGTGTTTTGATTTGTTTGACCACTAGATAGGCGCCTCATAATAATGATACATGTGTTTGATAATTATCTCCTTAACTAATTTCTCAAGTCCATGAAAAGTAATCCCCCAACAACACCATATGAAAGTTTCTTTTTTTCTTGCCGGTTTCTTAGTAGATTATCTAGTTGCTTACTCTATAACGATATGTGGGAAATTCACGTAGCCTTCAGGTCTATAGGAATTGAAAATGTGGTTTATGGGGCAATGAATGGTGAGAGGTTCTGGGATTGACATTGGTGTTCAGTTGCCCTCTGTCAACAGAAGACAAGAATGGTGGGGTGTAGGACAACATTTTTATAGAGACTGCTACTATATATCGTATGGTGTTTGTCTTTCTAAATTTTGATTACAATAATTAATATTTAGGTTTGATGCACGTATACATCTCCAATATTTGCTGTTCTGTTCTAGATAACTATCTGTTTCAATATTATCTCTCGACATTAAGTGCCTGACATTTCATGCGATTTATAATAAATTATTGTCTGATGTTTCTCCTCTAAGATTATTTTTCACGTTGCAGAAATATTGTATGATGCCCTGATTTTTTATATGTATATATTTTCAGAAATCTAAGCCCTGGTGGATCCCAAAGCAGGTTTCATCTTTCAATTCTGGGCTCAACATTGTCAAGTGCCAGGTTCAAGTTGTAACCCGAATGATCTTTGGTCTCATGCTAATTCTTGCAGTAGCTTATTTGCTTATACAGAGATCTGGAACTTCAAAGCAGACAATGCCAGTCACTTTTATCCTGTTGCTGTTAGGAATTGCCTGTGGTTTGGCCGGGAAGTTCTGTGTAGATACGTTGGGTGGAAATGGATATTATTGGCTCTTCTACTGGGAGATTTTATGCCTTTTGCATTTCCTCTCAAATGTCTTTACATCAGTGCTGTTCATCATTCTTTATGGCCCTGTTAATGTGTCACAAAGGACAAGAAGCACACTTCTTCCATACTGGATTCGAAGATCAATATTCTATTCTATCATGCTTTTTGTTCTTCCTTTATTGTGCGGTCTTATGCCTTTCGCGAGCCCAAGTGAGTGGAAAGATCACTTCTTGCTTCTGGTTTTAGGTGACGGTGAAGCAATCTAGAGTTTAGAGAGTTGAGTGTGAGGTTGTCGTCCAACTTTTGTGCAATTTTTTGGATAAGATGTCGAAGTGCTGGCTTGTTCTCAGCCGACATTTGTGGGTTCAGCTGAAGTAATTTGTCTGAGCATTTATTTTAGGCTGTGTTTCTCCATTATAGGTTCGGCCTCTGTGATTGTACTTTCTAACATTATGAAGTAAATTATATAAATTATGAAAACAGTTCCCCGTCTTATCCACTCTGCTGATTGCTTCTTCGGAGGGCAGCCTATCAGAAACGTTCAAACCCATTCTGTTTCAGTTTCCATATTTGTTTCTTCACTGTTTGATCTTTGCACTTAATCCCCATGTCAATTGAAGATATCTGCAATTTCTTAATACCAACTGCTTGAAAATCTATTGCCATCCAACCCTTTTCAAAAGGTGATTTTTATCACAAACGTGCCGTCGATGTTAGTGCTGAGAGTTTTAATTAAATAAAATGTTAAAACAGAGTAATCAATATACTCAGCTAATGGATTGAATGCCGATGTTTATAAGAGAAAACAGAGTAATCAATATAAAGCTTCTGGACTCTTTGGGTGAGGGTCAGAGCTAAGAATTTTGCAAACAGATCTGGAAGAGAGATTTGCAACCTTTTCAACCGAGGATCAAACAGGACACACAGTCAAATAATCAATGGATGGTTTGTCACAATCACTTTACAAGAAGATTTTCAACATAAAAAACGAATCTGATCACAACGGAAAAAAAAATATAATATGAAGAGAAACAACAACAATAAGGTCAAGGAATGACAAAAAATGAATTCCAAGACGAATGTACAAAACGTCAAGGAGATATTGAACAGAGATCCTCGTATACTTGTCTGATGTTAGGCCTCTCATTAACAGGAAGAATACACCTCAATGATATGGCAAGCAAATCATCCATTGCTTTTATGTGTTCTTCCCCAGTAGCTATGTCTCTGTCAATACAGTCCATTCCCCGTCCTTCTTGATCACATAACCGAACCCAATCCGTCAGATCCACTGCTCCTGATTGACCTGATATTATGTCACCTGCACTTTTTCGTGTTAACAATTCCATCAGGATTACTCCTAATGCATAGACATCACCCTTAAATGATGGGACTGGTTTAGATGCGGAAGCAAGTTCGGGAGCACGATATCCAAGGGCTCCCAGATTCAGTATCTGCTCCGCAATTCCAGTTGGTGTCATTAGCCGGTGCAGACAATAATCGGTGAGGCAAGCATGGTAATCATGGTCAGCAAGGAGTATGTTTGTCAGCTTCAGGTTTCCATGAGGCAGACCTCTATCGTGTAGGTATAACAGACACTGAGCAACTTCCACGGCAACTTTCAGTCTTTGGCTGAAAGATAATGTGGAGTACCTCCGAGGAGTAGTTTCTGCATTAACATACATACATATACGCTGATTAAATGAAAACATAAAAGGCAGAATCTCAGTCAATTTCATGTCTCTAAAAACATTACTGATGCAAACATATGCCATTCTTTTCAACACTAATTGTCATTCTTCATTTGCAACAATCAACTCAGATATGCGATATTCCAAGCATGGGTTAATGAATCAGTAAATATTCTTTTCAACCTTCAGCTCCATCTTGTGCAAGGAAGGAAAACAAAAGGTGTAGTCACGGGGAAGGTGAAAGAAGCAGAATTTAAAAGTACTTCAGCCATAGTACCAGAACCTAAACTCTATACCAGATTATATCTATGTTTATCTTCCTCTTAAATTACTGCAATCATTTCTTGCTTACGGCCATGGTCTATGACTTTCAAGATTTAGTACTTAAGCTTTCTCTGTGCCGACTGATTACAGGTTCATCAGAACATAATCAGGTTGGTAAAGTCACAATAGTAGTTGTGAACACCGGTGATTATAGGATAAGCAAAACACATAATTTTTTAGGTTTAATTGACAAACCTTATATAGTGATATTAGAAATTATCGCAACTACTCAATTTCATTTGACACTGACCTAATAATTTTGCCTCCAAGGAAGACAATCCAGTTAAGCATCATTGCATCAAATGTTAAAAACATTAGCAATCGACTTCAACAGTGACCTTATATGCCTAAGCATGAATGTTATCCAGATTAATTTCATAACCATTTAATGGTAGTAATGCCCATAGGTAGAGCAAACACACTTCAAATTCCGTTTCTAGGTGCTGCTACATATTTAAGGAAAGGGTTATGACGAGACTTGGCTTCCAAAATTTCCATAACAAGCACACAAAATACACCAGGCCATACTGAAAATGAGAGTAAACAACACTCTTGCCAAAATTGAGGTAGGAAAGCACTTGGCAAATATCCAAGGTAAAATTTAGAAATAATCCAAACTAACATAAAAGCAGCTTATTACAGATATGTTAACTGCACTGATTTTAATATACATTGTCTTGCTTGTAGTTTCAACATAACAAGTAGCAGCTAAGAAAGTAAAAAAAAAAAGCACCAAGAGCTGACCAACAATATTAACGTGCAACAAACTATGAGCAAATCTAGCACAGAAATAGGAAAAAGATATGATAAACAAGAGCATATAAATCATAATCCATGTGATAAGATGACTTTAAGGACTTCAAGGATATAACTAGCAAACAAACATTAAGATTTAGTTTAACAATCACAAACATAAAAGAAAAAAATACTAAGAGCTCTTACCATAAAGATGCAACGCCAAACTATCAGACTGGATAAAGTCTGATAGGAGAAGCCTCTCTTGTTCCCTTGGTCCCCAATAGTATGCTCGGACTGGAACAAAGTTAGGATGCCTCACAGACCCTATCTTTTTAACTTCCTTAGCAAATTCTTTCTTACGTTTAACCAGTCCTACACGCAACCACTTCACAGTCAACATATGCCCACTTCTCAGAGTTGCTTTATACAGAGTTCCATGGCTGCCTCTTCCAAGAACTTCTGCTGGAGCTCGAGATAACTCCTCAATAGTGAATGATAATGAAGTATCAAGGAAGAACAATTCTCCAGCCAAACGATCTGGTGAGTAAACATCCAATGTCACAGGCTGTTCACCAGTTTCAATAAAATGTGGTGATGATGCTAATGGAGAGCCTGGGGAGGATTTCCTCCCAGATGATACTGGCTCAATATCTAGTAGATTAGGATTTACAGATGCAGAAGCAGTAGTCACTCTCCCAGCTGCACCATGCTCAACAATTTCAGGAACAAATTCTTGCTGTCCAGACAGTGACCCAGAATTTGAAGTAAGCAAGTGATCATTTGAAAAACTTAATGAAGTTTGTGGCGCCTGAACATTTGAGTGGAACTTGAAACGAGAGGGTCGTGCAAGCCCACCTGACTTTGCATCGACTCCAGTAGTTGTGTCACTAAATCCACATCTTCCACGAAATTCTTTAATTTGTGCTCGGTGAAATGCCAATAATACAAAAACAATCATTACAGCTGCTACAACAGAGGCAACAATAATTGCTATCCTAATATTACCCTTTGAATTATTATGTGTTGCATGACCAAGGGTAGGATCCTGACTCGAGTCTGTTGATGGCATGCCCTTAGGGAAAATTAGCAATGAGTTCCCTGGAGAAAATGAAGACCTAGGGAAGCCTCTCAAATTTTCTGGAATAGGACCCGACAGATCATTATAGGACACATTAAATTCACTAAGGCTAGTTGAAAGCTTATCAGGGATTTTACCCTTGAAGTTGTTTCTCGATAAATCAAGGTATTCCAAATTACTAAGTTTGCTTAATTCACTAGGCAGCTGGCCTGATAATTTGTTGCCTGCAAGATTCAGCTGTTTGAGCCCAGCTATGTTACTAATCTCTGAAGGCAAACCACCTGTCAAGGAATTATCGGACAGATCAAGTGACTCCATCTGGGGATAAGTTGACATCACAAGTAATTCACTAACACGAGAGGCTTGAAGTGGAATTGGTCCAGTAAACTGATTTCTGGAAAGATTCAGGCTTTTCAGGGTTGTAGAAGTGAAGAAACTGCCAGGAATATTCCCACTGAGTTGATTCAAACTGAGTTCAACAACAGATAATCTTGGAGATGTATCAAATAGAGAAGGCAAGGCACCAACAAGGGAATTATTCCTAAGATTAAATGTGCTTAAATCCTCAAAGTGAGACAAGTTTGATAGGCTTCCTGTCAACTTGTTTGAACTCAAATCAAGATCCACCAAAGAGGCTTCCCAATTCGATATAACAGATACGTCACCGGAGATCATGTTGCTACTCAAATCGATCAATTCACAGCTAATTAGAGAAGAGGGCAAATCACCAGACAACTGATTAGAAGAAAGATTCAGAACCTTCAAAGTAGTAGAATTAATTATTCGAATTGAACCTGTAGAGATTTTGATAGATGTGAAATATCAGATGACAGTCAAATGAAAACAGAAGAGAATTAAGTGCAGCATTAGGTTAATATAAAAAAGGAGTCCAGGATTTAATTTTGGCATAGCAAATTATTACTGTCAGCATCTTTGCCACATGTGAATAACTCATTGATGGGATTCAGTGGTTTGCATTTTTCATATATCCACGTGCATAAAAATCTTCCCAGTTGAGTAATCACTACTTAAAGTGAAAGCAAGATCAGCTCGGATTTGACGGATGAATACTTGTTACACAGTCTAAGTGCCAAGAATAGAATCCCCTTAAGCAAGCATCATATTTTGTTTGAAGCACATCTAAAGCAGACCTCTGATGCAGGAAGAGTGCATCACACTTTCATCACTCAAACACTACACGTAAAACAAAACAAAAAAAAGAGGAAACAAAAGGAACATTTTCCTTTGTTTCACACTCAAGAGCTTACGGGGACAGCAATGATGCTTTTGTTCATTTTAAAATTTTGTACTCCAAATCCACAATTTAATGCAAGATGGTACGTTCAGCTTCAAATTTATGTAAGATACTAATAACAATCAAGCCCCCCCCCCCCCCACACACACACATTGTGTTCATTAAGATCATGAATTAAAGGAAAATATTTACTTGGCAAACTATTTCCTCTCTTTGCAACTTATTGCCCTACGAACATTTACAATCGGATCGATGGATGATTCAGCTAAAATTCAACCTAACACCCCAAAAACTACTTCAGATTCCTAAATTTCTAGTAAATTACAATACAGAAAACTATTAAGTAAATAATTATTGTAAACCGAAAAGACCAAAAAAAGACGTGCATGTTGAACTAACATTGCTTTCACGTGAAAATCAGAACAAAATGAACATTGGCATTGGTTTCTAACATCAAAATCTAAGGATAAATAACACCATCTATTATTAGAATCCAAGAAATAGACCCATGTTTAGCCTGAAACCTAGTAGCCTATGGACTAAATATCCCAACTTCATATCAAAACAGAGAAATGAAGAGAAAAAGGAAAAGTCAACCAAAAGTCCATACCCGTGAATCCATTGTGACTGAGATCCAACTCCTCCAACGGAACAAAACCCTCAAGCAGCTCCACTGGCACCGGTCCGAAGAGTTGATTTTTACCCAATCTCAAAACCCGCAAACCCGGCAATGACCCGAAACTTGGCAACTCCCCAGCAATCGAATTATCACCCAAATCCAAAACCTGCAAATTCTTAAACAACCCAATTGCTTTCTCTTTCAAGAACCCACCGTTCAGCTGGTTATGACTCAAGTTCACATAACGGACTGTATTAGCCAAACTGGACACATTCTCAACCGACGCACGCAAACCCCCGTAAAACTCGTTATAACTCAAATCAACGTGTTCAACGTTCCTTAACTCACCGAGTAGCTCGCCTATATCGCCTCGAAGGGTATTGTTGTGTAAATCTAACACTCTTAATTGCTGTAAATTTCGGAACCCGCCTGGTAACCCTCCGTCGAACTTATTTACCGACAAATTCAAATAATTTAACCCGTAAAGGTCTGAGATCCGACCCGGGATAGGGCCAATGAACTGGTTATCAGATAGATCCAAATATTGCAGCGAGGTTATCGATCCCAATGCCGGTGCAATCCGACCCGTGAAACTGTTGCCTGCCAATGAGAGGTTCTGGAGGTTCCTGAGAGGAGTGAGAGTGTGGAACTTGAGGTCGCCAACAAGGCCAAGCCGATCTAACTTGATGGAAACGATGAAGCCGGAGTTGGGGTCGCGGGTTACGCCGGTCCAAGAAGTGGGGTCGGGTCGGGTATCCGGATCCCATACCAACAGCACCTTATGGAGTGGATCGTGCCTGATGCCTTTCTTGAACTCAAGCAAAGCTCGGAGCTCCAACGGGTCAAACCCAGATGCAGAAGCCAACCCCAAAAACAACAGCAACAAAAGAAGGTGAAAAGAGAAAGCGAAAGAAACAGAGAGATTCATTTAATTCATCGAGTAGAAAATCCCAAACCAAAGAAAAAGGAAGAAACCCAGAAACTGAAGCTTCTTACAAAACAAACAAAATGTTTGGGATAGAAAACTTAAAGGGTTTTTTTTTCTTTCACTATCTAGTAAGAACTGCAAGAAGCGAAATTCGTTAAAAATGGCGGTAGGGCTGGAAGGTGAAGAAGATGTTTGGTAGGGAAAGAGGAAGTGTTAACAAAATCCTTATTGCCTTAGCTTATGAGAGCTTAAGAGAAAGAGAGAGAAAGAGAGAGATAATCTCCGCAGCCTTGCCTCCACTATTTGTTTTCTTTACTGTCTCAATTCTTTTACTATATATTTTAATCCTTTATATTGTTTCTGTTTTCTTGCTTATAGTTATTTTTGTTTTTTTACTTGAATGAAATTATTTTCATATTCAAAAGTGAATCCAATGACTAATGTTTGATTATTTATTAGATGAATATATCAGTTTTATTTATGGTTTTTCTTTTGATCTAAGTTGATATCTAAATTTATCATTTTAATTCAATCAATAGATAGAATATTTACCACCTTACAGTCTTAAAAAAAAATATGAATTTAAACTTTAAAAACGATATTATTATGAGCGATAATCTCACACCTAAAACATAAATTATAAATTTTTATTTTTTTTATTTTTCCTATTTTTTTATTTGTTGTGTAGTCCCCTATATTTTATCATAATTCTTATTGTTTCTCTTTATTATTATTTTTTAATTTTCTCCTTTTTATCTCATTAGTTTTTGTTTTTGCGTATTCAAATTTTGGTATTATTTTGTTTAATAAGTCTTCTCATTTTCTAATGAAAATGATAGATTATTTTGCTTTCATCACACGTTTTCTCTTTTTTCATGGTTGTTTCAGTTGACTTTTATTTGATTATCTTGTTGTTTTATTCATGATTTGGATTATTTAGCTAATTAGTCTTTATTTGATTATTTTGTTATTCTATCTTTGATTTAGACTCTCATATTGGTTCTCTCATTTGTGATAGGTGCTCCCAGTCGCCCTAGATAGGTCTCACTTGAGTTGTGATAAAACCAACTTCCAATGGCATTATTGTTGTATTCATTTTTATGTTAATGTGGATGTGTTTATCATTCATCTCGACAATGGTATTTGTTTGCATCGTCTATTTTTTTGAGTTGTTTGATTGAGTTTTTTAACATTTTCATGTATGATCATATTTTTCATTATTTAGTGGTTAGCTTGTGTGTGTGTTTTTTAGGTTAAATGACTGGTTAATTAGAATAGTCTACCTTAATTTTTTAGTAGGCTTTTTTTTTTTTTGAGATTCTGATTTCATTTTACTTTCTCCATATTTATTCGATAAAGTTAATTATTTTTATTAGTTTTAAATAATATTTTTGTTTAATTTAGTATTTGAAATTGTTTTTTTAATATGATATATGAATTTGATAATTTGAATATGTAATGGCATAATTTATGTATCAAGAGTCACAATTTCATTGAAGTTTTATTTTTTTTACAATACAATTTCATTGAAGTTAAAATCACATAATCATAATCTAAAATATAATCATAATGGAAAAGAGAATGTTGTTCTCTCTAAAAGATTCAAGGTTCAAGCACTTTTATCTCCAAGGTATGCGTGTGCTTTATAAGATGTTAATTTTTTTTGAATAGTCTAAAGGTACAAGGTAGTATATGTTCATATATATTCTTAACCCTTTGACAATGTATACATCTTATAGACAAAGCGATTGAACCTGAATCTATAGGATAAATATCATCCACTTTTCTATTGGACCAATTGTTGGGTTCTATAAGATGTTAAAATTGAACAAATAATACCATAAAACCACATTAACAATACTAAAAAATATATCACAAATCATTAGTTTTCTTTCGCATGTTTATGCATTTAACAATACTAAAAAAATATTCATGAACCAAAATTAAAATAAAAAACAAATTGAAACTCATATTCTAAAAAGAAAGAGAAACTATCGATAAAAAAGAGTAAGGGATAAGGAGAACCATGTAACTAAAGGGAAATGAAAAAAATGAGTGAAAGAAACTCTAAAAAGTATATATATATATATATAGGCATTTTAGTAAGTATGATATATATATATATATATATATATATAATTAAAATGTATCGGGTCAGGTCATGTTAGAGAATTTTGACCCTAAATTTGAACTCATCCCACCCCAATTATTTCTTTCATAAAATTCGCCTCGAACTTAATTTTTTTTTAAAAATATGCCCTTATAGGGTTGGGTCGAATCAAAACTCGTCGGATATGAATTTTTTTGTAAAATACTTTTAAATCAAAGATGGATCAAATGACAAGTGGAGCGTAACAATTTTTGGATCGGGGTCGGATAGAGCGAAAACTCGATCTTACCTAACCCATAATCATCCCTAATTGAATTAACAATAAAATATACAAATAGATTTTTATTTTAATAATTCGTGTATGAATGTTGTGTGTCATTATGTCATATTGACTTACATCAGTGTAAACAATAAAATATAAAATTCCTAAATGTATAAAATCTTAAATAAAATATAACGTATATGCATGTATATTTTATGTTTTGGCGTCAGCATTAGTGTTGGTCATTGACCGTCGGTATTCATTTCACCTTGTGTTTTATATTCGATTCGCATTTTCTCTCATATTCCAATTTTCTTTTAATTTTTATATGTTTTTGGAGTACACTTCTCCTATGTCTTGTGACGTGCTTTTGTCTTATGACACATTTTTGTCTACTTTTGTGGTAGATTTACGTTCGTGAATAGTTTTCTCACGATGTTTGACACTGATTTGCAGTTGTCAGTAGTTCTTCAGTAGTTTGATCTCCTTTTGTGGTTTGGTTGCTGATGCAGTCAGATCTATTTTACGAAATAGCTTGCAAGAATGTTGGTTTCGCTCATCACTCTTATCTCAATCATTAAACGTATAGGTGGATAGAGACATATTTTTGTTTTCTACTTCCTTTCTCTGGTGTTTCATCTCCAGTCTAGGTGGATAGAGTCATTGCAGCTCATTGGACGTGTGTTTTGTTGGTATGATGTTTTGTTTTCTAATTTATTTTCAATTTATTTTTATTATTTTTCTTCTATATTTTCATTTCGTTTAGAATGTTTTTCTATTTTGTTTTCTAATGAATTCAACCGACATATTATTAAAAAAAGACTAAAGTTAGGGGTAGAAAAAATATCGAAAGACGAAACAATATACATGAGGATGAATTTGAAATGTAATTACATGTGTGATATATTTGATCAATTGTAATTTTTGTTCGATTTCAAATCTAGATAAACTCGCACATACTTGTAGACTAAGTTATTCGAACCAGGGCCACATTAATAAAATAGGTTACTCTTTACCATTGAGACCACTCCTTAAGTTCAATTAGAACCTCTTGATTATATTATTCAATTCTTAGGGATGAGAATGATGTAATTATCGATGTAATTACATTCTTCAACTTTTTATGAGAATAATAACAATGTTGATGGTGATAATAATAATTATTTATTTTTTACTTTTATCACTACGATTTTCACAAGTGTGCATATTATAGATACATAACTTTTTAGTCGTACTTATAATTAATATTATCTATCAAATTTTTTACAAATGAATGAAATTGAAATAGGCATGCCTGTTAATTTCAAATTTTATGAGTTAAAGGTGTGTAAAAATATGTCAAAATAGTTTGCTATTAGTTGAAAATATCTTAAGTCCAAATTTTAAAATTTTATTAAAATATATTTGTAATATAAATTTAGGTAAACTGCTCCAGTAGTCACCGGCTATTGTTTTCTTTTATTTTGATCGTCGAACTAATTTTTTTAGGAAAACTATCAATAATGTTACATATTTTTTTCTATTGTCATTGACCATTAAGTTTTAACGAAGATGGTGACATTGCATGATATAATAACAATTTTAATCTCAAAACATATATATTTTATCAACTTAGTCCTCGTTTACGGAGCTGGTTGGAGCTTACAATCCTATCTACAAACTTTGGCTTGGAAATAAACTAACCATAGTAATTAGCTTTCAATCCCTTGTAAAAAAAGTTGTACACGACTATGATGTAGCATTTTCTGAGCGAGAACCTCCCATTGTTGCACAAGTTATTATCTTCGCCTCCAACGATATTGCATTTGACTCTTACAACAATCCCATTTGAAAAACCAAGCGCATAATTCTTGCAACCGATATGCTCAGCAATCGTGCCTGGTTGGTATGGTTTAAGGCGAGAACAAGTGATGAAAACCGTTAGGGATGTGTGTTGAAACGTTTGCAAGCCGTTTGATGTCGGTGAATTGGCATTTTTAACAGCGATTAATGCGACCATCAAGATGACGTGGGGAGGCAAAACTCTGAGGACAAGAAGGGGCTACAATTTAAGGTCACTTCAAAGATCCTTCTTCAGAAATAATGGTATTACTAGAAACATTTATTTATGGTATTCCCCCCTTCGATTGTTCAATTTAACATGCAAGGCATTGAAAGAGGAATGAAGAAAATCTGTCAATCGTTCAATGAACTTTGGGATTATGTAATTGAACTATGAACGAATGTTGACACTTAGAAGGAAAATGTTGACGGAATGAGTGAACAAAAATCAGACTTATTACATTTTCTCCTGGATTTATACAACGAGAACGAAGATAACACATCTCCACTTACAATGTATCAAATCAAGGGTATCTTCATGATAAGATTTTTCACACATTCTTTCTTGGACTACGGTTTAAATATTCTTTCTAGTTTCAATAACTGGTGCTTATATTTGTTAAATTAGGACATTGTGGTGGGTGGAACTGATACTGCTTTAACTATGGCAGAGCGGGCAACGGCAAAGCTAATGCAACATCCAGAAATAATGGAAAAAGTAAAAAAAAAAAAAAGTTAAACTTTAGAAATGAATACCAAGTTGTTGAAATGTATATGTTCTGGGACTAAAATTATTATTATATCATGTAATGTCACCATCTTCATTAAAACTTAATAAAAACTTAACAGTCGATGTCCAAATGGAAAAAAATATGTAACACTAGTGACGGTTTTAGTAAAAAAAAAGTTCAACGACCAAAATAAAAAATAAACAATAATTCGGTGACTACTGTGTAGTTTACCCTATAAATTTTAGGCCTAAAAAACATATGATACACTCCTCCTCAACACGTTAAAGTTTTTTTTATTAATAAGAACAAGCACATATGGATTTTTATAATAATTAATATTAGTTTAGAATTTAAATTTATATAATTGTGTAATTATATTTTGTACTATCGAACATGACATAAGTTATTAAAATATAATTACATTCTGATGACCATACAAAAAATATATATAAAAATAATGTGATTTTGAGTCCATAAAATAATTTTTATTTTGTTAATAATATCAAGCGTACAATATTACTGGCAAACAATAAATTACAATGAAACTTAATTACAGTTGAGAACACACAAACATACAGTATAACGAAATATACAAGGAAGATGGAAGGGTAGAGCTTAGAAATCATTAATAAACAAGGTACAGAAGATGTGACACTTAGTAGACCTCGCAAACTTGACCCGAGCCCCGAACTGATTTACCCGAACTGAAACCCGAAAGTGACCCGAACACGATAACCTAAATTTGACCCGAAACAAACTGAACCAAAAACTGACCCAAATTTTAGTTGAACCGAAATGGATCTGAACCGATTTCAACCGAACTGAATGGACCTGAATCGATTTTTAACCAAACCAAATGAACCTGAACCGATTTAACCTCAACCGAAAGTAACTCAAACTGAAGGCAACCCAAAATAAAAAAGATATTAAAATAAAGAAAGAAAGATGGGATGTGAATTCTCGTACAACTCACCAAAAAGCCAAATATACATGTTATACAAAGTGATATATAGGGTGTAAAAACCTAACTAGGCCTGAAAACCCGATTGAAACCGATCGATCTCCTATTAACCCGATATTGACCAGACCCAAAATTAACCGACCCGAAAATAATCGACCCGATATTAACCGAACCGGAAATCAACCGACCTGACCTAATATCCAATCCGAAATCACCAGAGACCAAAACTAAAACCGAACGTCCAAACCAGACCCGAATCGAACTAAAACCGAATGTAATCAGACCTAAAATGACCTGTTTGCCGCCTTTAACACTTAGGGACCAAATTATAAATTTTAAAAAATTCATAGACTAACTTGTAATTTAAAAAATTATCACATTTAAATACTTTGAGGCAAATTTGTAGTTTAAACCAATATGGTTATTCAAGTAATTTAAAATAACTTTAGAGTTCAAAGCTATCAATTTCAAGTCAATTTTGGTCGGTAGAGACCCTTTTATAAAAACTTGAAAGTTTTAGGACAAACTATAATTTTAAAGTTTCATGAAAAGAGTTTAAAAAATTTATCAACAATTTCAGAATTTTCAATGGATTTTTTTAAAACATTCATCAAGTTTTGATACCCTTAAACCCACTGCATTGAAAGTATTGAATTCTTAAAAGAGTTTAGAAATTATGGGTGAAAATACAGAAAAAAAACTACTATATATAGAGATTAAAAACCAAAAAATTACTTTTAAGTAATGAAATATATTCTAAAACCTTATGAGCACATATTTTAACCTACATAGTCATATTTTATGCATGAATAAACAATCGTAGGCACATTCCACAACAACAAACCATCATTTATACTCAATTAAACATTACATGCAGAATTATGCAATATTTACCATGCTCAATATGGATACCTCATCAAAAAGCATTCTAATCATAACTCAAGTCATCCTAACACATACCAATGAAAAAATACATAACCATCTCATCTAGTAGTCAAGTTTTTAAAAGTAGAAACATTAGTGATGTGTGAAGTGTCTATCTTAAACCACAATAACTAAAAAATACTAATTAACTTAAGATAACATTCATTTTGTATACAAGTCATTAATGACCTCAAAGACGTATATGAGATCATTTGCAATAGTTTGATTTCTATAAGTTATCTCGAGTGATGTAACGTCATGAACTATACACGAGTTCACGAACTACCTACGCGTGAAAAAAAAAACAACACAATAAGTTTTGAACTTAGTAAGACATAACAAAAATATACAAAAAATTAATTAATTAATCGAATTAATTAATAAGATAAACAATATAAATGGAATATCAAGCTACAATTCAAAATATATTGTACAAAATAGCATCATCCTTTATTTCATTAAATGCAAGGAACACTAGATATGTCAATTTTAGTTGTGTAGAATGCATGAACATAAAACATTAAAGTTATCACAAATCATCTTTTAGATTGAAAATTTAGCCTGAGAGAGCCCAAAGCAAAGTGTGGAGAGTCCATTAGAATACACAAGTCAAAAGAGATGACATAAGTTCCCACTATCCACTAAAGTGTCAGGATCAATACTATAATCACAAATTTTATCTGGGATATTAACCCGTTTTTATAATTTTTTAATATTTACAATAAAATGCTTTTGTTTATTTATTTTATCTATTTTTATTAATGCTTTGTTATTATTATATGTATATATTATTATAATTATTATCTTTGTCATTACTAATTATTATTTTTATCAATATATATATATATGGATGTATTATTATTTCAGGTTTGCTTTATTATTATTGTAACTATTTATTATTATTAAAAAATCTAAAAATATTAATAGTAAATAAAACTGCCAATCAGTTCATTAATAAGTCCAAATTATATTTTACTAAAACCCAAAAGTATTATTACATTTCAGCCCGCTTAAGGTCCAAATTTCAACTAACCCTAATTACAATACATCAGAAACCTAACACCCTATTTTCTTCCGTGCGCGGCCGTTTCTTAGCCCCCAGATCCAACCCTGATCAACGGCTCAGATCAAGCAAGATGCACTTTCGAATTTGCCGCATGCCACGCGCTCTACAAATCTGGCTCTTTGGCTCTTCCACGTGCACGTGAGGGCCACACACGATGTTTCAGGTTTCAATTGTCTCTCACTGGTCCCCCACTCCTCTCCATCGACCACATCATCAGCATATGCAAACAAAAAACAAAATGCAAAGTATCAGAGCCGACAGCCACAGATGCAAACAAGCAAAACCAAATGTCAGAAGCATATTGCAATTTCTCAGAGATATTCTGTAACATCCCTTTCCCGTATCCATCATTGAATACGAGATAGACATGCCACAAAACATTCATAAAACCCTCTACATTTGTAATTCGGTAAAATTTTGTTTCTTTAAAAATATTACAATGTATTTAGTTTTTTTTTCTTACAAATCTAGTTATTCGCGTAAGGTTTAAAAATAATATTTTCATCTTCAAATCGAGTTTATTTTCAGGCAGCAACTTATCAATTTAATTTGTCTTTATATAATTAGTAAAACTGCCTAAAAACTATCTTATTTAAAATTCAACCAAATACCAATAAAATACAAATTCTATCAGAGCGTGAATATCCTTTTAATATACATGCCAACTAGTAAGTATCAAAAGATATCTTACTGATACTGATATACCTGTTATTGATTGATGATGTCCTTATAGGCTCCTTACTCCAACCATTTCTTCCTTTCTACGTGTAAAACAGTTACATGCTAAGTATTTACTTAGTGAGGCAATAACTCGAATTCAAGTGCAATTGTCATAATATCAATATTAATGATTAACAATGCATATGATCACCTTACCATTATATGCTCGTTAACATAAATAAATATGTATATCAAAGTGATAAGATTATATCTTACCAATACCGTTGCCATATCCATCCGTAAGCTTTCAATGTTTACCATTACCTTTTTCCAACTCTGTCTGCAAGCTTTCAAGCTTATCATTCTATTTCTTTGATTTCAATTCAGTTTACTTAGCCCATGGTATCGAATTAAGAGATTCTATGTACACGAGTCATCCCCCTATACCCAAATTTTCTTGAGTATGTATATTATTTGCACCGTAGTGTTTAGCACCCTAAGTGTTTCCGTATACCCAAACCTTGCATGAGTATACCCTCATTGAGTGTTAATAAAATTGCACTGTATGCTTAACACCCTAAGTGTTTCCGTATACCCAAACCTTGCATGAGTATACCCTCAATGAGTATTTATGAATATTGCACATAAGTGCTTAGAATATTTATACAGCTGTTTATGACCCTATGGATATCCAACTATACCATCGAACCTCTATATCATACATTGGGCTTTATTTCATCATTTAAGTTATCAATGGCAACATATATCAATATATATATCAACATTTAACAGTTCATAACCGAAATAACATTCATATTATACCATCATCAATAACTAGTGATCAATGCATTTATTTTCAACCTTTGACATATTTAAAATATGTCAAATATATGATCAATGACATAATTATCATGACAATATATAAACCAGGTAGACTCATCGCAAGTCCTACCGGTGATGTATGAAACATCCATGTATAATGTTATGTATGCATTGCACTCACCTAGGCCATTTATTAGTATGCCTCAATAAGTCCTCTTTGATCCTTTCCTTCATTTTACCTCGAACCTCCCTTGGTTCGAACTTAACTTCATAATTCAAATAAGTAAAATATTTGTTAGATCCCAATCTAACAGTATCTTAGACATATTGTCCAAAATAATCATTCGAATACAAAATCTCCAAACGTTTTCCTTTCTTCCTTGTATTGTTCAAAAATTCATTATAGTCCTTAGTGACCAATTTGAACTTCCATTAACCCCTTTCAAGCTTACTATTCAACCTTAGATACAAAGTGTATCAATTCTCATTCTCTGGCAGTTTGCAGTACCTTTTATAAAATAATCTACAACTCGGAATTTGACTCTGTTTGTTCTGAAAGAAACCAGATTAAATAAGTTTTTCAACCATATAAATTAATAGCACAAATTTAACTTGTACGCTTTATGGCGAATTTTCAAAGTCAATTTCTAGTATTGAATTTCGGAACAGCCTGCTATACTATTTTCTGACCTTTCACCACTTAAAAATTCATATATTTTTTTCTCGGAACTCGAAATCAATTTTCGTTTGTTGGGCATGAAACTAGACGAACAAATATTTACATCGGTATAAAATTCACCATCTAACCATTTTTGTAGAATTTATGGTGAATTTTCAAAGTTACTACCATAAACCAGTTTTTTCTACACAACTTCCACAAACAACTTCAACTTTTATACTAACTCTCCTTACTTCTCTACTTTTCAATTTAGTCCAATTACTTTCTTTAACCCACCATATTATGACCTTCTTCATCAAATAATTATTCACAATAATTCTCCTTAATTTTCCTTCTTTACCAAAATAGTCACTAAAATGCAAAGATAAGGATTCAAGCTTCTTAACTTTGCAAATTAGTCATCAATTCAACATTACTAACTTAATTCCATCATTACAACAAAAAAATCAGATTTAGCCCCCATACAAAACTTCAATTTCGATTTGGTCACTTAACTTTGACAAATTGTTAAAATGGTCACTAATTCAATTCAACATCAATTTAGCATTCTAACTTTATTTTCTTGTCTCTAACATCATTAATAACATAAATACACTCCAAATTCTAAAAATTCAGATTTGGTCCTTCAACTTTTCAATTTGCCGAAATGGTCCCTACACAATTTAACATAGGGTTTTGCTTCCAAACAACAATTCAAGCTTACTTGATCATTATTTCAACATCACAAACCCTAAATTAAACTTGAATCCATAAACCATAATCATCTTCATAAAAATCAAAACATGTAAAACTTAAATCCCAACTCAATATCATGATTTTAACATCATACTAGCTTAATTCCAACTTGAATTCAATCATGGAATCATAAAATCTCAAAAGCCCCAATTTGATCCATAAACCTTAATTTCTTTCTCATGAAAATTCTCATCAACCAAGCATGTATTCCATGAATTATTGATATCAAAAGATAGAGCTTAAAGAGTAGAACAACTTTATAGTTGAAGAGATTACCTGAAAACCAAGTTTCAGGGCTTAAATCGAGCTTGGAAAAATTTATTCTTCTTTCCCCTCTTTCTCCACGTTTCAAGGCTGGAACCATTATTTTAAACATATATCTATTAAATGAATATTAAATTCATTTAATAGAGAAATTACAATTTTGCCCTTTCTATCCAATGGTTGAGATTGATTTTATCATCAATCAAGGGCCAAGATTTAATCTTCCATTTCCTCTTTCCAAAATTGCCCTTATAACTTTTTAAATATTTCAAAATTGTCATTGGGGCCAAATGACCAATTTGCCTTCCAACTAGTCTTTATTTACTAGTTTGTTTCCAAATTGCCATTCCATTAAAATCTAACTAAATCTAGTTAGAATTCAATCAGCCATAATAAAATATTCATAAAATAAAATTTTATGACTTTTCCATAGCTTTTGGACCAATCTCCAAAATTTCCATTCGATCCAATATACCGATAAATAATCCTTTACTCAGAAATAAACTGTAGGATTCATCTTGAATCAAACTAAAAATATTTCTTTGATTTGCTTTGCAATTTCATCCTCTTTCAATTTGAATCTAATTTCTGAATGGGCAAATCCTCGATTTAGCCCCTCAAACTTGGCTTTCAATTTTTAATTTAACCCTTTTTTGGAATTTAAACCTTGTTTTAAATAGTTTATTTACGTCTAGCATCCCTGGTTTTTAAAACTTTTTTAATTTGGTCCTTTTGACTATTTTCTATTTTCAAAAGGGATAATACCCCATTTAGCCCTTAAAAATTTGTTTTTGCTTTGATTTTGATCCCTAATCCAGTGGCTTTTTCCCCCCTTTTTAGCCCTCTTAATTTTGTTTTGTTTTTATTTTGGTCCTTTTGCATATTTATTTTTCTGCCCTTGCATGTTACTTTATTTAATTTTCATACCTTATGTATCTGTTCATATTTGTTCATATTTATGTTTTTTGGTTCGAATGTTTGTTTTCCTTTTCGTGTTTGTGTTAGGCCTTTTAGGATAGTTTAGGTTAGTTGAAGTCATAGTTAGCATAGGGTTCAAATTAATTTAATTAATTTAAATTTGTCCTTGACTTATTAGGATGAATATTAAATTAATTAAATTGTTCTACCATCTCTTAATTATTTTAGGTAAAAATTGGCTTTGACTTAGATGGAAACTTAATTAAAATTATAATCATTAATTCGATTCATTTTATATAGTATCATTGGCTTAATAGGATGCTAGTTTAAAATTAATCAAATTAGTTATTTTGATTCAAGATAATTCATAAAATCTTAGGGTTTCTTGAATTTTGTTAGGATTTAATTAATTTAGGGTTAATATTAGACTAACCTAGTCGATAATTTGATCACTAATTAATTTTCCATAATGTGGGCCTTTTAGGTTAGGACTATAGTGGGGCTAGGTTTTATTTCAAGATTTTTCTTGTCATGCATTTTAATAGTCATTCATTTGACTTTAATATTTTAATAGGGTATGTATTTAATTAATTAACCTAAATCCTAAAAATGAGGTATTTATTAATTTCGATATTTGTGTCACAACAAGTCATGACATCATATCTAAATGCTTGCATCATGCATAAAGGTGATGTTCGAAATTCGAACCATAAATTAACACAACAATCAAGCTTATTCGATGTCAGTTTAATCTATAGTCCGATGTATCATCACCCTTATTAATTAAATGTTTAATTAATTTAAGCCCACCAATTTGACAAAAGCCCATTTGATTAAATTCTATATCCAATTAAGAACATTTAATTAAATTCAATTTAAACTTCAACAATTTCCATCAATTAAAAGCAACATGTATTTTGGTACTGATTTTCGAGCGAGATGAGGGTGCTAATCCTTCCCCACACGTAACCAACTTTCAAACCCATTTTCAAATAAATCTCTGGTTTTATGGTGTCCAACCTACCTAAGCGGCCGGTGGCGACTCCAAGTCTTTATTTTCAAAAACACAAATTTAAAGGACTTCTCCATTTTTCAAACATTTTTCCAAAAAACGAAAAGAAAATCGGATTACGTTCCTTTTAGTGATCCGAGTTAAAAAAAGGTCGCTACAGTTGGCGACTCTGCTGGGGACCAATATTGTTTTTACAAAACAAAAAGAGAGTTAAGCCAAAAAAATATATGTTGCTTCTAATGATGGAAATTTTGAAATTTAAGTTGACTTTAATTAATTTGGTCTTTCTTGAAGATAATACTCTAATTAAGTAGGCTTGATAATTGGTTGTTTTGCATTAATTTCTCATTTAATTTTTAAGGAATCTCTGACATGTGTTGCATCATGATCATCAAGCTCTATACCCTAGCTCTGTCCCTTAAGTGGGAGTGAAACGTCACATACCAATGTTGTAGTCCTCCACGGGTCGGCAATTAGTTTCTGAAATCTATGCCTATTGACACGTGAGAAGCCCTCCACATCACTAGGTCGTGCTTTCCCTTGAACCGAATCTAATTTGCAAGCTTGTAATGGACCTGAATTTGGGTTCTTGTTACCTTAGTAGGTAATAAGATAGGTTCGAGTACCCTTTTTAGAACCAAACCTACATGTGTGAGAACTTAAGAAGCCTACCCCGATTAGAGCCATGCAGATAACCATAATGAACTAGAATTCATGTTGCTAGGCCGTTTTGGTTTGTATTTATCCATTTCTTTATTGATTTATTTGTATATCTGTTATTAACTCTTTTTACTTGTCTTGTTTGTTCGATTATTTTTGTGCATATTCATGGCATATTCATTTGAAGTGTTGATTCGAGAACAGTTCAAAATTAAAGGATTTCATAATGGTAGAAAGAGTCCATAACATCGAGTTGAAGAATCCCGAAGTCCAAGATCGATCAAGAAGTTAAACAAAGGCTAAGCTAGATGTACCCTATGTGGAAATAATTTTCTTTTCTCGTTGTAATGAGACTCAATCTTCATTATGAAAAGTTGTTTGACGAGAATATTCGTCGATCAACATTTTTTGCATTCATTTGTGCATTTTCAATTCTTTGCTTTCAATTATTTATTTTTGTTGATTCATATGCATTGCATTCATTCATAAGGAAATCAAATTAATTGTGGAAAATACCGTAATAGTAAGTTTAAGCCACAACCATTCTGCACTCATTCAACACAAGCTCTCAATCAAGAGTCATAGAAGATAGATTGGCTAATGTTGAGAAGTCACAAAAGGATATCAAGGAATGCTTGGGTGGTATCGAGTCAAGGATCGAAAAGTCTCAATATGAGATTATATCCCGCATCCCTGCACTGTTAGGGAAAGTTGACCATAGAAAAGCCAAAGTTATGGATGAAGAGCACAGTTTTGAGAATAACATCTATGTGGAAATCCTGGATTTGAATTTGATGAATGAGATAGATACAAGATTGAGAAGGGAATTTAAAAAGAAGTTTGAGGATCAACGTCTCCAAATAGAAGAAAAAGTCAGCTTGATGCAAGTAACCGATGACTATAGGATTGATGCTTATGAATTGAGCTTGGTTTCTGATTTGGTCATCTCGCCTAATTTTAAAGTGCCGGACTTCGAGAAGTATGATGGGACCACTTTCCCTTCATCTCACTTGACCATGTATTGCCGTAAGATGACGACACACTTGAGGAATGAAATGCTTTTCATTCATTGATTCCAAGATAGTTTAACCGGGGCAGTTGCCCGTTGGTATGCATAGCGCAGTTGAACTAATGTGAAGTCATGGAATGACCTATCAAGAATCTTCTTTAAGAGTACAAGCATGTGAAGGACATGGTCCCAAATAGGACATTTCTTCAAGGTTTGACTCAGGGGCAAGATGTGAATATCAGATAGTATGCCCAAAGATGGTGAGACATCGCGTCACAAGTCCAGCCACCCATTATGGAAAGTGAAATCACCCAAATGTTTGTGGACACACTGCAAGGTCCACTCTATGAGAAGATGATTAGAAATATATCTTTGGGGTTTGCTGAATTTGTGAACACGGAGGAATCTATTGAGGCTACTTTCAAGTGTGACAAGCTCAAGACCGAGGAAAATCTGCATAAGTACCCAAAGAAAAGAGACAATGAGGTGACAATGTGAGTACTCACAACCAGAGTAATGTCGTGATGGCACCAAAGCCAGCGGCGATAAGCGCACAAAGATCTGGTAAAAGGGAACCTAGAAAGAATGAAGTTTTCACTCCTCTACCAGTAACTTACAGTGAGTTATACCCAAGCTTCTTGAGGCAAACTTGATTCGTCCTTATCATCTTACCCCGATACAACCTCCGTATCTATCATAGTATGACCCTAATGCTAAGTGCAAATATCATGCGGGAATTACTGGACACTACATCAACAATTGTAAAGCATTTAAGAGGATGGTTCAGAACTTGATCAATACAAGAGTTCTTTAGTTTGACGCACCAGATTGTGGCCACCAATCCTTTGCCTAATCACGGTGGCTGTTGAGGGATCTTGTTCTCTAAAGAGGTGGAAGGATAGAGGAGTCAAGATCGGTCCCCAAGTTGTCAGAAGCTTTAGATGCATCTTATCTTTGTCTCTTTTCTTAGATGTTAATTTGCTTGAATGTTCTTGCATTTCTTGTTTTCCTTTTAATACTTTAAATCAACCTTACTACTTTTGGCTCGAAAGTAGCAATGATCTTTTGTAAAGGGCACCTGTCATATTTTTAGATCTTTTATTTCAATGAAAAGATGCATTTTATTAAATCATGAGTATATATGTATATCCCTTATTACCTCCAAAGGCCCTTGGATATCACATGCCTATCTTTACATTGATTCAAATGCAAAGATCAATCGAATATTGTGATCACGATAAAGTATGATTTCTTGCTCAGCCTGCTCCGGTCGATAAAGCGCGAGAAGCAAGACTACTAATTCTTCGATAATGTTCAATGATAAGAAAATCTCCTAGGAAAGATCGATAGGGTTGCTTAAACTTGAGAATTCTTTTAACACTTGAATTAAAAAAATAAAAGATTAAAAAAATCAATCAAAGAATGAACAATTGATGGAGCTGTGGGGAAAAACAAATCTAATAAGGATCTATGATCCACCTGTTCAATACCCTAGCATCAGAGATGAATCTTTAAAATCAGTGGACAATCAAATAAGTCCCAGAGCATCCTGATGGAGCCGTAGGGGGAGAACAAATCTAATAAGGAGTTATACTCCATCTATTCAATACCCTAGTGTCAGAGATGAATCTTTAACGACACTAACACAATCATAATTGCAATTAATTTCCAATTCATACTTGCACCCCAAAATAATATTTATAAGAGGAGAAAATATTGAGAGCTAGAAGAAGTAGTTTTTAAACGGATCAAGCAAATACCATAATCATGAGGATGAACCAATCAATTTGGGAAGAATTTCACAACTTCAAATATCGCCACAACATTCAAAGGCAAGCCATTGATCACAAGGGTTGGATCTAAGATACTCTTGCATTCGATATCCAATGAATTCTATTCTTTTTGTTTTTCTTTTATTTTCAAATTTTGGGTCTTCAAGCGCTTTACATTAATCTAAAAAGGCATTATTCATTAAAATTTCAATTAGCAAGCTAACTTTTCTTATGAAATAAGAAGATTCTTTTATTCAAAAATTGATTTCAAACTACAAGGGAGTTGATGCAAATGATCATCTTTGATAGAGCCCAAGCATGAATGGGGCAATATGTGACATGAGGTGATGAGGTGTTTCTTAAAGAAGAGAGAGCAACTTTGTCTACAAGATAACAAGATCTTTTACACTTGAGATTCTGAGTAAGAGTGGATAAGAAAAGACTTTTTGATCCCGTTGTTTGATTAAGAAGTAAAATTTTGCTAGCAATAAGAGAACAAGAGTAAGCAACAAATTTTTGTGGCAAAATTTTTGTCGGGACAATAAGATGGCCAATCCGTTTAATGACAAAGATATCTCCAATAAGTAATTGAGCAAAGTTCAAGGAGAACAATCTAGGGTGGAAACTTTGAAGATACACTTTGAAATGTTGAACCCGAGTATGAGATGGGGTATTCTAGCCATATTAAAGCCCTATTGAAGAAACAAGACCGAGATTTTTCAGTGAACTTCCTTGAAGAAGAAGACTCGCTAAAGTGGTCCTCAATTGGCATTCATTCATACGTCATATAGTTAGATATCCCTAGGTTAAGGGGCATGCTAACATATGCATCAATCATTTTATCTTTTTTGACAGGTATGCAGAGATTCAAAAAGATCCTAATCTGCAACTTCACGATGGAAGAAGTAGATTTTAGCAAGATCCCAATTCACATTATAGTGAAACCGAGAAAAGATTTCGGTCCATGACTTCATGAAAAGTGGATCACAATAAAGAATCAAGAGTTTCTAATGAGAAGAACTCACCCAACAAAGATTTCGATCTGAAATTCTATGTGTGGAAGGATAAGATCCTAGAAAAATTAAGGGTTCCCATTGAGAAGAGCCCATCCAGCAAAAATTCTGTATGTTACTTCAAAATCCTTACCAAAGCCTACAGTGCATGATTTCATTTCCAAATTGTTAACCTTTAGTGTTAGATGTTAATCTATCAATAGCCTCTAGGGCTCGACATTTATTTTTGGGAATCAGTAAGACCTTCAATGCATGATAAGCCGAATATTCAGTAAGACCTTTAGTGCATGACTTTAATTTGCCAGCCATCAGTAAAACCTCCAGTGCATGGTGAGCCAGACCGTCAGTAAGACCTTTAGTGCATGACTTTAATTTTTCAAGAATCAGTAAGATCTTCAATGCATGATAATCCGAATCGTCAGTAAAACCTTCAGTGCATGAATTTAATTTTCCAACTATCAGTAAGACCTCTAGTGTATGGTGAGCCAGACTGTCTATAAATCCTTCAGTGTATGACTTTAATTCTCCAAGCCATAAGTAAAACCTTCAGTGCATGATGATTTGGGTTATCCATTAAGCCCTCAATGCTCAATCTTTGACCTCCCAAATCCTTAGTAATACCTTCAGTGTTTGGCGATTCATACCGTTAGTGAGACTGTCAGTACAAGTCATCAGTAAGACCTTCATTGCATGGTGATTTGGGTTGTTAGAAAATCCTTCAGTGGTTGACCGTTAATCTTTTGAACCATCAATAGGACCTTCAGTGCATGATGATTCGAACTCCAAATAGGGAAGTGAGATAAAATTAGTCTTATAGTCTTTGCTTTATTCTCGTTTTACAAGAATAAGCAAAAAGGGGGGCATCTATAATCACTAATTTTATCTGGGGTATTAACCCGTTTTTATATTTTGTTAATATTTGCAATAACGAGATTTTGTCTATTTATTTATCTATTTTTACTAATTCTTTTGTATTATTATATGTAGATATTATTATAATTATTACCTTTGTTATTACTAATTAATATTTTTTTCAAATATATCTATAGATGTATTATCATTTCAGGTTTGCTTTATTATTATTATTATTATTATTATTATTATTATTATTATTATTATTAGTATTATAACTATTTATTATTATTAAAAAATCTAAAAATATTAATAGCAAATAAAACAACCCATCAGTTCATTAATAAGTCCAAATTACATTTTACTAAAACCCAAAAAATATTATTACATTTCAGTCCGCTTAAGGTCCAAATTTCAACTAGCCCTAATTACAATATATTAGAACCCTAACACCTTATTTTCTTCCATGTGCAGCTGTTTCCTAGTCCTCTGATCCAGCCCTTATTAACGGCTCAGATCAAGCAAGGATGCCCTTTCGAATTCGCCATGTGCCATGCGCTCGACAAATCTGGCTCTCCGACTCCTCCACGCACACGTGAGGGCCACGCGCGATGTTTTAGGTTTCAATCATCTCTCACTGCCCCCCACTCTTATCCAACGACCACATCATCAGCATATGCAAACAAAAAACAAAACACAAAATATCAGAGCCGACAACCACAGATGCAAACAAGCAAAACCAAATGTTAGAAGCATATTGCAATTTCTCAGAGATATTCAGAGCCGCACATGAATCCGAACAAAAAAACAAGGGTTTAAAGAGCTCTTACCCTTTTCGACCGTTTGGCTTCCTTGCTATTTCATCCGTCAACGATAACCTTAGGGCTTTCGAGGCGTCAACGGTGAGCCGAGTAGAGAAAGGCGATTATTTTTTACAAAAAGGGCAGGTTTTCAAAAATTAAAAAGGGTGGTTTTTTTTCGACTGTCTTTTAAGGTTTCAAATGAGATTTTTTTAAAAAAAAAATCGGTTAGTTTTCTAGGTTGAAACGGAGAAAAGATTCGAAAGGAAGTTTTTTTAGAGTCACTGGTGCCAATAACCGTGGTTGGCATGGTGGCTCACGGCAGTGTTTTATCGTATTCTGGTTTGGGAGACTTAATTTTCAAAGAGTTTGATTTTTTTAAAAAAAGGAATGTTTGAAAAAAAAAGGAAGCAAAAAGGCCGGCCTCTTGAAATTTTTTGTGTTTTATAGTTTTTAAAAAGCGAAAATAGGCTTTTTACAAATTAAATCCCTTCGCCCCATTTTATTTACCCGTGTCAGGCCATTTCGCGTTTTGTAATCACTCCCCAGGTCCCTATTTCTTTGATTTGCTTTGCAATTTCGTCCTATTTCGATTTGAATCTAACTTTTGAACGGGCAAATCCCCAATTTAGTCCCTCAAACTTGACTTCTATTTTTTTAATTTATCCCTTTTATGGAATTTAATTCTTTTTTAAATGGTTTATTTACGTCCGACATCCCTGGGATTTTAAAACTTATTTTTTTAATTTGGTCCTTTTGACTCTTTTCTGTTTTCAAAAGGGTTAATACCCCATTTAGCCCTTAAAACTTTGTTTTTGCTTTGATTTTGGTCCTTATTCCAGTAGCTTTTTTCCCTTTTTAGCCCTCTTAATTTTGTTTTGTTTTTATTTTGGTCCTTTTGCTTATTTATTTTTCTGCCCTTGCATGTTACTTTCTTTAATTTTCAGCCCTTATTTATGTATATGTTCATATTTGTTCATATTTATGTTTTTTGGTTCGAATGTTTGTTTTGCTTTTCATGTTTGTGTTAGGCCTTTTAAGATAGTTTAGGTTTTAGGTTAGTTGAAGCCTTAATTAGCATAGAGTTCGAATTAATTTAATTAATTTAAATTTGTCATTGGCTTATTATGATGGATGTTAAATTAATTAAATTGTTCTACCAGCTCTTAATTATTTTAGGTTAAAATTGACTTTTGACTTAGATAGAAACTTAATTAAAATTATAATCATTATTTTGATTCATTTTAAATAATATCATTGGCTTAATAAGATGCTAGTTTAAAATTAATCAAATTTGTTATTTTGATTCGAGATAATTCATAAAATGTTAGGGTTTCTTATTTTTTAGGATTTAATTAATTTAGGGTTAATATTAGAATAACCTAGTCGATAATTAGATCATTAATTAATTTTCCATAATGTGGGCCTTTTAGGTTAGGACTATAGTGGGTCTAGGTTTTATTTCAAGCTTTTTCTTGTCATGCTTTTTAATTTTTATTCACTTGACTTTATTATTTCAATGGAATATGTATTTAATTAACTAACCTAAATCCTAAAAATGAGGTTTTATTAATTCCGATATTTGTGTCGTAATAGTCTTGACTCAATGGATGTTGACCAAATATTCGAATTAATTCTCACTGTCCGAAGGTAAACTTTAATTTGAAATAAAATTTGACAAGTCATGACATCATATCTAAATGCTTGCATCATGCATAAAGGTGATGTACGAAATTCGAACCATAAATTAACACGGCAGTTAGGCTTATTCGATGTCGGTTTAATCTATGGTCTGATGTATCGTCACCCTTATTAATAAAATGTTTAATTAATTCAAGCACACCAATTTGACAAAAGCCCGTTTACTTAAAGTCTATATCTAATCAAGAACATTTAATTAAATTCAATTTAAACATCAACAATTTCCATCAATTAAAAGCAACATGTATTTTGGTACCGATTTACAAGCGTGATGGGGTGCTAATCCTTCCCCACACGTAACCAACTATTGACCCATTTTTAAATAAATCTCTGGTTTTATGTTATCCGGTCTACCTAAGTGTCTGGTGGCAACTCCAAATCTTTATTTTCAAAAACACAAATTTAAAGGACTTCTGCACTTTTTCAAACATTTTTTTTCAAAAATGAAAGGAAAACTGAATTACGTTCCTTTTAGCGATCCGAGTTCAAAAAAGGTCGCTACAAATAACGAAACAGATAACATTGTCCATTATGTGTCACTTTGCACCATAGTGCTAGGATCAACGCCGAAGTGGATAACACTATGCACAAGTGTGATAGTATGCAGTTGCTAGACCCTATGGTATGCCACTTTCACACTGTGACTCCTATATATCTTACTTGGGAAAATTACATTATTTTTGTTCATTAACTTGTCATTTACTTTGCAACATCACAAGATAACATGTTACACATATATTTCATATATGAATATTCGATTCATACTTTAAAGATTGTATTAAATATATTTAAAATATAATTTCACATCAATGAATTTAAGTATTAATTTACTTCTCATTCAATCTTATAGCATGCTCTTATGGATACCACATTACACCATACATGATTAAATTTCTTTAACAATTTTTCTCAACCATTGGCATAACGTAAGTCACTCAAGGATCTATAGATACATGGTGTTAACTCCTCAAATTATCTACTTTTCACGTATATATTGTAATGTTATTTCTTGAATTTAGGTACATATTTGTGCATTTAGCCATTAGATTCATGCATTTGCATTAAGGAGTTAAGGAATGTACAGTTTTTCTTGCTAGAATGAAGGGGTATTTTCTTGCTGTAGTAGGCAGGTTTGGCAGGAGCAGGAGAAGTAGAAGAGAAATATTGAGTGTTGTTGGCAAAAGCAAGATGAAGACTGCCAAGCTTGGTTGGCAAAAGAAGGGCGACCGATGCTCGGTCATCCATTAGTCAGAGCCAGGTCAGCCCTAAAATTCAAAAAGAGAATAACGAGCCTACAATGGTGCATAACAAACTTTCAAATCAAACCCTACCCAGGGTTTTCCACAAGTGCCTATATAAAAAAGACCATTGATCGAGCAAAGGGAGGCTGCGCCATGAAGAAGAAAGAGGGTAGAGGGCAAACCGTGGTTTGACCAAGATATGACCGAGAGGTCTGGACCCTTCGAACAGTTGTATCGACAAATCTCCTTCTTTGTCCATTTCTCTTAGTTTTCATTCTGATTTGACAATGATGTGTAAAAACGATATTGTGTCGATGGTGTCCCCAGCCATGAACTAATTCTTTAAAGTTGGCTAGGGGTGTTTTGCGATGAACGCTTAAATTTAGGTTTTTAATAATTGGATGCCTTGCAATATTGTTTATTTTTCTTGCACTTAAATTTATCAACTTTTATGCCATACGACAGTCGGCATTGAATGAAAATTATCCCCTAATATCTTAACATACTTAGGAGATAAGGATCAAAAGCCAAATACTAAGGTGAGAAACTTTGTAAGAAGATGTTCAAGTAGATGAGCTTACTTCAGAAGTGAATCTACCTCTTAGGAGTAATGATTAAAACTTTATCAAGTTAATTATTCGAAAATATCACTAGAGACATATAGATGTTAAAGGTAATTAACTTAGGGTATTGCCATCGATATAGGAAATACCAATTTAAAATCTGCTCAGCAATAAACCCAAGGTTGAACATTATTAATTGCTATCATCGCTAGGTGGAGTCCAAACATCCCCTGCCAATTCCAATCAATCATTTGGATACATTTGTTTGCCAATATGCCAGAATTCTCATTTCATTTTCCCTAGTTATTTTCTTAATTGAAATCTGATCTCAGTTCCAACTTATTTATTCCATTTCACAAGTAACTATTGTGGCATTTAATTCCTAGACAATCCATGTGGATACGATACTCAGCTTACTGTTGTATTACTTTTTGACCGTGTATACTTGCACGCCAAAAGGACCTAATCTTGGCAATATATACTTTCACTATTACACTGAATTATTAATCTTCTACAAGCATTAGACGGTCGACAAGTTTTTGCGCCGTTGCCGGGTATTGCAACGGAATTTATTGTTTTGATTTTTACTTGTGTTTTCTTATTTTACTTATTTTGTTTTGCTTGGTGTGTGACCAGGAGCCGCACCGCAAAGGAAGAATTGTTATACGACCTAGAGATTGAAAGAACCCTACGTAGGATAAAAAGAGAACGTCAAAAAATGGGTCGAAATGGAAATGGTGGATTAAATGGTGTCTTAAAAATGCCAACAACCAAGAAAACCCGACAATACATGATGAGATACTACCCGCACCCATTGTTGCTGATGAGAATCTAGAAGAATAACCCATCATAGAACACTTGGCACCAACCATGGATAATTTGATTCCAGGGCTGATTGGTCCAGAGGTAAATACATCAAATTTTGAACTTAAACTGGTAATGATACAGACGCTATTGAATGTAGGTCAATTTTATGGATCACCTACCGAGACCTAAGGCAACACCTGAAACAATTCATGGAGGTATGCCAACTATTTTAGCAACCTCGTGTAGCTGAAGAGACAGTGAAGTTGCAACTATTCTTATTTTCTCTGAGAGATAGAGCAAAAACGTGGCTATGTTCTTTGCCACCTGGTTCAGTTACTTCCTGGGCAGAATTATGCCAGAAGTTCCTTCTAAGATTCCACCCACTTAAACTTAATGCCAAGCTACAGAGTGAAATTATTAGTTTTAGGAAGTCTGATGACGAGACTTTGTATGATGCCTGGAAGCGGTTCAAGGACCTGTTAAGAAGGTGTATCATGCATATATTTCCTACTTAGACCCAAATAGAGACATTTTATAACGGGCTTAAAACTTATGCCAGGATTATGGTTGATGCTTTGGCAAACATGTCATTGCTAGACAAGAATTATACAGAGGCATTAGATATCCGTGAAAAGATTACCACCAATGACATCCAGTATCCTACTGACTGACTGCAACCAGAACAAAAGTCGCTGGAAAATTGAAGCTTGATGCATTGCCATCTATCAATACTCAAATTTCCAACCTTGTTAATATAGTGAAAATAATGCAAAAGCCTACTGAAGTCCGAGAAGTAAAGGCATTGGAACCATTATGCTCTATTTGTGGAGAAGATCATAATGTGGAAGAATGCCCAGCAAACTCTTATTCGGTAAATTTTGCTGGCAATTACAAACATAATATTAACCCACATTTCAATACTTATAATATAGGTTGGAAGCAACATCCAAACTTTTCTTGGGTAAATCAAGGCGGTAATCAATATAATGCCCAGCGTCAGAACAATAAAGCACTGCCAAGTTTCAACCAGAATGTGATGCCGTAGAGAGCACAAAACAATTTCCATCAAGAGCAGAGATATACCCAGGGCAACTGATAGAATAGCGCAAATTCGAATAAAGAGAAAAACAAAACAAACCAAAATAAAGAACAAATCTAAAAATTCAGATTTGCTTATGGTGGTGGCGTCAATGGAGGAAGCTTGAATATGTGGAGATGGCGTGATGAATTGATAGTTGTTGTTTTGTCCTCGGCACCCTCTTAGACGCAATTATCTAAGCAAGCAACCTCAAGCTGCTCTAACCCACCCTCCTAGATGCAATTACCTAGGTAAGCAAGAGTATGAAGATGATCTCCCTCACAAGAACTCGATGATCTTATGTTGAAGATGGCTTCTAGACAAGTTTATCGAACACTTGCAAACTCAAAGAATACTAAAATCTCCAAAGAGAACTTTTTATTAATCAATGAAATCTGGATTACAATGTGGGTGAAGCCTCCTTTATATAGGCCATGGAGAAGTTTTAATCCTACTAAACTTAGGAATTAAATACAATAAATAAATGCTAAAATATAATCTCCTAATTAGATAAGTAACTTCTAATAATAAATAAATGCTAAAAATAAAATCTTAATTAAATAAATCTGATCCTAATAGATATTGTAGAATCCTATGTTGATTTAAACTACAAATAATCTAATAAAATCTTGAAAATTCGTAATTATCCAAAAATCCCGTATAGGAATTTCTGCATGCCCTGTCTTCGCTAAAATAGACGTATCTTGAGATCCAGATGTCCGATTGAGGCGTTTCAAGATGCGTTGGAAAGCTAATTTGCAGCCGGACAAGTTTTAATGAGACATGTTGACCCATAAATGTCTGGATCCCATCCAAAAATGCTTCGCAAGTTGACTGATGTTTCTAACTTGCAAAGCAGTTTCAACTTCTTTTCCAAGATGATTATTTTGACCCCTCTCATGCTCGTATCATTCTCCCACTCATCAAAAAGATTCTACCTCGAATCTAGATCGGTAAATGGAGTAAGTTCATCAAAGTACCATAGAAGAGAAGACGTCTTGGAGGATCATTTTGCAGAGTCTCTTTTTGCAATGTAATTTACAAGTTCCTTCTCATTGGGATTATCACGATTGTTCTTTTGGTCGCAAAGTAACTCATTCTCACCTTCAAAATTGTTATTAATGTTAAAAGAGGAATAAGCATAAATAGAATTCTGAAAACATTCAATGATACCTTTTGATTCTAAGGTACCTTCGTCGGTGTTTGTCGTTTGATGATCATCTTGAATCGTAATAGTAGGTTCGTCATTGGAAACAAACACACTACTTATAATTTCTTCCTCATCGATAGGCAAGGTTAAACTCTCGATGATATTGTCTTCCTCATGTTCTTTAGAAGAACAAATTTTTTGATCATGCTCCGGATCACGGATTTCAATATCATTAGAAGACATGAATTCAGACAACATATCTCTCAAAATTTTTTCTTGAAAATAAAACTTATCTAGACAATCATACCCTGAATGATCTAGTCGACAACAATAATGACATCGAGTCCCCAAAAGGGTAAAATCCAATATGTTGCTCAATGACATCCTCAAGAACGACCTGAATCCGATACCAAATGATAGAGTAGCGCAAATTCGAATAAAGAGAAAAACAAAACAAACCAAAATAAAGAACAAATCTAAAAATTCAGATTTGCTTATGGTGGTGGCGTCAATGGAGGAAGCTTGAATATGTGGAGATGGCGTGATGAATTGATAGTTGTTGTTTTGTCCTCGGCACCCTCTTGACGCAATTATCTAAGCAAGCAACCTCAAGTGGCTCTAACCCACCCTCCTAGATGCAATTACCTAGGCAAGCAAGAGTATGAAGATGATCTCCCTCACAAGAACTCGATGATCTTATGTTGAAGATGGCTTCTAGACAAGTTTATCGAACACTTGCAAACTCAAAGAATACTAAAATCTCCAAAGAGAACTTTTTATTAATCAATGAAATCTGAATTACAATGTGGGTGAAGCCTCCTTTATATAGGCCATGGAGAAGTTTTAATCATACTAAACTTAGGAATTAAATACAATAAATAAATGCTAAAATCTAATCTCCTAATTAGATAAGTAACTTCTAATAATAAATAAATGCTAAAAATAAAATCTTAATTAAATAAATCTGATCCTAATAGATATTGAAGAATCCTATGTTGATTTAAATTACAAATAAACAAATAAAATCTTGAAAATTCGTAATTATCCAAAAATCCCGTATAGGAATGTATGCATGCGTTGTCTTCGCTAAAATAGACGTATCTTGAGATCCAAATGTCCGATTGAGGCGTTTCAAGATGCGTTTGAAAGCTAATTTGCAGCCGGACAAGTTTTAAGAAGACATGTTGACCTATAAATGCCTGGATCCCATCCAAAAATGCTTCGCAAGTTGACTGATGTTTTTAACTTGCAAAGCAGTTTCAACTTCTTTTCCAAGATGATTATTTTGACCCCTCTCATGCTCGTATCAGCAACACTTTAGTGGAGTACATAGAGTGAAATGATGCCACTGTCCAGAGTTTAGCAGTATCTATGCAGAACTTAGAGGTTCAACTAGGACAGATTGCCAATGCACTCAGTAATAGACCCTAGTGAACTTTGCCAAATGATACGGAAGGTGCTCGGCAAAAAGGAATGAACAATACAAAGTAGTCACTCTTCGGACTGGAAAACAATGTGAGAATGAAACACCTGTTAAACAGCTAATCAATTGCCAGGACGAGAAAATGGTGCCAGCAGATGAGCCTAAGAAAGCAAAGAAACATGAGACAAGCACTAATAATGCTAGACCTCAATTTGATGCCAACAAGTCTTCGGCAAAATCAGCAGAGCCAACATTTGCTTATCCACCACCACCTTTTTCGTAAAGGCTCTAGAAACACAAGCAAGATCAGCAGTTTAAGCTCTTCTTGGAAGTCTTTAAACAACTGCAAACCAACATATAATTAGTGGAAGCTCTTTAACAAATGCCCAACTACGTCAAATTCATAAAGGACATTTTGTCCAAAAAGAGGAAGCTTGGTGATTTTGAGACTGTTGCTCTTACTAAGGGATATAGCGCAATGATAACAAATAGATTGCCACCAAAACTGAAGGATTCGGGAAATTTCATTATTCCTGCATGATTGGCAATAAATTCATGGATAAAGCTCTATATGACCTAGGAGCCAACATCAATTTGATGCCAATGTCAGTTTTCAAGAAGCTTGGTATTGAAGCAAGACCTACCACAGTAACACTCCATCTGGTATATCGATCTTATGTACATCCCAAGGGTAAGATTGAGGATGTGTTAGTAAAGGCAGGTAAATTTATATTCCCAGCTGATTTCATTATTTTAGAGTATGAGGCTGATGTCGATATCCCAATAATATTGGGAAGGCCATTTCTTACCATGGGTAGGACCCTAATTGATGTTCAGAAGGTGAGCTTACTATGTGTATGAATAATCATCAGGTTACGTTTAACGTATTTTAGGATCTTAAATGTGCAGATAAACCTAAAGAATGCCAAGCTATTGAGCTGATGGAGTCTATTTTCAATGTAGACATAGCACAGTTTTGCTAGGACATAGATGTAGATGCCAGGGAATTGGATGATAAAGAAATGATGATTGAAGAATCTAAGGAACCAACCATGTTGAATGAGGTTATAAGTTATTTCAGGAGACCCGAGCCACTTGAGTTGGCTGGCAAAGTAATAAAGGTACACAAACCATCTATAGAGGAGCCACCAGAATTTGAGTTGAAACCTTTGTCAAGCCACCACAAATATGCTTACTTGGGAGACAACTCCACTTTTCCAGTGATCATTGCTGCTAATTTGACTGATGATTAGGAGGAAAGATTACTGGAAATAATGGCAATTATAAGCAAGCCCTAGGGTGGACCCTAGCTGATATTCGAGGGATAAACCCAACAATTTGTATGCACAAAATTATTCTGGAGGATTACTATGGCAAAACAATTAAGGCCTGGGGAGACTAAATTTAAGCATGAAGGAGGTAGTCAAGAAAGAAGTCATAAGTGGCTGGATGTTGGGATAATTTATCCTATTTCTAATAGCTCGTGGGTAAGCCCAGTGCAGTGTGTGCTAAAAATGGGGGAATAACTATGGTTCAGAACAATAAAGATGAACTGATCCCCTCGACGAACGTGATAGATTGGAGGGTGTGCATGGATTACAGGAAGCTAAATAATAGCACTCAGAAAGATCACTTTCCACTGCCCTTCATTGATCAGATGTTAGACAGATTGACAGCGAAGACATTTTATTGCTTCTTGGACGGCTACTCGGGCTATAATCAGATTTCTATCGTGCCAGAAGATCGGGAGAAAACTACTTTCACTTGTCCATATGGGACATTCGCCTTTAGGATGATGACCTTTGGATTGTGTAATGCCCCAACAATGTTTCAGCATTTCATGATGTCAATTTTCTCGGATATGATCGAAAGTAATTTAGAAGTCTTCATGGATGACTTCTCCATATTCGGCAAAAGTTTCAAGGAATACCTTTTGAGTTTGGAACTTGTTCTACGAAGATACATAAAAACCATCCTGATCCTTAATTGGGAAAAATGCCACTTTATGGTGAAGGAGGGTATAGTCATCGGACACAAAGTAACCAAGAAATAACTAGAAGTAGACAAAGCAAAGGTTGAGGTAATCAAATAATTGCCACCACCTACAAGTGTCAAAAGTATTAGAAGTTTCTTGGGGCATACATGTTTTTATCGTCGCTTTATTAAAGATTTCTCGAAAATTTCTAAACCTTTATGCTTACTTTTGGAACAGAATATAACTTTTGCGTTTGATGATTCTTGTTTAAATACTATTCAAAAATTAGAAGACATGTTAATTAATACCCCCATAGTCGTGGCACCAGATTGGAATGAGCCATTCGAGATCATGTGTGATGCCAGTAACTATGTCGTTGGAGTTGTGTTAGGACAAAGGCGTGACAAAATTTTCTATGCCATCTATTATGCCAGTCGCACGTTGAATGAAGCCCAACTTAACTACACAAGAATTGAGAAGGAGTTCCTTGTAGTTGTCTTTGCATTTGACAAATTCAGGTCTTACCTGGTGGGTAGTAAAGTTATGGTATACACATGCCACTCGACAATCAAATACCTTCTGACAAAAAAAGATGCCAAGCCCAGACTGATCTGATGGTAACTTTTGTTACAAGAGTTTGATCTCAAGATACGAGATAAGAATGGGAGGTGAAAACCTGATGGCTGATTATTTGTCTTGTTTATAGCACTACATTGGGGATGGTAATGTCGCTGCCATTAGAGATGATTTCCCTGATGAATATTTGCTTGCAACCACTACCATTCTATGGTATGCAGACATAGTTAACTACCTAGTCAGCAAAATAATGCTATTAGATTTATCAAATAATGCCAAGAAGTAATTTTTGAGGGATATCCGGTAATATTATTGGGATAATCCGTTCTAGTTCAAACAATGTGTCGACCAAATCATTCGTCGTTGTGTGCTAGATGATAAACAACAAAATATTCTTCAGCTTTGCCATGCAGCACCTTATGGAGAAAACTTTGCTGGGATGAAGATAATACCCAAGGTAATACAGTCGGGATTTTTCTGGCCAACTCTATTCAAGGACGCCCATTACTTTTGCCAAGGCATATGATAGATGCCAGAAACTGGGAATGTTTCCAACAGGCATCAACTGTCACTATAGAACATCATGTCTATGGAGTTGTTTGATGTATGGGGCTAGACTTTATGGGTTATTTTCCCCTCATCATTTGGCAATTTATATATACTTGTGGCAGTAGATTATGTCTCAAATGGGTTGAAGCTATTGCTCTTCCTACAAACAATGCCAAGGCAGTTGCCAAGTTCTTACACAAGCATATATTTACTGGATTTGGTGCCCCCAGAGTCATCATACATGATGAAGTTACCTATTTTAAATGCCATTTAATCACTAAATCTCTGTACAGGTACAAAATTCAGCAAAGAAATGCCACTGCCTATCACCCTCAAACAAATGGCCATGTAGAAATTTTAAACAAAGAAATCAAGAATATCTTAGAGAAGACTGTGAACCCAACTAGGAAGGACTAGTCCTTGAGGCTAGATGATTCTTTCTGGCCATACAGAATAACTTTCAAAACTCTATTAGGAACTTCCTCATACAAGCTTGTATTTGGGAAGTCATGTCATCTTCCGGTAGAACTAGAGCATCGAGCTTATTAGGAAACCAAGAAGTTGAATATGGATTGAAAGGCTATAGGTAAGAAGCGTTTGTTAGATTTGAATGGGCTAGAAGAGTTTAGGGAACAAACCTATAAAAATGTCAAGTTGTATAAAGAAAGAACAAAGAGGTGGCATGATGTAGAATATTGCTAAGATAGTTTGGAGTGGGGCAAAAAGTTATATTGTTCAACTCGAGGCTTAAGTTATTTCTAAGGAAACTCAATTCCAGAAGGTCGGGACCCTTTGAGGTTGTCAAACCTTATGCTCATGGAGCAGTATACATCAAGGATTTAAAAACATGGACAATATTCAAAGTGAATGGCCAGAGGTTAAAGCATTATTGGGAAAGAAGTCAAAGTAATACCAAGGAGATTATTCTCCTAGCAGAGAGTTAGTAAATTCTACCATCATCCTTTGATCATTGTAAATAGTTAGGATAGTTATTTTCTTTTTGGTATTTCGGTTTATTTATCTTAATTTTTCTTTTTTCTATTTTGAAAGGTTTTTGTGAGTGTTAGTGCAGGATTATTTTCCCAGGTCAGTATGCCAGTATAGGCCAACATTTGGATACCCATCATCATGAAGCGTGGTGACACGTGGACGTTACTCAAGGTCAGGCCCAAGAGAAAGGTAACTTTTCTAAGAGGGAATCCCTAGCCGCCATCTAGGTTAAAAGTTTTCAAAGTTTAAAATTTTTACCTATTTGAACCAAGCTTTATTTCCCGCGCCGTCACTTCCCCACTTGCCTCACCTCATCATTATCCCTCTCCCTAATACATGCCATAACTGTCAGTCCATCATTATCCCCACTAACTTCACCATTAAACCACCCCAACCCTCTCTATTAACTTATACTTAACTCTCAATTACCCCTTAAGCGATAACCTTTCTCCTTTCTATTCAATCAAATGTAAGAAAAATCAAGAAACCATCTTTTACTTTATCTTCTACTCTGATCAACCATATTTCCTAAAATTCTCTATGGAATCTTCATTAGCCCCATCTCAAATCTTCTTTAACGATGAGACAAAGACGAAGTATAAGGAGAACTATGTTGCGCGAACCTTTTGCTATGAGAAAAGGGTTCAAATTTAAGAACGAGCCTAGCCTAGGGTACTCACGTGAGGTGGTTACCATCCTCAAGTAACACCATTGGGAGATCTTTTTCCTTCAGCCTTCGGACGTCCACTCGACTATCATCCGAGAATTCTATGCCCACCTCACCACGAATGCCTCATTGTTTGTCTATGTTCGGAGTATGTGTGTTCAATTTGATGAGGGATATGTTTAGTTTGGATGGTGCAGATGAAAAGCAGTCGGTATTCGTCGACTCTATGGATGCTGCCAAGAGACAGTTGTTACTGAAGAACTTATACGAACCAAGCACAAAGTAGAACACTTCTTCCAAGGGCAAGAGGACGGTGAAAAGACTAGCATTAAAACCATAGTCGAGGGGATGAAACCATTTTTAAAGGCTAATTTGATGCCTACCACGCATAATGACACGGATTTAGATGACAGAATGACTTTGCTACACTTAATCATGATGGGAAGAAAGATCAATGTGGGTCGCCTGATCATTGATAAGACCTACAAGTGTGCCGCCAAGGGTAGCGACAGTTTGATTTTTCCTTCACTTATCTCTAGAATTTGTATACAGCATAAGGTGCCAACACTCGACTCCGACAATGTTCAGAAAGGTAAGGGGATTATCACTTCTGCTCTATGGGGGCAGTTGAGTGCCAAAGAGGTAAGAGAGAAGAGCAAAGGAAAAGCTGCCCAGCCGGAATCTACTGCCAAGACATCGAAGGAAAACCTTCTACGCAAATGTCAGCCGATGCAATGGCATTGCTTTCTCAACTCTATCAACCGCAGGAACTCATTCTACAAAAGTTCGAGAAGCTAAGGATCAAAACTTGGTGCTCTAGTAGTATGTTAAAGCCAGAGACCATGCCCTAAAGGCAACTCTGGAGAACATGTCTACTAATCTTTTGCCAACAAATCCAGAGTTCCCATATGAGCTTCATGCATCAAAAAAATGCCAGCCATTCCATGGTCTATTCATACTCCTACCCGGTAATCTAATGCCACAATACTAATATTACTTGTCCATTTAGAATATGGCAGAACTGAGAATTTGTAAGAGTCTAATAATGATGTGCCTTCCAAAACTGATGTGCCACCAGTGGCCCCTACCTCTTCTGTTGCTTTTGTAGCTCATGCTGCATCTGAGCTGGCAAGGATAATTGAGGACGTTTTGCAGAATGTAAAGGCCACTACTACTGCCTCAAAGCCCCAACTAAAAAGAAAGAAGTACCAGGCACCAAATCGAGGGAGCTTCATCAATAGAAAAATCTGTGGCTCTCGCCTGGAACATTCCGAATGGGAGTCCCTTTCATTCAATCTTATAGCATGCTCTTATGGATACCACATTACATCATACATAATTAAATTTCTTTAACAATTTTTTCTCAACCATTGACATAACGTAAGTCACTCAAGGATCTATAGATACTTGGTGTTAACTCCTCAAAATTTTTACTTTTCACATATATATTGCCAAGCTATTGCTTGAATTTGGGTACATATTTGTGCATTTAGCCATTAGATTCATGCATTTGCATTAAGGAGTTAAGGAATGTGCAATTTTCTTTGCCAGAGTGAATGGGTATTTTCTTGCTGTGGTAGGCAGGTTTGGCAAGAGCAGGAGAAGTAGAAGAGAAATATCGAGTAATGTTGGCAAAAGTAAGAAAAATATTTCCAAGCACGGTTGGCAAAAGAAGAATGACCAATGTCTGGTCAGTCGTTAGTTAGAGCCAGGTCAGCCTTAAAAATCAAAAAGATGATAATGCGCCTACAATGGTGCGTAACAAACTTTCAAATCAAGCCCTACCTAGGGTTTTCCACAAGCGCCTATATAAAGAAGACCATTGATCAAGCATAGGAAGGCTACGCCGTGAGGAAGAAAGAGGGTAGAGGGCAAACCGTGGTTTGACCAGGCTGTGACCGAGAGCTTTGGATCTATTGAAGGGTTGCATTGATAGATCTCTTACCTTTTCCATTTCTATTATTTTTCATCCTGATTTGATGGTGATGTGTAAAAACGATATTGTGTAGATGGTTTCCCTAGCCATGAACTAATTCTTTAAAGTTGGCTAGGGGTGTTTTGCGATAAACGCTTAAATATAGGTTTTCAATAATTGGATGCCTTGGCAATATTGTTTATTTTACTTGCACTTAAATTTATCAACTTTTATGCCATATGATAGTTGGCATTGAATGAATACTATCCCCTAATATCTTAACATACTTAGGAGATAAGGATCAATAGCCAAATACCAAGGTGAGAAACTTCGAAAAAAGATGTTCAAGTAGATCAGCTTACTTCGGATCAGCTTACTTCGGAAGTGAATCTATCCCTTAGGAGTAAAGATTAAAACTTTATCAAGTTAATTATTCGAAAACATCACTATAGACATATAGGTGTTAAAGGTAATTAACTTAGGGTATTACCATCGACAGAGGAAATACCAATCTAAAATCTGCTCGACAATAAAACCAAGGTTGAACATTATTAATTGTTTTCATCATTAGCGTGGATTCCAAACATCCCTTGCCAAAACCAATCAATCATCTAGATACATTTGTTTGCCAATCTGCCTGAATTCTCATTTCATTTTCCCTTAGTTATTTTCTTAATTAAAATCTGATCTCAGTTCCAACTTATTTATTCCATTTCACAAGTAATTATCATGGCATTTAATTCCTGGAAAATTTATGTGGATACGATACTCATCTTATTGTTGTATTACTTGCTGACCATGTATACTTGCACGCAAAAATGACCTAATCCTTGTAATATTTACTTGCACTATTACCCTGGATTATTGATCTTCTGCAAAGCATTAGACGGTTGACACATGGTAGGCATAGAAAATTCATACAAGTCACTCAAAGATCTATCGATAAATAAATGACTTTATAAGCTTTCATTGATAACACCTAAAACACAAGACACTTGGTACTACACTCACATTTACTTTAACTTACCAAAATATCACTATGAGCTTCAAGAAAGCCTCTACTTTTGAGTTTCTTCCTTTTCTCTTGAAGTTCAAACTTATATTCTTTTTTCTTGTAGCTTATAAATGCATAAGGCAAGAAAAAGAAAGCATTTTCAAATTCTCATCTTAAAAGCTATAACCAAAATGAAGAGACTAAAATAATAGAACTAAATATGACAGGATTTTCTTCACTATCATAAATTCAAACAAGACCATCTCTTCAACCCTTTGAACCTTTAAAAGGTAGTGTTTTATTGACAAAATAGAAGTTGGAACTTCAAGAGGAAAGTGTTTGAAACACTTTTATTGGGACACCTTAACAAACCAAGATCTTTGGTGACAAATTGTGTGTTTCTTGATTTTTTCAATTCCAGTTACATCACTACCTGTTAAGAATATATCACCAACATGAACAATAAGTATTATAATTTTCAATGAACTTTGTTTCAAAAAAAAATCTAATGATCTATTTGACTTCGCTTGAATCCTGCTGCAAAAACAATTTGGCTGAATTTATCAAATCAAGATCTAAGACTCCACTTTAATTCATAAATAGCATTGTTGAGCTTGCATACCAAGTGTGTCTCCCCTGACCAACAAAGCGAGATGGTTGCTCTATATAAATGTCCTCATTTAATTCTCTATAAAAAAAACACATTTTAGATATTTAGTTGATATATTGGCCAATCACAATAGAATGCAACTGAGATAAGCACACGAATAGAGTTCAACCTAGAACCAAGTGAAAATGTTTTAAAAAAGTTGATGCTTGGTGTCTGCATATATCCTTTGGCAACCAGTCAGGCTTTATATCGATCAATAAAGTCATTAAGATTGTATTTGACTGTGAAAACCCAACGATAAGCAACGGGTGAAACTCCGTCAGGTAAAGATACCAAATCCCATGTGTGCCTACTGATAAGAGTTGACATCTACTCGTCTATGACATGTTTCCAATTAAAATCTTAAACCGCCCCTCTAAAATTATTACAAATAGATATGGATAACAAGGGTAAAGGTAAACTTAGAAAATCAAAACCAAGATGATTAAAGGAAAAAATTAGCAATAGAATGTTGGGTACAAGAACGCTTACCTTTCAGAGAGCTATTGATAAATCATCAAGATTATCAACAGAATGCATAGAAAAAGTTAGTTCTGAGATAGGAGAAATTTTCATCTTATTTTTTCTTGTGTAAACTTGTAAAGGTTTGACGGAAGGCAGCGTTACAGTGGTAGGGAGGGATTGACTTTTTGAGTTTAAAGTTTTGAAAATATGATCCAACTCAAAACATGTGACATCAGTTGAAACAATTTTTTTGACACTGGATCATAACATTTATATCCCTTTTAAGTTCAAGAATGATCCAAGAAAATAAAATTAACAACTTTAGGCCATATCATTTTCAAATAGATGAACAAAGTGAACATACCCAAAAATCAGAGGAATTAGAGAAAAGAGTGAAGAATTTAGAAAAATATATTAAAAAGGAATGTTATCTCCAAGAATATGAGAATCCCAACAGTGGGAACAATGGGAACAACATCACTCCAAATGTATTTGGGCACATTCATTTGAATCATAATAGTACGAGCAACATCAAGAAGATGTCTATTTTTGAGTTCTACGACATTATTTTGCTGGAAAGTATGAGCACACAATGCTTGGTGAATATACCATGAGTAGAACAGAAATTTGAGAAGTCAATTTTCATATATTTCAAAGCATTTTCAGATCATAAAATACAAATACTGGTAAAAAATTAAGTCTTTATTTCATTATAAAAAGCTTGAAATACATCAAAAACAAAAGACTTATCTTTTAACAAATAAATTCAAGTCATTCGAGGATAATCATCCACAAAAATAATAAAATATTTATGACCAAATAAAATAGGATAGCGTCAAGGCCCCTTATATATCTGAGTGAACTACATCAGAAGAACTTAGACTTCAACTCTCTTTTTAGACGAAAATGACGCCTATGATCTTTTTCTAACTAACATGCATCAAAATTTATTAAACAGAAAGACTTAACAAAAGGAACTATTTTTAGCTTAGAAAAACTATGATGACCTAAACAACAATGTCAATCATGAGGGGACACACCACTAGCAACATCAACAATAGAAGAATTAAGATAATAAAATTCTCTTTATTTAGATTCGTGTCCAATCAATGTGATCGTCTGAAGATCTTAAAAAATAGAATGAGTAAGAAAAAAATTTATAGAACAATTTAAAGCTTTTGTGATTTGATTCATTGAAAGAAGATTAAAGGATAATTTGAGAACATGTTAGACTTCATTAAGAGTAAAAGGAGGTATGAACAGTACAATAATTGGTGACAAAGATGAATATAGAATAAAATTACGAAATTAACGTTGATCACTAGCCATGTGATTTGATGCACCAAAATCTATTAACCAAGAATTATCAAAAAGAGTAGCAAGTGCATCGACTCTTGGAAGAGTATGAGAGACAATGAAATTATGTTGTGATTGAATTAATCGTTCATACTCCGCTTTAGAAATCTGAATAACATCCTCAGATCCAACTAAAGAACTAGAACCAACTGAAAGTAATATAACAATAATTTACTTAGGAGTGTTGTGCTATTTGGTACATTTGGTAGCCCGTTTAGGTATACTATGTTTGTCCCAACACGCATCTTTAATATGATTTGTTTTGCTACAAAAGTCATATTTTTATCACGTCTTTTACTCTTTTCATTATTGTACTCACGCTCTTGTACAACCATGGTAGAATGTTCAAGAGTAATAGATGAGGATGATACAATTAAAGAGACTAATTGCAAGCGAGAGAATGTTGCTTGAAGAGTGGAGATGATACTTTCTCCGAGTAGTTGACTTCTAAGAGTATTGAATTGGTTAGTCAAATTCATAAAAAATTCCACAAACAAAGAGATTTTCTCAATGATGTTTTTAAGTATCTAGATTTGTAAAAAGAGGCTTCTATTCATGGAATTCATTGATAATTCCTCTATAGGCAGCAAAAATTTTTAGAAGGGATTAGTCACCTTGATTATTATCCACAAGTTCTTGAAACGAAGAGAAAATTCAAGAATTGCTACCATTATTTGAAAACATCTCTTTGATGGAATCCTACATCTCCATAGCAGTTGAAATCAACCAAACAGAGGCTACAATCTCAGTTTCCAAAGAATTCAACAGCCACATTTTCACTGTATAATAAAACTAAAGTCAGCATACATATTTAGAATCCTTAGTGTCTGTTGGCATTTTAACGAGATAATGATCACGTCCTTGAGAACTAAAGAAGATATGGAATGTTTGTGACCAAAGAGCATAATTTCTACCATTGAACTTCACAATAGTTTCAACATCAACACGTAAATTAGAGTTTAATGTCATCTTGAATTACAGATTCAAATACTTAAAAAATAACACAACCTCAAACAAGAGGCATTATTAGTTATGTTTTGAATAAGTCTCAATTGTTAGTAGAATATTGAAAGTAGTTATATTCTCATAATATTACTGATATTTCATTTTTAGTCAGGTAGTTGCTGGATATTAGGAAAGTAATCTGATTTAGTTGTTTTTCTTTAGATATTCTCTTTGTAAGTTGGACTATAAATACTTGTCAAGCACTTGAATGAATAACACAGAGTTTTTCCATCACATATTTTTCACTAGCAGGATTTCTTTTCTAGTATTCTGGTATAAGAGCCTAGGTTCGGCTTGGGAGAGCTTAGTTGCAGCAAGCTAAATACAAAATAAGAGTGGTGGCGCAGAAAATACATTTGTGCAGCCTTCAATTCCTAAGTTCAATGGTCACTATGATCATTGGACAATGTTGATGAAGAATTTTTTACGCTCAAAAGAATATTGGAGTTTAGTAGAAAATGAAATTTCAGTTACACATGTTGGAACGACGCTTACTGAGGCGTAGCAGCGTCTCATTGACGAATAAAAACTTAAGGACTTGAAGTCAAAGAACTATCTTTTTCAAGCCTTGGATCGATCCATTTTAGAGACGATTCTCAAGAAAGACATATCCAAAGACATATGAGACTCTATGAAGAAGAAGTACCATAGGTCAGCACGGGTTAAATGGGCTCAATTACAAGTATTGAAGAAAGAGTTTGAGACACTCTAGATGAAGGCCGGAGAAACTGTGAATGATTATTTCGTACTAACACTTACTATATGGGGAACATAAAAGTGACACAAAGATAGTTAAAAAGGTATTCTGTTCTGTGACCTCGAAATTTAATTATGTGGTTTGTTCTATTAAAGAGGCACAAGACACTAACAACCTGTCCATAGATGAATTGCAAAGTAGTTTACTTGTGCATGAGCAAAGGATGATGAACCCGAAGAGGAGCAGGCTCTGAAAGTGGCTTATGGAGAATCTTCTAATAGAGGTCGAGGTCGTGGTGGCTATTGAGGATAAGGTCGAGGACGTGGAAGGACACACTTTGAAAAAATCCACGGTTAGTGCTACAATTGTCGCAAACTTGGGTACTTCTAGTGGGAATATCATAGCAAGGAAAACAACCATATAAAGATTTCTAAAGAAATGTTGCTCATGGCTTGGGATGGAACTGAACAACTCAAGAGTGATGAATGATTTTTGGACTCTAGATGCAAAATCAAATGTGTAATAAAAGGAGTACTTTGCAGATCTCAATGAGCAATTTTTTGACAGTATAAAACTCAAAAATAACAGAAGCTTGTTGATAAAAGGAAAAGAGAATGTGCGACTGCAAATTAACAACAAAATACAGGTAATAATTGAAATTCTTTATGTGCCTGATTTGATAAATAATTTGTTAAGTGTTGGACAGCTTCAAGAAAAGGGTTTAGTTGTACTGATTCAACACAATAATTGCAAAATTTACCATCCTAAAAAGAAGGTTCTCATAAAATATGTGATGTCCTCCAATCGCATATTCAAAGTTACAGCAATGTCTTTACCATCTAGTACTACTTCCTTCAGTATAACAACGAAAGATGTTGGTCAATTATGGCATTGTCACTATGGTCATTTGAGTTTTAATGGGCTCAACACCCTGAAGCAGAAACAAATGGTGTTTGGGTTGCCGCCGCTGATAAAACCATCTAAAGTGTACGCGTAATGTCTGAATGGGAAGCAACAACGAGATCTTTTTCCAAAGAAAAGTTCATAAAGAGTTGAGCTATCACTGAAATTGGTTCATTCAGATTTATGTGGTCCTGTTCAACCAATCTCTAATAGCAACAAGAGGTATTTCTTCACTTTCATTAATGATTATAGTCTAATGAAATGATTTTATTTTTTACATGAAAAATTAGAAGCATTTAAGTTCTTCAAGATATTCAAAGCCAAAGTTGAACGTGAAGTTGGTTTGCAAAGTAAGGTTCTTCGTACAGATCGTGGAGGTGAATTCACTTCATCTGAATTCTCAACATTTTGTGTTGAAAATAGGATAAAAAGACAACTTACTGCTCCATATTCACCATAGTAAAATAGCATTGCCGAACGGAAGAATCGTATCATTATGAATATGGTTCGAAGCATGATGATTGCCAAAGGTGTCCCTGTAACACCCTTAACGTATATTCAATATTCGAATACACATTAAAGATGTTACTAACTGATTTCCGGAATTTTAATCTATTTTCTTTTCTTTTTTTAATTCTTCAAACTGATTCATGATGCTAGATCATACATAATAACTACTTATTTAAAATTTATACATGCCTCACTAAACTAGGATGTGGTGATACTTACTGATAATGCAGATTAACTTGATTCAATGATGTGCAGCTCCTCATTTGCTATCTCGTTCGAAGTACCTACGTGTGATACACAACACACATTAAGTATGACTTAGTGAAACATAATCATAATAATATAACCAATAATTATAATAACACTGCTTTGCAAGATGTCAAATGATTTTCAATTACAGTTGTTAATATTTTATCATATATAGAACTGCCTTACTTGTATAATTCATTTGTCCAATATAATATTTAAATCACAAGATTTGACATGCCTTACCAGTCTTGTGTACATTAAGCTTTTTAACTTATCTACTTGCATAATTGCGTTTCAAGTATTATAGCCGAAGTATAAAAATCAAGCCATCTGTAATGCAAGAATAGTTATGTATCATGACTATCTTAAGAAACATGTCATCATTATTCATCATGTGTTCACATGCATAAAAATTACTTCGACATAAACATGTTTTCAATATGTTCCTTATCATCTATTAATTCTGTCATAGAATTCATGATTTCTATGGTTTATGATCATTAAATAATCAGGCTTTTATCACGTAATCATTTGCATATCATATTCTATAACATGGTCATACTTTCATCATGCAATCTTTTTCATATCATGTCCTTTAACATAGCCATATTTTCATTATGCAATCATTTGCATATCATTTCCTTTATCATAGCCATTATTTCTTTATGCAGTCATTTGCATATCATTTCCTTTATCATAGCCATTCTTTCATTATGCAATCCTTTGCATATCATTTCCTTTATCATAGCCCAAAGTACAAAATCATGTGATGCCATGGTACGCGAGTCATCACGACACCATAGTGTCTACAACACTGTAGCGTCTACATCGCCGAAGCAACTAAGATGAGTACGTACTCGAGGATGCCCTTTGTTCCTCATACCTTCAGCACCGTAGTGCCTACTTTACCTTCAGCACCGTAGTGCCTACTTTATCTCAGCACCGTAGTGCCTATGACGCAGCTGCTAGGACTCTATGGATATCCAACTATACCAAAGATTCTCAAGTGAACCTATGGTATACGAGTCATCTCGACAACGTAGTGTCTATAACGTCGTAGCATCTGATGGTGAGTACATACTCGAGGACGCCCTTTGCTCCTCATACTCGCACTTTTTGTGCTATGTAACAGCGTAGTGTTTGAACTCGACTCCATAGAGTCTATTTTAGCCCCGAAGAGTCTATCTCGACCACGAAGAGTCTATCTCGCACTGTAGTGCTATGGCGCAGCTGCTAAGACTCTTTTTGGATATCCAATTATACCAAGACTCTCACACTAGTAATTGGGCATATTAATATATTATTTTCACCTTCAATATCCAATTCATCAATATTATCAATCATAATTCGATAATGAGCATTTCATACCCAAAGTCTGAAATTCGATTTATTCTAGATAAATTATTATGCCATATCCATGTATCACATATGCTATTTAATATTTCATGTCATTTACATAACTTTGGTCAACATATATTTTCATTAATATTAAGGTTGACTTATTGCAAGTTTTCTCATATCATATATATATATAAGACAAATGAGAATACATTCATTTATTTCACATATATATTATAAATAAGTAAGAATGCACTCATCTGGGCCTTGTATTAGGTTGCCTCACTAAGCGTTGATTCGTTCTTTTTCTTTTCTTACTGTTATCTCGAACTCTCTTGTGATTCGAATTCGCCTTCAATCATCATGTAGATAAAATAAATCACTTGTTAGATTTTAATCTAACATTTCCTTTAACATATGGCCTAATATAAAAATCATTAGAACATAATAAAATTCCCCAAATATTTTTTTTCTTCCTTATACTGTCCAAAACTCATTATGGCCCCTAACGACCAATTTAAACTTCAAATAATTCCTTTGAGTTTATCGAACCAATATTCGAATACAAATTATTCCTAATTCCAATCCTGACAGCTCGCGCTACCTTTAGTTAATCACTTCTATAGAACAGAATACATATTGGATTCTGACTTTCTTTACACCGTTAAAAACTAGATTCGATAACGAATCCAACGGTATAAGCCTCATAAATTACTAAAATTTACAAAAATTATGAAAAATCCCTACATTCACGTCACAGGTTGTCCAGTATGGAAAACTGCTTTACAATTTTTCTAACCTTCTTTCGAATAAAATTCATATTTTTTTGCACGGGACTCGAAATCAGCTTCCGTTTGTTGGAAATGAAACTAGACTGATAAATCTTTACAATGATATAAAATTCACTTCTAACCATTTTTTTGTAGAATTATTTTCAAAGTTACTGCCACAATTCAATTCTAACTCAACTTCCATATTTAACTTCTAATTCCTTTATTTCTTTTCTTCCATGGATTTTACCAAATGTTCATTATGATCCCTAGTGACCATTTTGAGCCCCAAATAATTTATTCAAGCTTAAGTAATAATTACTCCATAATTCTTTCCTTTTTACACTAAACTTTAACTACTACTATAAATCTTGAAATAATGACATTTTAGTCACTACTTTAACATTTAAGCTTAGAATCATACTTAATCAATATTAATCCAACACTTTTAACCTTCTTAAAAATTTTCCTCTTTTTCCCAAGCTTTGGCCGAATTGGCTCTTCACCAATTCTTCATTGACATTTTAGTCCCTAATTATTCAAGGACTCTATTTTTGATCCAACTAAACTTAATTCTTAATAATCTCACCAAGTACATACTTAAAAACAAAACCTTAAAAATTTTCTTCCTATTTCCCCTATTGCCTAAATGGTCACCATAAATCCTAATTAAGGATTCTTGAATTCAAATATCATTCTTTAGGCTTATACTTTATTCTTTCTTCCAAAAACATCCCTAAAGCATCATTGCAACAATAATCCCCTTAAATCTTCACCTTGGCCGAAATGGTCCTTTTTAATTTACAATGTACATTTTGGTCCTAAATCACCAAATCAAACTTATATCATCCAAATCTTACTAATTCTAGTGCTAGAATAAAATTTCAAATAATTTTCCTATTTTTTTCTTAGACCTAATTGGTCACTTAACATGGTGAAGGGAATTCAATCATTCTAGCAATTAAAGTTTGCTCCAACCATCATAATTTATTCATTTCCATCATCACTTAAAACTTGAATATAAACCCCTAAAATTTCCCTAATTGCCGATTTGATCATCTTGAAAACCAAATGGAAATTTTTCATTTCAACATTCTAATAAGGCTTCTAACATCAATATTTGCTTAATTACATCCTTAATTCTCAATCCCTAACTAAAGCTCCAAAAGTTAAGGTTAGGGTTTATTAACTAAATCATGAAATTAATCCAAAATCAAACTTGTTTTCAACTAGTTATCATCAACTTCACACAATTCTAGTTTCAAATTCATCAATTACTTTCAAAATCCAAATCAATTCTCATCACTAACAAACTTCTTCTTCATAATACTATGCTTAGTTACTATCAAAATGAAGAGCTTGAAGCATAGAACAATTTATTCTAAAGTAACATACCTTGAATCAAAATTAAAACCTTCCAAATTTGGCTTGAAAATTTGAAAATCATTTTCTCCTCTCTTTGTTATAAGTCACGGTAGCTTAGGGGAAGAAGATGAACAAGTGTTGTTCATATTTTGATCTTTTATTCCTTAATTTATCCAATTTGGCCACTTGTCCAAATTAAAATGAATTTTAAATTCATTTTAATTCCCTTTGCAAACTTGCCCTCCAATTACTTCATAACTTACTAACATATTATAATTATGCCATTCCATAAAATTTGAACAATATGGTTCCCTTCCAATCGGCCATACCCTTTGAAAATCATAAAAATTTATTTTATGATTTTTATTCGATCTCATTATCCGATAATTACTCAATATGATTTTCTATTAATGAACTATCAAATCTAATCTGAAAATTCTATATTTTCTAATTTTCCCAAATAAATAATATTGTCATAATTAATTTTTTTCTCCCGTATTTTTTGAGTCAAACTTTGAAATTTTTGACTCGATCCAAAATATCGATAATTACCCGATAATCTTTATCAGATAATTTTTTTCTTAAAATTCCTTCATCAGATATTCATACGAATTATTCCCAATTATTTCGTATCATTTTTATAGAACAAAAATACAGTGATGTGCCACTTCCCAGTTGTCACTCATCCTAGTACTTTCTTGAGCAGAGCACGCTTAACAATTTTGTTCGATCAAAATTCGATATCTTCTACTGCATTTTAATTTCTAAAATTTATATAAGAATTCTTATTTCGATCGAATTTATCTTTATACTGAATAAAATTATCTTTTTGGTAATTTACACTTTAGTCCCCAAACTTTTACAAAAGTTTCATTTTGGTCACTAGGTCTTATTCTTTTCAAATTCGGACCCAACTTCATATGAACCCTCTTCAACTTATCCTCTATTTCATGACACTTTCAAATAACCAAATATACCTTTAGAATCTTCTAATTGAGAGACCTTAACTTTTACATTTTTTCATTTTAGTCACTAAGTTAGCCTTAAGCTAAAATCTTAATACTAAATGACCCTGAACTAACTTAGCAAATTTTTGGGGTATTACAGTCCCAAAAAAATTTTGGCCAAAAGCGGTTAATTGGGTTGTATACATACTCAATAGAAGTCCAACGTTAACAGTACAAAATAGGACTCCAGAAGAAGCTTGGAGTGAAAAAATGCCTTCTATTGAATATTTCAGAGTGTTTGGATGTGTTGCCATGTACATGTGCGAGATGCCTACCAAAGCAAATTGGATAAACGCAGCGTTGCCTTGATTCTTTTAGAGTCAGTGAAGAGTCAAAAGCATATCGATTATATGATAAATGGGATCATTATTAGTCACGATGTTGCATTTGAAGAAGACTGTAGCTGGAATTGGGGAGAAGAATTCAGCAATACAATTCAAGTCGAATTGGATTGGAATGACAATGCAAAGTAATGCCGAAATGGATGATGATTAGGAGACAAATGAAGAGAATGATGTTGTTGCCCAAGATGATGTTGTCCAACAAGAAGAAACTCTACAACAACTATTTCCAAGAAGGCAACACACTCCACCTTCTTGGATGCAAGATTATATAACTGGTGAAAGACTCTCCGATGATGATTTTGAATCACATCTTGTTGTTAGTGGAGGTGATGATCATGTTTACTATGAAGAAGCCGAAAAGAATCCAATTTGGAGGAAGGCCATGCAAGAAGAAATTTATGCTATAGAAAAAAATAGAACATGGGATTTAATCGACCTTTCAGATGGTGCTAAAAAGATTGGAGTCAAGTGGATCTTTAAAACTAACGTGATAAGAATGGATGTGTTAGTAAGCATAAAGCTTGATTGGTGGTTCAAGGATACACTCAAGAATATGGTGTAGATTACACAGAGGTGTTCGCTCATGTAGCATGTATGGACACTATTCGATTAGTCCTTTATGTAGCAGCACGTCATGGTTGATCCATATACCAGTTAGATTTCAAATATGCCTTCTTACATGGCGAATTAACTGAATATATTTTTACAAAGGTTCATGAAAAAGGGAGTTAGCTTGTATATGGCAGTTATATATTTTAAAAAGGGAGTTGTTATATATTTTCAAATATGCCTTCTTACATTGAAGGCTATTTTCTTTCTTATGGATCTGAAAAATGTGAGTATGAACCTACTTTATTCATTAAGGTGGAGAAGAAACGTATTATGGCAGTTAGCTTGTATTTAATTATTTGATTTATACAAAGAATGATGATGAGATGTTAATGGAGTTCAGAAGATCTATAAAGTTAGAATTTGCTATGACTGGCATGGGAAAATAAAATTCTTTCTCGGCCTTGAAGCAACACAAAAAGGTGATGGTATTTTTGTGTGTCAGAAAAAATATATAACAGATCTTTTAGACAGATTCAAGATGGGCAATTCAAAATCAGTCCTTAATTCGATGGTACCATGAAAAAATTTAAGCAAGGATGAAGGTGGAAATAAAGTCGACAAGACACTCTACAAGCAGATAGTCGAGAGTCTAATGTACGTTACTGCCATACGGCCGGACATCATGTACATTGTAAGTCAAGTGAGTCAATTTACGAAAAAATTGAAAGATTTTCATCTTCAAGCAGTGAAGCGAATCATGAGCTACCTCAAAGGAACTTGTGAGTTTGAATTATTTTATCAGAAAAATAGAGGAAACGATCTAATCGACTATACAGATAGTGACTATGCTAATGATGTTGAAGATAGAAAAAGTACATCAGGCTATGTATTCATGATGAGTGAAGTTATTTCATGGAGTTCAATCAACAACTGAAGCAGAATTTATCGCTGCAGCAGCAAGTTCATGTCAAGCTGTGTGGCTCAGAAAGATACTCGAGGTAATGGGACGAACTCAAACAAGACCTACATTTATATATTGTCATAATAACTCTACCATTAAATTATCAAGAAATCCAGTTATGCATGGGAGAAATAAGCACGTCGATGTACGGTTTCATTTTTTAATAAATCTTACAAGGAATGAAACAATTGAGTTGTAACATTGTATATCACAAGAATAAGTAGCTGATGTCATGACTAAGCCACTTAAGCAGGAAGGCTTCGTTTGAATGCGAGGAAAGCTATGAGTTGTAGCAAATGTAAACTGAATGTTGGGATGATTCAGTTTAAGGGTAGGAATATTAGATATGTTTTGAATAAGTCTCAGTTGTTAGTAGAATATTAGAAGTAGTTAGATTCTCCTAATTTTACTGATATTCTATTCTTAGTTGGGTAGTTGCTGGATATTAGGAAAGTAATCTGATTTAGTTGTTTTTTTAGATATTCTCTTTGTAAGTTAGACTATAAATACTTGTCAACCAGAATGAATAACACAGAATTTTTCCATCACATATTTTTCACTATCAAAATTTCTTTTCTAACAGGCACAACTTTAAAAAATAGAGGCACAAAAATCAATCACACAAGAGGAAATTAATTAACCCTCACAAAAAAGAGATCAGAAAAAAATATGCTCTTGATATCATATAAATCAACAGAACAATAAAAAATAATCTATTGTATTTCTTGTATTTAAGTTATAATTTTGAAAACTTATATATATATATACACTACAGTTAAAAGGAAAGTCAACTATATTACATATAAAAATATATTGACAAAAATCTATTAAAAATTTGTCAATATTAAATGTAGACAAAACTAAAAATGGTAAGTCAACTTACGGAAGACAAATGTTTTACTCAAAAATATTTTTAAAAAAGTTAAAAATTAAAAAATTTAAGTTTTAAAAAGAATTTTCCAAATCAAATTAAAATGCAGAGCATGCCTTATTTCCTTTGGAAGGTGATATATATATATATATATATATATATATATATATATATATATATATATATATTTGATAAGCGGATGTTTTGTGTTATTGGTGAAAATCATGAAAAGAAAACGAAATTAGACTCAAACTAGCGCCCTTAACCAATGAATCAAGTTTAATGCTTCATTTGTCTAAATTATTTGATTATTTTTGTGTTTTCAAATTGTCTCATTTAAAATGTCACTTTAAAAAAATTAATAAATATTAATTTTAATATTTCATTTTTTACCCCTAAACCAAATATTGAACTTTTGATTCAATGTTTAGGGTGTCATCCTCCTCCCATAGGTCCTATGGGTCTCATACATCACTGTAATTTTGAAGAAAAAAAAAGGAAATAGAGAGAGAGAGAGAGAGGAGTCAATACAAGGTTAAGAAGGAGAATTGATAATTGTTTTGGATTAATTGCTTAGATTACACCATAAAAATAGTCTTATTTCAAATACATGTTTGAATATAAAAGATGATATTGTTAAGGGTAAACTACATCATTGATCACTTATGTTTTATAAATATTTACTTTTGCTCGCTATATTTAGAAAAATAATGTTTTGCTCACTTCTGTTATTGATTTATAAAATTTTGGTCACTTGAAATTAAAAGGTAGTTAGTTTGATGACATAACACGATAGTAAAAGGGGTTAATTATTAATTTAACTCACGAACTTTAAATAAAATATTAATTTGACTCTAAACTTTAGATAAACTGTCAATTTACTCCTTAACTCCACTCACCTCCCAGAAGATTGCCCTAAAACAAAACAGTTTAACAGAGTCACGACCATTAACTTCTTTGATAACCATCTCCCAGCAACCAGCTAGAAATTTATGGGGAAAAATATATTTCTCTTTGAGATGAAAATTACTTTATACTCAGTTTCTCTAATTTCCGTTTTCCTCTAACTTAAATCCAGCATTGAAAATATATCTAAATCCAGCATTGAAAATTATATCTACATCGAAGAAGAAACAAATCAAACATAGCAAATGTAATCCCACAGACGCAAGAAGTGAAAAAAAAAACAAACAGTATTGAAGATTCAATTGGATTGAAATCTTTTTGAGTATACAAATAGATATTCATGGATAATGACAAGTTTGTTGACAAATTTTTTTCTAGTTTTTTTTTTTTTGTCTGAGCGGTCTACTTGTTTGATTTCAGTTTCCACAACCAACCTTCTAGGTCAATTTTTAAGGACCGGTTGTAGGCGACGGAGCAGCAGCAGATGGTGGCGGAGGAGATGTAGCATTGATTTTGGATCCCCCCACCCCCAAGTTTATGTCATAAAATAGGGAAAGATTCGTATCGTTACATTTAAGTATTGTCTAACGGACGATGGAGGTGTGCGGCGACCGACTATGTTGATTATATTCGGATTAAAAAGTAAATTAATATTTAATTTGAAGTTCAAGGGTTAATTTAGTAATCAACCATTTTATTAACATGTCATGTAATCAAACTAACGATCTTTTAACGTTCAGTTACAAAAGTTTATAAATCGATAACGTAAGTGATCACAACATTATTTTTTAAATTTGGTGAGTGAAAATAAATACTTATGAAACATAAGTGACCAATGTTATAGTTTACCCTATTTTTAAACAAGGATAAGTGCAAACTCAAAACATAAATAATAAAATAGTTATGAAAAATAAAAACAAAACACTTTCTAATTTCCTTAAAGAATTATCATCATTATCATTATTGGGTCTATATTAGATACATGTGTATGCTATAAAATTTGTTTGTAGGTTTATTGGCGACGATAAGTAATATATGAGTTGGTTGAGGTTAAAGAATCCAGTCACTTTGGGCATGCACCGCTAGAAAATAGGCAGTAGTAATGGAAAGCTTTTCGTCGGTAGTACTAATACCGGAGTGTTTACTATTTAGAGTAGTTATTATTGATTTGTTAAATACAATACAAATGCAGCCAACAAGTTTAAAAAGTAAGTTGTACCGTATCAAGATGCCAACCAGAATCCAGCACGGCTCCACTCACACCTTGATTATAAAACATTCTCTTCCAGTGGAAAATGCTCTCGATTTGGACAAACAAATTTCATAAAATTGACTTCATCTTCTTCATCATTCCCACCATTCTCAATTTGTAAAACAGATTTGCTTGAAAAATTAGAATGATGAAAAGTAAAATAATAGAAAATTAAAATTTCCTTTCTATCGGTATGCTTTATAGGAAAGATTATATTATTTTTTCGAGTTGAAAATTAGAAGAAAATATTTTATTTTATTTTTTGAACAAATATCACAGACATTAAGAACAAAGAACAAGGGTTCCCTCATTTTCTTCTATCCTTTTATTTTCCCACCCAACCAAACAAGTCATTAATGTTCAAATTCAACAGAGCTATTTTACAAATGGAGACGTGTTGATTAATTAGATGTCAAATATGAAGAGTTAGTGGATGGCTATCTGCTTTACAGTACTGAATTTGAATGATAATAAAAGATACATCAAGTGACGGACAGCTAATGAATAGCTTCCATTCATCTCCAGTATACCTCCCTTTTCAAACGTTGGAAGTTGGTGCTTCAAGTCAACAATTTTACAACCCCAACCTTTACTTTGCTCTTTTATTTTTTTTTCCCCTTCTCATTTTAACAACGAAGTGCCAACTCACCTCAAAGACCACCACCACCTCATCCACCTTGTTCTTTGAAAAGAAATGTAACAAATAGGGACAAAGTTACTACGTAGATTGAGGATAACTGACCCCACATTATTATTTTTATTAAAAAACACATAGTAATAATTTATAATTTAGATCTGAATTTATTTAAATTGTACACCCTCATTTTTATTATAATTTGTTCTTTATTCCCTTAAATTTAATTTTTGACTCCGTCCCTAAGATCATATACGTAAGATTTTTACATTTTTCATTAACCCCTCTTTTGTTTATATTTATACGGTTGATCAATAAAAAACAATACAGATACGCATGTAGAAATTGTCAAGTCTAATAGAAACTATAATTTGGTAATCGTGCAGGCACATGGTATACAGCTTACAAATTACGCAATATTCTCATGTATGTTAATATATTATACACATGCCTAAAAGACCTGCTACATGGAAACCAGGCCACCGGAAGATTAAAAGTTCAAAAAATCAAAAATTTACAAACTCAAGACTTGGGAATATGAAGCTGCCAAACGACTTCACCACAATTAGGCTTTCACCTACAACATCATCAAGATCTCTGTGAGCTTTTGAGTAAGCCCATCCTCGGTGCATAGCTTACCAAGATTGAAGGCTTTCATTTCTGTTGAATTAACAAACCAAAATGCACCATGTCTGTTCCTCTCACTTTGTTTCTGTGGCTGGAATTTGGTTTTATCATCAAAGCTTCGTTTAAGTTGAATCTTCAAGACAAAGTTCAAAGCTTGTAAATGTACACACTTGACTCATACATATCAATCTCGTTTTCTTTCATCTTTTGGAGTGATTTGTTTGTTCATAGGTCTGAAAAATGATAATCTTTCCTCAATCTTCTTTCTAAAATTCATTCCCCCCCCCCCCCAACTTTTCCGCTCTATCAAGCATATCCTCAATCTTATCAGTACTTCAGGTGTTTAAAACAACACTAATGGATCTCATTTATAAAGCTGAAGGGGGAGCTTAAAACAAGATGCATAGAGTGTAAAAGAAATACGATTTGCTCACCTCTTACTCAAGCAGTTCCAGTTATCAACCTTTCTCGCCGGTAAAAATTTTTCACCTTAATAGTAACAATAAGAACTTGAAAGCTGAAAAATGCACAGATGAAGATATGCAGCAACTGCTGGCACCTAAAACGATGACCATAAGAGCAAATGATTACAGAGATAGTCAAGACTGAGGGTTGTACTAATATGCATAGCTTCATTCATATCAAGTAGAGAGCTTAGTCTAATGGAATTGAGATACAAAATTGTTGCAAGGTCGATCAGGCTTCCAGCAGCCACTGCCTGTTCATAGGTAAAAAGGAACATTGTAACCAAGTAAAATACTACTAGTTTTGAAAAATATTCCGAATGTTTTCCATAATGTAGAATATATTCAAAAGCTACGAAGAATGTGTATACGAGAATAATAAATGGAAAAAAGAAATTCAGTAAGCTATAAAACCCTTCAATTCTAGTAATATCTGAAATACATTATATTCCATCCATTTTAAATTTCTTGAAGCCAGATTTTCACTGCTACCATCAAAACCATTGCAACAACTACATGAAAAGCATGTACATCATGCAACTCATGAACTTCATTGCCACAAATCCCATCACTTTCGAAGTTCTCCCAAATGCCCCATTGGAATATAATGCCAAGGGAATATAAGTACAGGATGGGAAGGGGATAATGCTGGGCCTACATCCCTAGTTAACAAGTTGCCAACCTATGGAAGGATGCATATAAGAGAACTTAATGTTACCCAAAAAAAAGAAACTTTCTGCATCCACTTGGAAATGTAGGAAAGCCAATAATTCAACGGTGCAAAATGATGTTTAAAGGAATTTCAAATGGTTTCATAATTAAAAACATATCTCAAACTACAAAATTAGACAAAAAGAACAAATAATATATATATATAACTCACACTTCCTCCTGTCTTTTGAACAGCAGCAACACGTTGGAAAGCCCTTTCAGCCTCCAAAGTTCATACTCTAAGCTTCAGATCACCTTGTTCCTGTAATATGAAGCATTTTGCACCATCAATTTAACACAATAACTATTTTAACCTTTCAGACTAAATTATAGAAGGAAACTCGAACCCTACCAATCTTTGGATGGTTTCAGCAAGCTTCTCAACTCTATCTGCCTGCCTAAATAAGTCGTAGAACTCACAAGACTGTCTGTCCCATCTCTTTCTGAAGTCCTGAAATATTTATATATGTCGTCATGAAAATGGAACTGTATCATGTAAAATACAACTCAAAACTAGAATCAAAGATTAGAATGTTGCCTTCAAGACAACTTCAACTCCAGCTTCACGAAATCTTAACAACTCCAGTGCATAGCTAGGAGAAATAAAATGCAAGATAATCGGTTATAAAGACAAAATGAATGACTAAACCTTAAAAAGGTAAGTGAAAATTATAAGGATCTTAAGGAGATAAAACCACACTCACGGTTTTGCAATCTCAGTTATGTCAAACCGAGGATCAAGGCCCTTCCCTATGCCATCTAATACTGCAGGTGAAATAATATGTTGTGCTGAAGTTCTTGTTCAATACAGCACAAATATAAATGAAGCCACCAGGTTAATGTATTACCTGAAAATGATCTGACAACAAATGTGAATGTGGCAGGGAATCCGAAGGGTTGATCTGCTGCAATGGCTAATAAATCTTCCCCTGTTCAGGTAATAACATTCATGAGAAGCAGGGACCTGCTATTTTTAAAGAAAAAATGAAAGGGTAAACCGCTGAATCAGCTCAAAGGGATATAAATGGAAATCAATGGATCAGAAGAAAAATCGTTCCAACTTAAAAGAGGAAGGCCTTTCTAAGGTCTATCAACTGAAACTAATATAAAGGAAGATAACACAAGTTTTCAAGAGCTTTCAGTATCCAACCACATGTAATGTGTACATGATGGACACATTGTTCTTGTTAAGAGGAGGAAAAAGACAAGACCTTGCAAGTGAGGCAATATTTTCAAAGACAAAAACACCGATTTTTTTCTGAACTGATCAGCTAATAAAGAAGCTAACATTATCTTTTTCCTCTGATTGCTTGTATATGTATGTCCATGTATTATAAATGTCAAATAACTTGCAAAATGAATTAGCCTATTAGATGCGTAGTGAGCCTTGAAAGGTCTCATGTCCTCTTTGCCAAGTTAGTTGGCTCAATATTGAATCCTTACCGATTGCATTCAAGAGTGTAAAACCTTAGTTTACATTTAGGAGTAAAAAAAGCGAGCATCAAATGTATTACCAATTGCAGCCAGGCGTTCCTTTTTTTCTCCATCTTTTCCTCTTTTGTCAATGGTTTCTTAAATCCAAGTTCTGCCGTAGCCATTTCTCTCTCCCTTCTTTGAGCAGCAAGACGCTCTTCAAAACTGAAATAATTGCATTTATGTACTTCACATTCAACAGAATATCAGATGAAAGAGACAACTCTAATGCACATCACTTTTGCGAACCATGCCCTTTGTTCACCCAGTTAAAAAAAGGGTTTACACTAACTTCTAAACTTAAGTTCAACAGGCAAAGAGCATATCGCCATATCCAATTACTAATTTTGCAGAGAAAATAAACTATTTCTCTTTCCAGTTTCAGACAAGCATACCATAGCACACTTGAAAGTTTGCGCCAAGATTATCATATTAGACAAAATAAACTTAAGGATTCCCTGAAAAGTTAAAATCATAGGATTTTTCTCTTCATTAATCCACTTGTTAAGGAAGAATTGTGCCGTCCATCTGACAGCTGTCATATCTCCAGTAGGCACAAGAACACCCATCTGAATCATTGCTTGAAGGTGTGAGTTATCCGACAGAGAAATTTTAGTTTTTGTAAATAATGTAGTAATTATCCTACTTAAAGTTTATCTCCCTAATAGATTAGATTTTATCCTTAATAGACTCCTTATTGTAGTTAGAGTCTATCAACTTAGTAGATTAGAACTAGAAGTTATCTTAAGAAGGTCTTCTTAATGTACTAAAAGAGTTAGAGCCTATATAAGTCTGTATCGAGAGATGTAAAAAATCATTGAGCAATAACAGAAAAATTCTGCATTCTTTTCTACATTCTGTTTTTTCCTTTTAGGCAGAAACTTCAATTCTGTTTTTTATTTTTCTGCATTTATTAACATGGTATCAGTATAAAATGCGATCCTAATAGCAAATTTTAGTGGCGATTTCTTCGGCTTCCAGTGCGATGCCCTGGTTACTCCAATTTCTTCTTCTCCAATGATGAGGAGAGGTAAACCAATCTGTGTTTTTTGCAAAAAGGTCAGTCATTCCAAGGATACATGCTGGAAAATTCATGGTCGACCAGCAGTATGGAAACCTACAGCAGCCAAGATATCCAGGCCATCATACCCTATTGTCGCACCAAAGGTTGGCCCTAGTAGCTTTACTGATCAGCAACTCACTGAGCTTCACAAGCTGTTTCGTCAGTTTAATTCTGCTGGTGCAGGAAATTTGGCTATGGTGAAAACTGCAGGTAATATAGATGTTTTTTTGCCGACTGCTCTTGTTTCTACCCAGTCTGCAGCAAATTGGATTATTGATTCTGGGGCCTCCGACCACATGACTGGTAATAGGGCTTTTTTCTCTGTTTTTAAAAAGTCTTCTTCTCAAGCTTCCATTAAAACTGCAGATGGTTCTCTATCTCCCATCAAAGGGACGGGCTCTGTTTCATTAGATGGTAATTTGATCCTTAAGGATGTGCTATTTGTCCCTGACCTCGCATGCACTTGATATCAGGGAGCAAAATTTCTAAAGACTTGAACTGCTCCTTAAGGTTTGCTGATTCTACATGTTTTTTGCAGGCACTGGATTCGAGGAAAATAATTGGCAATGCTAGCTTGCAACATGGTCTTTATATCCTTCATGGAAAATATCGATCTTCTATTTCAAATTACCCTTCTTGCTTTACTTCTTTAGGACGATTAGATACTATAATGTTATGGCATTTTCGGTTAGGTCACCCCAATTTTCACTATCTTAGAAAAATGTTTCCTGATTTGTTTGTTAATAAAGATCCAAATTCTTTTAAATGCCATATATGTCCTCTTGCAAAACATACCATCTATTCATAAACCCTCTAAAGCATTCACACTCATTCATAGTGATGTTTGGGGTCCTTCTCGAGTGAAGAATATTACAGGGAGTAGGTGGTTTGTGACTTTTATTGATGACCATAGCAGACTTACTTGGACCTACCTTCTTAAAGAAAAATCTGACGTTGCTTCTATTTTTGCAAGTTTTTATGAAATGGTGGTTACTCAGTTTGATAGCAAAATAAAAATGTTTCACTCTGACAATAGGGGAGAGTTTTTCACTATTGCCTTAGGAGATTTTTTTCGGACTAAAGGTATAATACATCTTAGTTCTTGTGTAGATACCCCACAACAAAATGGGATTGCTGAACGTAAGAGTAGGCATGTATTAGAGGTTACCCGAGCCTTATTATTCACCCATGATGTTCCAAAATATTTGTGGGGGGAAGCTTTATTAACGGCTACATATCTTATAAATAGAATGCCTAGCAAAGTCTTGCATTTCAGAACTCCTAGAGATGTTTTCTTGGAAAATTATCCTACTTTTCAACCTATGTCATGTAATCTTCCCTTAAAGACGTTCGGGTGTACTGTTTTTCTAAAATCCACAGATCCTTCAAGTTCCAAACTAGATCTTAGGGCTTTGCAGTGTGTTTTCGTTGGATATTCTTCACTTAAAAAGGGCTACAAATGTTATCACCCTCCTTCTCGTAAGTTTTTTTGTCTCTTTGGATCTCACTTTTTTTGAACATGTACCTTATTTTCCTAAGACTGAAAATCAGGGGGAGTGTTGGGATGATTTCCAGTCTCCTAACAGTCAGGTTCCTTCTTTTTCACCTTCTTTACCTATTGCTCCTTTGTTTGTGAAGCCTCAGAATTTTTTAAAACCTGATACCCCTATTTCTAACCCTACACCTCTACATACTTCACCTAATATTACTCCTATCGCTCCTCATTATTCACCTAAATCAACTGTTCAGCCCACTAACCAGTTACATGTATATACCAGAAAAAAGAAAGCTATTCTAGAGACTGTGTTGCAATCTGACACCTGCCGAGAATTGGAATTTAGTCCAGCTGCCTGTGAGGATAAAGGAGGTAATGATGTTGTTGAAATTTCTCCTCATTTACTTGAACCTGAAATTCTGCCTATTGCTAAAAGGAAAGGGTAAGACAATGTACAAAATATCTTATTCAGAGATATGTTGCTTATAGCAATCTGATGCCCTCTTTTAAAGCTTTTACAGCTTGTCTAGATGAAGAACAGATTCCCAAGACTATTGAAGAAGCCTTAAGAGATTCCAAGTGGAAAAAAGCTGTTGAGGAGGAGATTACAACACTAGAAAAAAATGGCACTTGGACCACAACTAATCTTCCACAAGACAAGAAACCAGTGGGATGCAAATGGGTGTTTGCTACCAAATACAATTCGGATGGGAGTGTGCACAGGTACAAAGCAAGATTGGTGGCCAAGGGTTTTACACAGACCTTTGGAAGACTATAAGGAAACTTTTGTTCCGGTTGCTAAGTTGAACACTGTCAGAGTCTTGTTGAGTTTGGCTGTTAATTGTGACTGGAAACTTCATCAACTTGACATTAAGAATGCATTTCTTAATGGGAAACTAGAAGAAGAAGTTTTTATGAAGATTCTTCTTGGTTTAGAGTCTGAAGACAATAGGCAGAAAGTTTGCAAGCTGGACAGATCACTTTATGGGTTAAAGCAATCACCAAGAGCTTGGTTTGATAGGTTCACTAGAGTAATTATGGAAATGGATACAAACAGTCTCTAGCAGGTCATACCTTTTTTCTAAGGTGACTCCTAAAAACAGAAAAGTTCTTTTGATAGTATACGTGGATGACATTATTTTGATAGGAGATGATGAAGAAGAAATAAGCCACTTAAAATCTCTTTTGAATAAAGAATTCGAGATGAAGGACCTAGGAAAGCTTAGATATTTCCTAGGCATAGAGGTGGCTAGATCAAGCAAAGGTCTGGTAATCAACCAAAGGAAGTATGTTCTTGACTTACTCACAGAGACGAGAATGTTGGGCTATAAACAAACTGATACTCCTATGGACACAGGCCTAAAGTTTAGCAAAGATGGGTCTAGTCCAAAGGCAAACAAGGGATTAGTTGGAAAATTGATTTATCTATCCTTGACCAGGCCAGATATAACCTTTGTTGTGAATATCATTAGTCAGCACATGACAAATCTGAGACAATAGCATATAGAAGCAGTTACCAGGATACTAAGGTATCTAAAGGGTACACCAGGACATGGTTTAATATTTAAAAAGACCCTTGATAAAATAGTCAAGGTTTATTCAGACTCCAGCTGGGCAAGTGAGTTGACTGATAGAAGGTCAACAAGTGGTTATTGTTCTTTTGTGTGGGGTAATCTTGTAACTTGGAAGAGCAAAAAGCAAACTGTTGTATCAAGGAGTAGTGCAGAAGCAGAATACAGAGCTTTAGCTCTTGGAATTTGTGAAGGAATATGACTAATGAAGCTTCTAAAAGAGCTAGGCATGGTTCAAAATGAGAAGTTTGAAGTGTTTTGTGATAACCAATGTACAATTCAGATTGCCAGAAATCCAATTCAACATGACAGGACCAAGCATTTTGAGATCGACAGACACTTTATTGCAGAAAAGCTTACAAGTGGAGTAGCTTCTTTAACCTATGTTCCTACAGAAGAACAAGTGGCAGACATCCTTACAAAAGCCCTGCCAAAAGCTCTCTTTGATAAGTTCTTATTCAAGCTGGGACTATACAATGTATATTCTCCAGCTTGAGGGGGAGTGTGAGTTATCCGAGAGAAATTTTAGTTTTTGTAAATAATGTAGTAATTATCCTACTTAAAGCTTATCTCCCTAATAGATTAGATTTTATCCTTAGTAGGACTCCTTATTGTAGTTATAGTCTATCAACTTAGTAGATTAGAACTAGAAGTTATCTTAAGAAGGTCTTCTTAATGTACTAAAAGACCTAGAGCCTATATAAGTCTGTATCGAGAGATGTAAAAAATCATTGAGCAATAACAGAAAAATTCTGCATTCTTTTCTGCATTTTGTTTTTTCCTTTTAGGCAGAAACTTCAATTCTGTTTTTTATTTTTCTGCATTCATTAACAGAAGGACCTATTGTGGTTGACTTAATCAGTAACAGAATATAACAATGGAATTATGGAAGTCAACAAACTAATGCATGATATGGCTGTTTCTTGAAGACACAATTACCTTATCAGGATCCTTCTCATAAACTCCATAGAATGCTTCCAACAAACCTTCTCTGATGTTTGAACTGATACTGCAAGGTGCCAAAAACAGTAGATTTATGTCGGGAGAAGTCACCAATCATCCTGAGAGGCTTTCTATCCAAATTGCTTATTTCAAATAGCTAAAACCAGCATAGGAATTTACCTTCCCATCATGCCAAAGTCATAGAAGATCAACCGTCCACCGTTAACATCATCAACAACAACATTTCCTGGATGCTACAGAAATGAAAGAGAGAGAAAACATAAGAAGGCTCTTGTTAGACAGACCTGAGGGCTTGTATAGCTTTAAGAAATCATGGAATTGGAGGACTATGGCTTATGTATCTCTACTACAGCTATTGGTCTCGAGACTTAGAAAAGGTATTATGATTGGGGAACAAGAAGTCTCCCAATTATTGGAATATATTATAGGCTACAACATTTTATTTTTCTTGAAAATTTATAATATCGGTAATTTAGGTTTATAGTTGTACCATATATCTTTTCTTAGTAAAAAAAAATTATTCAAGGAGGAACTTACTAAGTTGACTTTGTAATCTGAGCAAATAATTAAATGAACAGGTAACTGCACATTTTAGTTCTAAAAAGAAACATTAGGCATACAAAATGAAAAGCACAGCATTACTTTGAAATGCCAGCATGAAAGAATATATATGCTACTATTTTAAGTGCAAACATGATAAGCAACTCATGCCCATTCACCTAGCATTTCCAAAAATAAACCTGAATATCTTGCTCAACCAGGATATTTGTATAAGCCCAAAAACTTACTGGGTCAGCATGGAAAAAACCATGAGACAGAATTTGTTCCAAATAAGATTCAACAGCATATCTGCCCAACCTGCATAGAATATAAGATGTAATAATTGTGAAGAGCAAGAAGGGTAACACAGGAACATCATAAATTGTAATCACTTGTTTATATGTAAGAGAAACAATCAATGCATGAAAATATGGTTTTCACTAGGGAAATTAGCAAAAACCTTTTCCTATCAATTCCCAACTGATCTAAAGCTTGAATCTTGCTTATTTTGATCCCAGGAACATATTCCATTGTCAGGACCTACAAAGATTACATGAACAAATTAACATTTATGAATGTAAACCCAGAAGACTTTCCAACTCTTACACACATGCGCGCGTTCACACACACCATCGCGTGGTGCATTTCCAGTATATTGATGGAACTTTCACAAACACACAATTTCACAAAAGCCATACCTGTGGTGTGGTGTATTCCCAGTATATTGATGGAACTTTCACATAATCCATGTCTTTGAAATTACTCGCAAATAATTCTGCATTGGCAGCTTCCTTTGTGTAATCAAATTCCTGAAAAAATGCATTCATATATATTGTATAAGTTAATATCAATGAAATAGTTGCAAAATTCGCAGAAAGAAGATAGAAACTTGAACTAGGTAGATTATGCATTTTAATCCGCAGGTCAAGATGATAAAATACTTAAATAGTTTGCACATATGTTGCTTTTTCTATTACGAAATTAAATGGGAATCCAAATTCCAAAATGCATTCTCATTTCCTTGTTGATATTTTACATTTTCATGAACATATAGACCTTTCAAAATTCTCAGAAAGTATAAATTTAAAAGGTAACCATGATCAATTAATGCTCTTCCTGCTTATTATTACCATCTCTAAATTAGGATTTTCCCTGGAAGTCTAAATATTATTCATGACATACGAAATGCCTATCAATACCTTCCCTTATTGCAGGTTCAGAGACATAGCACAAAATCCTTCCTCTTCGTGCCTAATTTCAAACTTCATCCAAGACTTCTCCCTTTAAAAGGAGTCTATTGCATAAGGCTAGAAGGTTTGGTGATGACACAGAATCCAGATAAACTACCAGCAATCTAATCATTTTATCATTCTTATTCCTGATAAATCCGTTCTTTATTTTATCTAAAAATATGCACTCAATTCTTACATTGTTGCTGAGGGAGATTCACTAATGGTTTAAGATTTAATTTACACTTATCTGTTTTTAGTTCTGGCAATTTTTGGATGATGAATTATTGGTTTTTCGGCTCTAACGATTCTTTCTGGGTTTTCCTCCCCAGTCCTTCCAATTCTCCATATATTTCTTCAGTTTATAAGGTTTTCCTTCTGATTTCTCTTATCTATATTATTTTAGTTTCATCCAGTCTGGTAACATTGGGATCTTTATAGCATCAGTTATTAAGAAGCAATAAGGAAATTGCTTAAAACTTAAAATAAAGAACCTTCACGCATAAACTTGATAGGGAAATATTAGCAATTGCAAATAGCAGGCAATCTAGCTTAGAGTAAAGCACTTCAGAAGAAAGGCACTTGATAGCTTCTGATATAACACACTTGCACATTCATCATAAATAGCAACTCATTCTCGCTTTGCCCCATCTGACTTTGGGTCAATCTTTTGAAGATATTCAGCAATTACCTGAGGTCCAACTAAACAAGAGTCAGAATCTTCAACTCCAAAAGTGCCTTTGTAAGATTGTCTTAATAGAAAAAGCAGCAGTTTCTTATTACTAAATTATGGTGGTAGCATAACCACCATAATAAACTACAAATCACGTTTACCAAGCAAATGGAAATATACCAAAAGTCACAAAAGCCATGAAACCGTAGGCATTATGAAATCAGGATAAGAATATAACATAGATCAGTGGTACACAGAATTTCAAAAATTAGTAAAACTAACCCTCAGATTTTAAGATCAATGTCAAAGAGACTATTTACACCAGGTCTTTGTACTTCGATAACAACCTCTTGGCCCTTTAATTTTGCCCGATGGACTTGGCCTGCAAAAGGTAAAACATATCTGTCAATTCGGTTTTACCAACTAACCAACTATTATGGTTTTTACTAAATCCTTTATTGTTTAACCACGCTGAAAACCATCTGTCTTCTGTTTTTAATTGATTATTCTAAATATTAGCAAACTCAATGGAATTAAATATTTTAATTTTTACAACATAAAATGTAACAAAATAACGTGATGACAACTGACAAGAAAGTTAACTCCTTTTTATATAGTTAAATAGATTGGCTTGGTGAAGCTTTAACATATATAGGCACTTAGTATGTTACGCGTGAGTACAAAATGATAAATAGGGTGACCAACATAAAACAAACAAACAAGTCTTTTCCAACTATGAAGGTCAGTTATATGGATCATATTCCGTTATTGTGCATAATTTAAGACACATCCTTATGTAAGAAGTAGAAAACTTGGGTTCTTTTTCATTCATTTAATTGAATTATTACTATTGAGGGAAAAAGTGAAAGTCAAACTTCTATTACTGCTAATGGGTAATACCAATCAACATTTCTCTCATTTCATTTTATACATTTTAATGATTATAAAGTTATTCATATATTCATATATATAATTAAGTAGGCATTAGATGCCACTTGAATGTGTTAATAAAGCAATAGAATAGTAACAGTTTTTGATAAATTATCATATGAAGGCAATAGTTCAATATGTTCTTTCAGACACAGCAAGGTCTGAATTAATCTTTAGAGGATTTCATATTTACATGTTATTTTAGTCAAACTATTAAATAGTCCACCAAATTGGAAATAGTTGGAATTTTATATACAAGTGAATGAAAGAAAACAGAAAGAACAAATGAAGAAAACATTTTTTTATGAATATATAAAAATGACATTAGATGCAGAGAATCGTTTAGAAGACTTGTTCAAAATCAGAAAGGCGTGCATATGAATTTGGGGGGGTACATGTTATATAATTTGGTGATTGACAATGTTTGCAGTAACCACACCATAATATATCATTTACCACTTGATCTTAAGCAATGTTTATTCAGTGATGGGGAAACACAATTCAAATTAGAAGAATGTAGATGATATGAAAATTACCAAGACTAGCAGCAGCAATGGTTTCATAGTCAAACCGATCGAAGATATCACCTACAGGGGCTCCAAGCTCTTCTTCAATCTGAAGGGAAAGGTGGAACTTCATCCTGCACGTGAATAGAATTAATTGTTACCTACAAAATTTTAAATTCAGAAACCATCTGTCTAGAAAATTCTCTCTTGCAGAGGGAAGCTCATAGTAAGTACTAGAAAATCATGATATAAGTTGAGGCACAGATATTTACAGTTTTTTTCTTGATCTGCCCTGAATAAATTCTTCTACAAGCAGAACTAGCATTCACAATTAAAAATATTGAACCTAAAAGTTAAAACTTAAAAGAAAAGGAGCTTCAACCTGTACTCTGACAACTGATCAACATATTCTTGAGCAAGAATGTCCACCCTTGTGGAGAACTGCTGGCCAATTTTGATGAAAGTAGACCCAGTCTCTAGATACTTTCTTTTAACCATTTTGCAAGGGCCTTCAGCCTTATAACTTTCTTTTCCTCAGTCATTCCTCCTGCACAAATGAAACCTTAAACCAAGATATATAAAGCCAACAACTAGGATATACAACAATATGTTAAGTAAGACCACAGGGTTTATCTAAGGACATAAGTCAACCTTAAACCACCCCTTACCCTTCTATATTCCAACATGTAACTAGTTCAGAAATAAAAGAGGATGCTACAATCACACCCACTGTCTATAAATAAAGTATACAGAAACCAATTCTTTTCACAAACTAGCAATCTTATTTATATTAGCAACTCGGGAATGTTAATGCTATTCAATAACATCCCTTTAATCAAAACTTAAATTAGGGTTGCTAAAATGTAAAACAATGAACTTATATCATATGCGATGCATTCTTTCTAAAATACCATTTCTGAAAATATCACCTTTTTCAATCAGATGTTATGGATCAAATTTGAGCTATTCCAATTTTTCTAATCTAATTTCCTCCAAGTAAAACAATGGAAAAAAAAACTATTTTTACTGCGAAGAGGGGGGGGGGGGATCTAGCAGTCTAAGTTGCACAATAGGGATAAGGGGACGGGGACATGAAACATCAATTTCCAAAATTATAGGGTACGGGTAAGGGTACGACAAATATAAAATAAATAAATAAATATATAATTATTAAAATTTATAATACAATAAGGACTAAAATTATAATTGTATTAAACAATAATTATAATTGTAGTTATTTAAATTCACTTCTAATGATTTTTAAATTATTTTCTAACACTTAGATTAGAATATTACTAAAATTAAATGACTAAATTGAACGAAAATTTAACTTTACATTCTAAATTAAGAAAAAAATCAATGAGTAAAATGATAAAATTAAAAGATGACATGGCTGAAATAGATATTTACCCATTCTTATTTAAAGCTCAACGTTAAAACAAGTTGAAACAGATTACAATTACAATACACACACAATATCTCACATCCTTAAGATACATAAAGCAAAGAGAGAAAACAGCCTATAAATAGGTGCTTAGTCACTAGAACATTAAAGTAATTTAGTCTTGACCTTTTGGTTGAGGTGTATGTGAGTCATTTGCCACATGTAATTAAGTTTATATTTTTTAGGTTGAGTGCTTGGGCACATGTACAAACTGCAAAGTAATGCCAATTCCGAGGTGACTCATCTTTTACCTCGAAATTCCTTTCACGTAACCTTAACTAGGTAATGAAAGAAGAGACCTACATTTCCTCAAACATAGGCTGATTGAATCAGAGGCATCCCATTAAAATGGGAAAACTGCTAATACTGGAAATAACATGGGAACTTGTAATAAATGAAGACAAATCCCAAGAGTTCGGCTCTTCCCCAGCGGTTGTCTCTACTCATTTAAGCCCATTCATGCACCTTATTCAACCCAGGCGGGATCTTTATATATAATTATTTTTTCTCACTCAAATCGTTTTTTTATTAATGGTAAAATCATTGTAAAATGGATTTGCAGCGAAACGATACAAAAGAAACAAACAACTCAAACAGTTCAGAGTACCGAAAGTCTGAAAACACCTTAAACTAAAACATACCCCAATCAAACACTTCGAAGCAATCGCTATAGAAAAACATCTTAGGCTCCGTTCACTTTCGTCGGCAGAATTTCATTTGCGGCGAAGAAATTGGTGTTGGAAAAGCTAAAAATTTTAGCCTTTCCAAAACCAACGTTTGGGATTAAAATTAAGCATAATAATACATCGACGAGAGGCAAACACAGGGTGTTTAGCGACGGTTTTTTGTTTGGCAGCCGATTTTTCTCCTCAAACGTGTAGTTGAACGGAGCTTTAAACTCACATAGTGGGCATTTTTTCTGAATAGTACTTACAACCTAGGGCAGAGAAGGGAAATTTTTCTGTTGCTAGGGGTGTAAATGAACTGAGTTTGAACAAATAAAATTTTATTTATGTTCGCTTATTTATTTTTGAAAGTGTTCATGTTCAGTTCGTGTTCATTTATTTATTTTTGAGGTGTTCGTATTCGTTTAACATTTGCGAACATATTCGTTTAATATTTGCGAACATGTTTATTTATAGCCAAAATAGTGAAATTACATCACTAGTCCTTAGGCTCATTAGGCTTCACAGTTTGAACTCTTAAATTCACCTGTTTGTACAAGTGCCAAATCACCTCGGGACGTCCCCAATTAGTGTTGACCGTCCCTGGTAAAGTTTGATTGTTCTCGTTAAAGTTGGGACGTACCCGGGATGTCCCCCAGTTGTCCCTACACCGTCCCTGTCCCGGGGACGTAGGATGACCTTAAGGAGGCGGAGGCGTCCTCATGCTTCATAGCTAGCAGTCACTGACCTTGATAGGAGAATTTCTAATTGTTCAACTATGCCTTAAATACAAAAGTTAGAACAAATCCCCATATTTCCAACGTCCTTTGTATTGTTGAGTAGGTTTTGAATCTACTCCAACGCCCCCAGATCAACAGAAACCTGTGGAGGCCTAAATTTGGAACTAAACCTGCAATTTGGATACCAAAAATTATTTGATTGTCTATTTATAGGTGTACTTGAGCCATTGATGATTAAGAAATTTTTTTGAAAGCTTATGACATACAAAGGAGGAAGGACACTTGAAGAAGGAATGCTTCACATCCTACCTTGGTTCAAGTGTTAAAAACTTATTTTCATGCAATTGCTTGATCATGCCTATATTGTTTGATTTTCATGTTGATCTAAGCATGTTTGTATGACTTCATGTTATGCCTAATTGCTTATAGTTAGGGGTCTCAATTGCATGAGTTACATGTTTTGGCCTTTTATGCTATTTTCTATGTCTAAGTCCATTAACTTGTAATGTTTGGTTGAATCTTGGTGAAACCATGCTTTATACGTTAAAATATTATGTTTTGAGAAGCATGTGTAGCAAAGTGTGCTAAATGTATATTTAGGACTTAATAGAGTCTTAGTATGAACTTAAAACTAAATTGTAAGGCCTTTTAAGTTGTTTTTGCTGCATATTTTCATCTGTTTCGTGCCTTCGGTATCGGTACTGCCCATACCATACCTGCAACGACCCAATTTTTGGGTTAATAAATCAAGTCTTGGACCCGAGTTATGGGTTGATAGTTGAGAGCCCATTAAATGGGTTATTGGGCTTTTTAGATGAAAACTTTAAGTTGGGATCATGTTTGGTAGAATAATAATAATAATAAGAAAAAGGTTTTAAATTTTACATAGGTTTGAGCGGGTAAGAAGGTGAGGGGTGATATTATGAGGAGAAAGAAAAAGAAAAAAATGAGAATGATGAGAGAGTGAAGAAGACAGAAAGTTTAAGGGTGAAAGATTCAAACTCTGGTCTATGGAGATCTAGCCATCCGATCGCGACACCACCTTCGCCATAGTGTGCATCTCACCAAGACGAGTTCGCTGGTACTAACAGTACCATCGTCGGAGCTGCCGTCAAAGAGGGTGAGAAAAAAGAAGTTTCGAGTTGTCCAATTGAAATGGTTAGAGGGCTCAAATCAAAAAATTGAGGCTACCAATGTGTTAAAAAGGGTCAAGAGAGCCGGGATAGCCATTCGTTGTCGTCGACCGGCCACCGGAGCTGCCCTCATGCACCGCCGCCACGTGGTTCTGCACCAGACGACCGAGTCACTACCGTTGATCGACGTTGACTTTTCTATGGAACCCTACCTGGGGGTTTCTTGACGTTTGGGATCTATTGGCATAGTCTGTTTCGCCAAATTCGAACTCAATAAGATATTTTTATACGTTTGACCTTGTAAATGATATATGAGGTGCATGGAATTAATGTATTTTTGTATTTTTTGATATACGAGGATTGTTCGAGTTTGGATATCGAATCAAGTAGAATATTCAGGAAGTTCGGATCAGGATTTTAGCGATATCGGCTTAAGGTTAGTACACTTCGAACTCTAAAATGCTTCATGAGCATCATAAGTGTAATTGCCTTGCACGTTGGTGGTTGCAAATTAGGAGATGAGTAATAACCATGTGTTGATATTGGTATTTCGAGGCTTGGAAATTATTAAGGTGCTTGATGAGCTTGAGAACGTTTGAGTTGTTATGGGCTTAGAGACTGTATAGGATTGTCTGAATATCCGTATGATTATCTGATTTATGATTGATATATGATAATTCCTTGTGTTCTAGCTAAATAAATTAATATGTTCGATTGAATATTGTTAGGGGCAATACTGATAAATACTCGATTAAGTGTTTATGAATTTAGAATTTATATTCGATTAAATGGGTAAAAAGTTAGTAATTAATATTAATGAAATAAATGCGTTAGCCACACACTTAAACGACTTTTATAAGCTTTAGGGATTGATTATATAATTGTAAATATTCATGATTTGAGAAATTGCGTAAACCTGTGAATAGAATATCAGTATGAGCTTTGATGTACCGGTACATTATTGTGGTATCGTATTGATACTCGTATTCGAGTACCGATCCCTACTAAATTGAATAATTTATAAATAAAAATTAAGGATGGAAATTAGTGTATGTGTTAATAATTGAATTATGCCATTATAAATGAAATAAAGTGGATTACTAGAGACAATAAATGAGATAAATTATACACTTCTCCATAATGTATCAACAACTTTGTAAAGCTTGGGTGATTGCTTGTAATAGTAACCTTTGGGGCCCTTGGTGGATCATGTGTGGTTGTGCCATATGTGGGCACTTATTTGGTTATTTGTCTTTGTTTGGTGGGATTCGGATACTCGGTGAGTGAGTATTGCAACACATGAAGGCCTCTCGATGTGAGATTTTGAGTGATAAAATGAAGGCCATCCGATGTAAGATTTTGGGTGATGATATTTGCTCGATGCGAGATTTCGAACCCCACTCGATGTTAGATTCCGAGTATACCCACTCGATGTGAGATTTTAAGCAGCTCGATGTGAGATTCTGATCATGGGTGGGTCTTCTAATGTCGAGTGACATTGGGCCTCACTCTTGGTTTGTTTTATTGATGTGATTATGTTATTTGATATGTTGTTTATATACTTGATATGTGTTTAGGCGATTATGGTAGTGTCACATGTTATTTATCTCTTCTTATTGCTCGTACTAGCTCGCATGCTTACGTTTATGATTAGCATGAAGTATAGTATAGTAGATGTGTACCACTGAGCTTTATAAGCTCAGCGCTCAGAATCGTTGTTTCTGTGCGTAGGTTGGGCGTTGGATCGTGGGATCGATGAGCACTATTAGATCGAGATTCTAGCATATGATGATCTTCCGAGTACGGTATTTGAGTTTAGTGGGCTATATATTCATAGGACCTTACATGTTGGAGTCGGTATCTTCGTATTTGATATTTTATTAATTAAATCATACATTCAAATATTTTAAATTTAATTTGGAGTTTCTTTATACTATTTTGATTTCTTATTTAAATTCACAATTGTTGGCTTTAAATGTTTTTACGAATTACTTGTTGGACTAATCCAGTATGAAAAATTTGATGGTTTTAGGTTTCGGCTTGAAGCCAAAATGTGGCATCCGAGTCGAGGGTATTATAGTACCAATACGGCCTTCAACCAGTACCGATACAGTCTCCTCCGTATCGGTACGCGTAGACAAAAAAGGACAATATTGTCTCATTTTTGCCATGCCTTGTATGCTAATATGATTATTTATTAAATGTCATGTTTAATTGAATTTCTTGGTATATTTATTTATTTATTTGAAATTCAATTTTATTTCTCTTGAATCGTTGGACTAACAATGAGCCATTTTTTAAAAAAAATCTTTAATGTAAAATATTTGGTCTTTTCTCCATTATTTTTACACCAAAAATTGATATTTTATATCACTTGGTACTTAATTTCAACATTTGGTTTTTTGAACTTAAATGTGATTTCAAATTTAGTTTTGAAATTATTTTTGATATAACAAAAAGGGGGAGAGATAGGTTTGAAATGTAACGACCCGAATTTCAGAATTTGAGGGTCGAATTAACCTGAGAGTTGGACCTCGTGTTGGGCCAAATTTTTGGGCCTTGAGTGCATATTTGAGCCCAATTTGGTGTTGTTGTTGGGTTTTGCTGGTGGGGTAATAGAGTAATTCATCCTCTAAGCATATGAAAAAATGGGGAAAGAAATTAATTTTTGCAGAGGGTGTAAGGGAGTGAGATCACCTTATCTCTATCTTTTCTATCTTTCTCCCCCATTGTTGAGGTGTGAGTGTCAAATTAAAGAGTGATCTTTGTGGTTTAGAGCAGGAATCTCGATTTAGGGCTTAAGGGAAGAAGTTTCAGCATCAAAGGATCTATCATTTGAGGTAAGAATGTCAAATGTTGGAGTTGGATAAAAACCTTGGGGTTTTGGAGGGGTTTTGCAAGGAAGAACGAGATTCAGGAGTTTAATCTCATATTTTGTTATGTTAAACCTTCTTTAGTTCTCTTTTACCTCTTGACAGTGTTGTAATTCATTTTACAATATTTAGGTGTTGTTAAGGAGCTTGGTGAGCACTCTAAGGCTCAAGGAAAAAGGGAAAACTTGAAGCTGATGGAATCAAAGATTGCTGGTGTTTTGAAGAAAGTTAGTACACTTCCAATTCCTTGTTTCTTGCATATCATAAAGATAATTGTTTTGTACCTTATTCTAATGTTTTGAGCATGCTTGAGTGATCTTAATGCGTGTTAATGGAAAAAAATGTAACATTGGTGTTAATAACTTGTAAAATTGGTAGAAACTGACTCTAAGCACCTTTCATAAGTTGTAGGATGAGTTTTAGGAATTATCAAGTTGGTTTGAGGGTTAAAGATAAAGAATTCAAATTCCATACCAGGAAATCTAGGTTCACGTACCGGTACAGAGTGGTTCAGTACTTGTACCTCTCTCTAGAGAATGATTCGAACTATGAAGGGCGTACCAGTACGGGTTCTCGAGTATCGGTACCCCATACTTATTAGGAATTCCAGTAGAGTTTTGGCATACCGATACGCTAGGAGCGTATCGGTACCACTGTTCCATTGCTTGAGGAAGGCTTTCGCGTACTGGTACGCAATAGTGAGGGTACCAATACAGGTAAAAATTGATACGAGGTGATTTACGTACCAATATCGAGTACCGATACGGAGGTGAGCGTATCTGTATGGCTTGGGGATTTATTTCTTTCAAACTTGATTTAAGTATCGATACCGGAGGAAGAGTACCGGTACCTAGAGGGAAGTACCGATACCCATATAGGAGTATCGGTACTCACTGGGTAATATGTATATGAAATTTGAGGTTTCGTTCGGGAGTTTTATAATTCGAGGTAAAGGTCCCAATGGGTCCCTAGAGGTAGGAAATGAATTGTAAAACTGAGAAATTGGATGTCCAACCCTGTATATGAATAAATAAGAATAAAAATAGACTTAGACGTGAGTAAACCTTATAATGGTTAAAGTTGTTGATGTATTGATATTGTAATGTTGAATCGTGTTGTGTGAACACATGGTTGATGGGATCCGGATGCCCGAGTAGGTGCTGCAACACCATAGTAAGTTGAGGGGATGAAGGTTACCGATGCTATGTGACATGGGCCTCATTTGTATGTGCTCGAGGGATGATTCTCAGCAGGGTGTATGTTCTGATGCTGCGTGACCCGACCTCACCCGGAGTGTATGTACCAATGCTATGTGACCCGACCTCACTCTTGTATGGTATAGTATGGTATGTAGGCCTTGTGAGCCTTTAATTGATTTGATGATTGATCATGTAGTTCCCATGTGTTTAGACGATCAGAGTAGGGCCACTTGATATTCATGCTTGCTTAATCATTGTTGACTACATGCTTATGTTTATGATCTGCATGAAGCATAGTAGAATAGAGGTGTATCCACTAACCTATATTTGATTTTGATATAACTAAAATGAAAAATATTTTTGGACTTAGATTAATTTGCAAAAATATTTCAAAAGTCCATAAACTTGAAAAATATATTCGAAATGTTTTCAAAGGGTTTTTGACATGTTTAAATGTTTTCAAATAGCCAAAGTGTCAAAAATATGCCATGAGTACAAATACGAGTGTCCTCGTACTGATAACTAGAGTGTCCGTACCAATATGGATTTACAGGTACCGATATGGCCCTTTGTCCCCGTGTTTTGGCAAATTCCAGTAGCCAAATTGAGTACCGGTATGACTTTAATCGTACCGATATCTCTGTATCAAGTACCAATACCTTTTGTTTTAAATGTTCCAACAACTATTTTTTAGAACATGTACCAATACTAGTCCCCACGTACCGATACCGATGAGCCCAGAACTGCATTTATTGTGGGAAATAAAGTCCTCAACGGCTCCAAATCAACCCCAACAGCTAGTAACGTCCACAAACTCATTAGGGATCAGATATTCGGATATCCGAATTAATAAGTTGGTTTGTTTTTTAATTTGGCTGTTTTATCGATAAAAATTTTAGGTTTTCGAATATAACAAGATTTGTATCCATGAAAAATTCATTTTTCATATATAACAAGCAAAAATATCGAATATAAAAGATTTATATCCATAAAAAATTTAAATTTTCGGATATCAAATAATCAGATATCCTATCCGAATGTGAAATAACTATTCGTATCTAATCTAAAATTTTCGAATATCTAGTCCAAATTATCCAAAAAATAAAAACGGATCAAATATCTAAAATTTTAAATTAAATTAACAGATCAAATTAATCGGATCGAATTTTTTTACACACCCCTAGCGGCTAGGGGGGCATGGCCGTGCCTTCCTTATGCATCGTTTGTAATGTCCAAATTTTTAATCGTGCTTCGTGCACCGCCTTTCGACATGTCTAGTCTAGAAACACGGCACTTCCTTTAAATTGATCCACCATTCGACTGTCCCTTTTCCTCGAAAACCTTTGTAAAACCATCGTCTCTCAAAACCTTTTCCAACATCACCACTCAGTACTAAACCCAAAACAAATCTAAACCATTTTGTTGAAGGAGAGGAAGAAATGAAGACCATGCCAAAAAAAGGAGAAGAAATGAAGACCATGCCAAAAAAGGATAAATGGTGAAATTGACAGAAAAAAAAAATAATTTCGTTTTGAATTAAAATTTAAGGGAAAATTGATTTAAAAAATACTTTAAATTAATATTGTGTAAAAAATATTATTTAATTAATATAATTCTATGTGGTAGATATTGATTGGTCTAAATATTCATTTTATAATTTTTAAAAATAAATATTTATTATATATATTAAAGATTAAGGATGAAGTTAAACTATCAATAAACTATTAAAGATTAATCTTGCTATTAACCCTTAAGTAAATGGAGATTTTTAAAAATAAAATAAATGTATATGTCAATTTATTAGTAGACAAATGGGTCTACATCAGCTTCCGTAACGAAAGTGGGTAAAGTGTCTGACTACGGAATACCCTACGAATGAAATTGATAATTTTTAAATAGAATGTATGACATTGAAGAATTAAGTATAGCTCATGTACTAAAGGAGTATTTAATCATATTTATATTTTGTAATATCAACCCCGATTAAATAATTTATTTATTCAATTTTGAGTAAATTATTTCTATAGTCATTTACTTATGGGGAAATTTTATTTTAACTATATTTTTTATATAAATTTGTATAATTATACATTTACTTATTTTATTAATTTAATTATAAATTTAATTTAATTGATAATTTTAACATTTGATCGAAAGAAAATAGATGAACATAATACTATGCTAGGGAGACTTCAACCAGAGCAAACAATGTGACAGGATGCAAGCCCAACCATTGGGCCAAACTACACACTTTGTTATATTTTACAACATAATCTATATAGTAAAGATTAAATTGTCAAAATTGATAGAATGCGTAATTTACATGATTTATACAATGTTTTATACTTGGTTATAATTATATTTCATTCATTTGTTTTCTTTCGATCAGATGGGAACATGTGTCATCATTTAATAATTAAATTTATTAATTAAATTAAAGTTAAAATTAAATTGATAGAATGTGTGAAAAAAATGTATGAAACTTATGAGCCTACATCAAGCCCAAAATATATGATTTTTTTTGTATTTCATATACACTCTTTCTTTCTCATTTTAAAACTCGAGTTCTAGAGATTAAAAATTTAAACTTTCTACATCAAATTTCTCCTCCAAGATTCAAGTATGTTAATCTCTATCATAACGATTCTTCTCTTCATCACTTCTCTAAAACGATCATTTTTCATCTTGCCCGATAGTCTGACTTGTTCGGTTTGAATTTTTATCAGGAGATTCAAAATCTTCATCTGATTTCTTCATAAACTCATCATCGCTTCCTCCAAAGAGAACGGAGAGGTCGAAGGTGACAATGACAGGGGAGATTGAGGCACTCCATGAGGTAACAATGGCAGAGGAGATTGATAATGTTATGGTACTAATTTAGTTGTAAATATTTATAATGTTATTGTACTAATTAGTTCTAATTTAAATAATTTTCTAACCATATACAATATATATATATATCTTCATATTTTTTCATATGTGATGTATATATATGCTAGGCATAATTGAGAGACTCGACTCGAATTTGAAAATTGATCCCTAATTATTAAAAATTTTGAGTTATTTGAAATTTCATTTTATATCTCAAACTTTATTTAAAATCTTTTCGAGTCTAGTCAAGACAAGTTGAATATTTTCGCGACGAGTCGAGTCATATAATTCAATTTTTTAATCAAGTCAAGTTTAACCCGCCCTTAATTTTGATACTCGGAGCTTTAGTTTTAGGGTTGGTTCTCGATAAGGATTTGGTCAAAAATTGTCTTTTAAAAATTAGAATTTACATATTTTTTCCTAAAGAAAATATGTTAGAAATTAACCTGTTGTTCAACCGTCTGTTTAATCAATGTTGTCACGGGGCTAGAGTTTTGACCTAGCGAAACATTCGGCCTTAGTCGATGTTCTTGAGACAAATGACTAAGTCAGCCTTAAAACTTTTTTCGGAAGATCAAACTCTTCCTAGGCACTAAGAATGATGAATCGTTCTAAGCGAAAGCAAACAAACGAGAAGGCAACTCAAGAATGAAAGAAGAACTCTAAGAACGCTCAAGAACACAAGAGAGAGTTTAGAGTAAATGTCTTTTTACTCAAGAGATGGATGATTTACAAATGAGGCGAGGAGCCTCTATTTATAGTTGAATCCCCGTACAATGTATGGCCGAGATTGATTTACATCAGTGGCTCAGATCGAAAGCTACCCACTACATCCTAGCCAACTATGGAAAGTCTATCACCTTAGAATACTTTCCTTAGGTTCGCGTTGACACGGATATTCACATTGTTGGATATTCTTTTCCCTTGGAATATGCCCTGGTAAGATGTCATCTATTAAATTACCAGCTTGAATGTGATTGGGCTTTCTCTCAGTCTCCAACGGTCGGGCCAAGTCAGGTGGTCTTCTAGGCAAGCCTATGATTTTTCAAAGAACTTCTTGAGCAGCTCGTTGCGCATGTGTCTCGGTCGCTAACTTGCGGGCCGTGACAATGTTGCTAATGAAGGATATCACTAATTTTTGCTACATTTCCTACAAATTTAAAGAATCAAAATGATACAAATTTAAGACACCAAGTTTGGAAATATATAAGCTAAGCTAAAACATTCCATTTACAATCAAGAATGATAGAAGGTCACGTTAAAAATACACTAAAATTCAAAAGTCTTTTTATGTAGATATTGTGCTTATACTGAAAAGACTTTGTTAATACTCCAACAGAACTTACAACACAAGTACAAAAGATAGAATCTCTATCACAAGTTGGAACTAATCTGTTTTTCTCCCCCTTCCAAAACCCTAGCGCATCTGTAACCAGAAACCAGGTCTGGTTTCTTCCTCGGCGGCCAACTGTCATTTAGGTGGCTGGCCTCCCTCCTCCCTTTGTTCTACCCTCTCCCTTTGCTGTAAGTCGACTTTTTTTTATTTTTTTCGGTTGATTTTTGCTTCTTAAGCTTCGTCTGGTGTTTCTCGATGGGTGTTTTGAGTCCCGGTCACCACGGTTCAAGTTTGGGTACCAGTTTTGAAAGAGGGACGATCGGTCCTCATTGACAGCTCGGAATGGGAAAGAATGAGTGGAAGAGAAGCTCGGTCCCTACCTTCTCTCTTTGCACTTTGTTTTTCCTTTTTTGGTTGGATTTTTCTTCGCTTTTTGGTTATGCAGGTTTGAAGAATGTTAGTGGAAGCGGTGGCTTTGGCAACTCCTCCATCTGGTGTTCGTTTTTTATGTGGCCGTTGGTTCCCAGCGTTACGCCGAGCTCTCGTTTGAAGAGGTCTGCCCATTCTAATAACCTCCTTTGCCGTCTTGGTCAGACCCGCTCTTGGATCCCACGCCGGTGTCTTTGAAACCCGTCTCCATGTTTGCTGTATGCCTTTAGTGGGTGCTAAAGGTCGGCTTTTATTTCTCGCTCATGTTGGCCAATGCGACATGTTCTTCCTTTCTCCGTTCGTTCGTGGCGATTTTTTCCTTTTGTTCTTAATTCCGTGCTTGCCAGATGCCCTTATTTTTTCTTTTTTCGAATGTATGTTCTTGGCTTCTTTTGCTATGGTTGTATTTTTTATGTTTGAATGAATCTTCGTATTTTCTGTCAAAAAAAATCTGGTTTTCAGACATCTGCTTCCACAACAGACCACTGCTACATTGAATGAACAAACCTGTCTTCCCACTGTCTCTACGACATCTGTTTTAGTGTAATGCTAATCGAGCCCATTTACTTTTATGACTAAGCAATGGGAGATGACCTTTCCACCTTCAATTTACAGGCGGTGCAGTTCCAAAAAAAACTTGAGTAATAGAATGGTAATTTTGGAAAGGGATACACAAATTCTTTCTGTACTTTGTTATTTTTGTCATTATGGTGTATATACTTTCGGTAGAAAGATATAAATATTATTTTTGATTTTTTTCCACAATATGGAAGAACTCAATGTTTTTAAAGATGATGCCATGTGATACCGTCTTTGAAGAATATTTTTATTTATTAGAATAAAAAAAATAAAAGATTATGCTAAAAGATATTTTCTATGAACAGTACCAATAAGAAGATGATTTAACACTGTTCATAGACGATGTCTTTTGGCACAGTCTTTTATTTTTTATTCTAATAAATAAAAACACTATTTAAAGACGGTGCCAAATGATATTATTTTCAAAAAATACTGTAAAAAATACAATATTTTAGGAAATAAACTGGGTTCTACCATATTGTAAGAAAAAAAGTCAAAGAAAATATTTATGTCTTTTCGCCTATATTTTCTAACCATACAATGTGCCCCATATATTTTGCTTTCGTGTTCTAAAATGCCCCAAGAGACTAACGATGTTAAGTGATGATATGGCAGGGATACGTGGCACTCTCATATGCTGCCACATGTTATTTTTTTCAAAAAAATATTTAAAATTAAGGGACTTTCAAATAATGACTTTTTATTTTCTATGCCAATAGATAAATAACAGAAAATGAAGGACATAAAATAATTTTTTCTTTTTTCTTTTTAGAGTCAAACTATTTTAAAATCCTCTGATTTTAAATATTTTTTAAAAAAATATGACATATGTCCGCATATGAGAGTATCACATGTCCCTACCACATCATTATTAACATTGTTAATTTCAAAGGGCAATTTAAAATACGAAAACAAAGTATAGGAGCACATTTGTACGGTTAGAAAGCACAAACACTATTGCAATAGATTGGAAGTTAAAGATGGTATCAACTATCTCAATCACGTTTGTCCCTTGGATAATATTTTAATGCAGGTCACATTTATAGATATATTAGAAAGTTGAAAATTGTTAAAAAAAACTAGAGATTTTGAAATTCAACCTCGAGATTCAATGAAAGACATCATGCATGTCAATGTGAACTGGAAATGAAATACAATATTATACTAGGACAGAAATTTGATGGTTGTTAGAGTAAAAAAATAGAGATTTTAAAATTCAACGTCGAGATTCAAGAAAAGATATCATGCATGTCAATATGAACTGGAAATGAAATATATTATTCCATACACCACTGTTGCATTAAATTGGAAGTTAAAGATGGTATCAACAATCAATCACGTTCGTCCCTTGGATAATATTTTAAGGGTAAACTATTTGGATGGCCACTTAACTATCAGGTTCGTCCTATTTTGACCATCCAATTAAAAAAATGAAAATTTAACCATCGGACTATTTAATTGGTCCTAATCAAGCCACCATTCATTAAAATCTAACGGAGGGTGACACGACAAATGGAAATTTATATAACTACACATTTTGTCCATGTTAGTTGTCTATTATATCAATTTGTCCTAAGTTTAATTTAATTATATAAATTTATTTCCCCCTCCAATCAGGTGGTGTGGTAATTTAGATAAATTTGGATTAAGGGGACTCGAACATGACAAACATGGGACGCATAAAAACATTTAAACCACTGTAAAAATATAATAATTAAGTTAAAGTTGATAACTGTAATCACTCATTTTCACTTGTAAATATATATTAATATTGCATGTATATTTATTATATTATATGAATGTTACTAATATGTATATAAGGTGTGGTGTGCATGTATATTATAAGCTATGTATGTATACGTATTAAGGGTGTATATATGTCGCGTATGCATCTAGAGTATGAGCGTATTTGATTAATATATAGATGTTATGTTAATTATATATATGATTATACGTACGTATGCTAGAATATTATGTTAATTAATGTTTGTATAATATAAGTATACGATTTCGTATGTATGTGTATTGCTATTATAATACTAATTATATTATTATTAATATAATTGGGCTGATAAAATGAAATAAAAAAATTTTAATATTAAACCCAAATAAAAATGAAGTCCAAGTCCAATTACAAACAAATTACAAGGCCCGGTTGGCCCAAACCCAAATCTTATCTAATTACAATTATGGTGTGCAGGTAACTGTGGGCCGTTGGATCAAGATCTGATCCAACGGCCACGATACAACCAAGAAGTCAAAAATATCTGCCAGCCGCGTGTTCCACACGTATGGACCGTTCAAGTGCCACGCGCGCGTGTGGTCCACGCGCGGCCGCTTTAATATCCCACGCGCGCGTAAGATCCACGCGTTCTGACTCCTCGACTGCGGAGCTCCACGTGTCAAGATCTGGAGCCGTCTCATCAAATCGAGGCTTCATCCAGGCCGTTCGTCCTTCAAGCCATCTCGACTGTTAGATCAGATCTGATCTAACGGCCGAGAACGCGTCTGGCCGCTGGCAGAACACCCATACCGCCACCACGCCGATATTCAACCCCGGTGTTCAGAACATGCCCAAGACAACAAGCAAAATTTGTCAGTTCAGATCTGAAAAAGCAAGATGCAACTTGCACCAAAACAAAGACAATGATATATATGAAACGAGGACTTTTGTAACGGGGAGGACATATAACAGAAGAGGTAACAAAAAGAAAAAGAGAGTGGTAACAGAGATCTTGTAATACAAAAAACTGAAAGTTGTAAACCTTCAAGTGATAATCGAAAGAAAAGTCCAGTGGTAAATACTCGTTTCTATTTTTTTATTTTTGCATGCATATACGAAAGAGGAAAACAGAAACAAAAAAAAGGGAGAGTTGTCTTACCATCGCTGTTTGTGGGTCTTCCCTTCCTCAGTGATAAGCCTTTCGGCTTCTCCAAGCCTGATATGGTGAACTAAAGGGAGGGGAAGACCCCTGGTAGTTTTGTTTTGGTTTAAAAAAATATTTTTTTCGCTTCGTATTTTCTAGATCTAGGGTAAATAAGGGTGTATCCTCTGAATCCAACCACAGATTCATGTTGAGGATGAAAAGGGGGTTATTTTGGTGTGTTTTGGAGGTTCGCCAGCACCGGTTAGTGGCGGCCGGCGGCGGAGAACACGGCGGCCGGCCGCCGGATTCTGGGTTTCATATGATATTTAAGAGAAAATGAAGAACGGTTTGGGATTACAAAACCGAAAAATGAAACAAATGGCTGAAAATCTGATTTTGGCCTAAAAAGGGGGCTTTTATAGTTATTATTATTTTGCTAAATGGGTAAATTACACACTTAATCCCACCGCGTTTTCAATATTTTCGTTTTTGTCTTGCCGCATGGTATAATTACAATCCCAGTCCCCTTGATATTTCAAAATCTTGTAATCCAGTCCCTAAATTACACCGAATCAGTTTTCAAATCGTAAAATTATGCCTTTAGTCATCCCGCGTTTTTGAACTTTTCATTTTGGGTCTGCCCCTTGGTCTAATTACAGTTTTGATCCTTTTAGGTTTTGTTTGTTTCGCATTTTCGTCCCTAAATTACATATTATTGTTCTTTAATTTCTGCCACTAACTTTTATTTTTCTTTCATTTCAGTCCTGTATTCTTTGTAAATATTCATGTTCGTATTATAATCGTATATGTTGATATTCTATTATTTTGTTTTATGTCCCTCGTATATGCCTCGTATTTTATGTTTATATGTATAAGTGTGTTAAGCTTATAATAGTCATGTATTTTTTTTATTTTATCTGGTTATTCGTATTAAAGCATGTTATGTTCTATTTAACTCGTAAAACAGCATGTTCTTGTATTTTTGTATGTATTGTATGTTTTCTTGCTTTTAGGTTACGTGTTAGTGTGTCGTCTTTTATGTATAATATATTGTTCCATATATGTTGAAATATGTTTTATGACTAGCATGTATGTCTTTTTGAAATATTTGTTCGTCTATATACGGCGTAATTATTCCTGCATTGTTATTCTAATTTGTTAAAGTTGTTTTTATCTATTGTTTAGAATAATATGTATATATGCATGTTTTAGTCTAGTATATCATTTATGTTAGATTAGTATTCTTTTATGTCAATATTTATTGCATTTAAATATTTTGCCATGTTTTATATTTTTACCAATAAGATTGCATATGATTTATAACTTGTTAATGTGGTGTCCTTTTATCCGAGCGTAAACGGGGCCAGTATCAAGCGTAGTGATAGTGGTTGGGCGTTTATTCTCGGATAACGGGGCCCTTAAAATTTATTCGCAATTATGACCGAATTTTAAAATAATTGTCACTTTAATCCGGAAAATCCAATATTAATAAAGCGGTAATTATTAAAGTACCAATTTTGGGCGGTGTGGGGGTGCTAATCCTTCCCCATCCGTAACCGACTCCCGAACCCAACATTTTTTGAATCTCTGGTTTTATGGTGTCCGGCCTACCTAAGTGGCCGGTGGCGACTCCATTTTTTAAAATGTGGTTTTTTTAAAAAAAAAACCCACGGAATAAATATTTTAATATCAAAAAAAAATCACAAACACCTCTCAACCCTTCGAAAACCAACTTTTTTAGCGAGAAGAAAAAAGACATCGCTACAGATGGCGACTCCGCTGGGGAGAATTTTTTGTTTTTCAAAAACAAATGAGAGTCAAGCTTTTAAAATAATTACCGCTTTATTAATATTAGAAATTCTGGGTTAAAGTGACTATTAAATTAACATTCGATCATAATTGCGCGTTTATTTTAACGCATTTAAAATATGGCATATAAACCCGTCTTTCTAAGTGGGGGGAAAACGCTAATGCTTTCGTGGAGATATCGTTCTCCCGTATGGGCCTAGCAAGTACCTTCGGGGCTCGAGTACCTTATGCTTTCGTAAGGATATCGTTCCTTCGTACGGGCATAAGCGAATGGGTCCCCCTGAATTGAACCCGGTTGAAAGGAGCCTATAATGGGTGATGATCGGGGGCCTTGCTACTCTTAGTAGAGGACAACAGGGACAATTCAGGTACCTCATAGCACCAACACTGCATGTAGAGAACATAGAAACCCACCCTGTTAGAGCCATGCGAATAACCTTAGGTATTTTAGACAGGATAAATATGGTTGTTTTGTGTGTTTATTCTGTTTAATTTTGTCCTTTTATTTATATATTTATCAATTTTATCTGGTACTGACTTGTTTTCTTTTCGCTTTTGTTTTTTCTCATACATCATTGCATTTGCATCACATAAAGGTACTGGATCAAGTGGTTTGCCTGATCAGAAAGTCTTTCACCATGGAAAAAAGGTGTCTTAGGAAAGAAGAGCTTAATTTGTCAGTCAGACATTGGTCAGAGGTCAACCAGAAAATCCAAGGGGACAGTTTGCCGAACGAACGCGTAATAGCTGGATACACCTATGTGAGTCTCCAACAGAACGACTTATGGGATCTTCAAAGTATTTAGGAAAGATGGGACCGAAGACTACAAGACTTGTTCTGCAATAGTTATGGCGACATCACACAGCTGTTATATGTTCGGATTAACCAGCCCCTACTCCGAGCTATAGTCCAGTTCTGGAATCCGGCTTTTTGCTGCTTCACCTTCAATGGGCAGGACATGATGCCTACGGTAGAAGAATACACTGCTTTACTTAACCAGAAAAATATTCAGGAAGATTGGATCTACGCGAAACCTCCGAGGAATCAGAATTACACTGCGAAACTCAAAACCTTTGCGGGAATGAGTGACGATTGGGTTAGTGGCCTCCTTCAAATCCGAGGAGACAATACAGTCTTTGCATGGGAAAGTATTCGGGAAATCATACTGACACATCCAAACGAGGCAAAGAAAATAGACCTATTCGCTTTAGGAATATATGGCTTGGTGATCTTTCCAAGAGTACTCGGGAACATTGACATAGCCATTCTGGATTTGTTTGAGCGGGTGAAACGGAAAGCAAACCCAGTACCAGCAATCTTGGTCGAGACTTTCATTTCCTTAAATGCTAGCCGAAAACATGAAGAAGGACGTTTTCGAGGATGCGCACAGCTGTTACAAGTATGGATTCAGAATCACATGTGGGAGTCACCGACGAGGGTCCTGCCGGGGATATCCTTCCAAGGTTTTTCACCTTTACGAGAGTACTTAGCAAAGGAATGGCGAGAGGATTTGAAAACAAAAATGTGGACCAATTTCTTCAGGAACATTCAAGATGAAGATATAGCATGGAGGGTCCCATGGCTTGGTAAAGTTAATTATTTTCTATACAGTTGTGGGGATTTCAACTGGTTGATGATGTTAGGATTGCATGGAGGGATCGCCTGTGCTCCGCTTTTAGTGTCTCGGCAGTTCGGATCACGACAGTTCATTCCCAATACCGCCGGATTAAGCCAAACTGAATTTCTTTTCAAAGGGGAGTTCAAAGGAAAAATTCAGACCATCATGAGGGCTGGGATCATTGTTACGGATCGGGGTGGAAGGAGATACCGAGCACATGACTACCCCAGATTACGATCTTTGGAGACGTTTGAGGTTAATAATGTGATTCTGAATCGATCAAGGACCAGCCGTGTCACTCAAGAGCTTACAAAGGGTGGTACCGTCTGAAAGCCGACATCTTAAGGAGTGAACTCGAAGAAGTTAAAAGGAAAATGGACATCCAACAGACCCAACATGCGAGCGAACTCTATAAGACAAGCTTAGAGGTTGACGAGCGGGACGGGATCATTAAGCAATTAAAGAAATTAAATGCAGATTTGAGCGACAAGAACACTCTTTATCAAAAAGATGCCCTTCTATTACAAGCAAAAATACAGAAGGCCGGCCGGAGTCAGTTCATAGCTGTGGAAAGAGAAAGAATGAACGACATCCGTTTGGTGGAAGAAGAACGAGAAATCAACAAAAGAGCGATTGAGAAAGAGATAGAAAGCTGCCGTTTGGCTATGGAGGAAGAAAAACGGTCCGCCAAGAAGGCCATTGATCAAGAGAAAGAAAGATCTAGGCAAGAAATCAGCAAGGGAAAACAAGCTGTCCATCATGAGAAAGCGTCGCCAGTATAGAAAAGAAAGTCCATAAGTAGCCGAAATAGACTGTTAGAGATGCAAAAGCTGTACGATGACACTATTCAAAGGCTGGAGCAAAGCCAAAGTCAAAATGGCGAATTAAAAGGAAAGGTGGCGGAAGTCGAACACTCACTTCAAATGTACTACCGCAGGAATAACCTCGCTGAGCTGCAAGAAAGAGAACGCTTGAAGTGGGTGTGTTACAAGCACGAATTGGGTCCTCAAGCAAATCGTGGAGGATTACAAGGAAAGAATTAATGTGTTCGAGGAGGCTGCAGCGGGAGGGGACACCTATTGGCGAGAAGAGACTACGCGACGCTGCTCGAATGGTACAGACAGAGACCAAGATTACGCAAACCTAATGGTGGACATACAGATGAGTCGCTGGGCATGTAAATGATTTAGATGTCGAGGCTGAGACACTCCGACCTTTTATAGCCCCGGGAATGGAAGAAGCTCCTAGGTTCCTCAAGCTGCTCAGGGCAATTGGAAAATTAGGAGATAGAGCTAGAGCTTATCTATAGGACTCTGTGTTGTAATTAGATCTTTTGTACTAGGGATCTTTACTTTGTAACACGAACTTTGTTGTAATCAAGACCCTTTAATTCCCGTGGAAGTAGTTCAAAAGGGTGATTACCAGCGGAATCAGTACCTTATATGCATACATTCTTGCATTTGCATCATAACATTCGCATCATTGTACATGCATTTATTTTTTGCAACCATATTAACAATATGAATATTGTGGCGTTGTGTGTAGTTAACCCACAATCATTCATCACCCATACTTTACCCGGCTACAAAGAAAGCTCATGGAAGAAAGGATAATTAGTCTAGAAAGAGGGCAAAGAGAGCTCGAGACAAGGCTTGAAGATGCCCAGAGAAGCCTTAGTGATCAGATTGCGCAGTCACAAACATCTATAGTATCTGACATAACCGCATTGCTGGCAAAGAGTCTTGGAAAAAGAGTAGAAGGAGAAAATGTTCAAGAGCCAGAAGGTACCCCGGCTCACTACAAGGTTCAACCAACTGCACCAAACCAGGCTAGGAATGTGTATATTGACCCTGCAGGAATGTCTTCCAGTTTTCAAGTAGGGGCACCTGAGACTCAACCCCTCGATACTGAAGCACTCTATGAAGAAGAAGTGCCGTACCTGAACATGGTCGAAAGGATCAGGAATGAGGTAGAAAAAAAGTGGGAGGAAAGATTTCGCCTCATGGAGGAAAAATTTAAAGCGTTACAATCAAATGAAGAATCAGGAAATGACGCTAGCGACTTAAGTGCAGTGTCGATCTTGTCCCGCCGCCAAAATTTAAAACGCCAGAGTTCGATAAATACGATGGAACCACATGTCCTTCTGCACACATAACAATGTACTGTAGAAAAATGGCGGCTTACCATAAAGACAAAAAGCTACTGATCCATTGTTTCCATGATAGTCTAATCGAGCGGTGTTACGTTGGTATACTCGGTTGAGCAAGGCAAATGTTAAGACATGGAAAGATCTGTCTAAAGCATTTCTTGAGCAATACAAACATGTAATGACATGACCCTAGCAGAATTATGTTAGAAAATATGGGGCGAAGTCCAACGAAAGCTCGCGGCAATACGCCCAAAGATGGAGAAGTGGCCGCCCAAATCCAGCCACCCATTCCGGAGCATGAAATCACGCCATTATTTGTCAATACTCAAAGGGGCACTCTTCTTTGATCGCCTCATTAATAACACAACGCAGTTGTTTTTACCGACTTAATCAGACTGGGAGTCCTCGAATCGCCAATTAAGAGCGGAGAATTGATGGTGGGGAAGGGTCTCGAAAGTATAACAAGAGAAATGAAGTAAACACGACCAGCACCTATACCGCCCCGAAGAACTTCACAGTCTCACAGCCACAAGCACCTGCGGGAAAAACACAAAACTCGAATCAAAAAGATGAGAGAGTCACCAGAAAAGAGAAAGAGAGGAGAACTTTCACTCCCCTACCTGTTTCGTACTCGAACTTTATTCCTGGGGTTGTATGAAGCAGACTGGTCCGCCATACATCGTTACTCCCGCCAATCCGCCCTCCCGCCTTGGTATAATCCAAGCGCACATTGCGACTATCACGGCGGCACCCCTGGACATCCCACTGAGAACTGCCTTGCCTTCAAAAAGCTTGTGCAGAACTTAATCGATTCCGAGATATTGAAGTTTGAAGAACCGAGCGTAGCCAACAACCCCCTGCCTAATCATGGGAGCAGAGGGGTAAATGTCATAGAAGAATGCTTTACCAGGAGGATAAAGGATGACGTGTCAGAAATCAAGTCTCCTTTACGGTGGGTATTTCAACAATTATGCATGGCTCGTGTGATCGACAAAGGCATGATAACAAGGCAGAAGGAATGTGGAAAGTATTGTGAATTCCACCAAACTGAAGGGCATGATATCCAAGAATGTGACGAGTTCAAGAAATTGGTGCAGAAATTGATGAATGAAAAACAAATAGAATTCTTTGAGGAGCCCATGGGGAAGAAGGGGTCGGACGTACACATGACGGATAGCCCCAAAACTAAATACGGGAATGATAGACCTTTTATCATCTCTCCCGGGTTGGGGAATGCGGTGTGTCTCCCAAGGAGAAACCAGCAAAATAAGTCCCAAGATCATCATTTCAGCACCATCTCCATTCCCATTCAAAGATATGCGACAAATTCCCTGGAATTTTGCTGTAAATGTGACCATGCCAAAAAAATTAGAACACGAACAGGTAAAAGAGCCTACGCTGAAAGACCAACAAAGCCAGAACGATGTGAACGTTGGTGAGGCAGGCCATTTCACAAGGAGCGGCCGATGTTATTCCTCCGAGGCTTTGAAAGCGGCTGAAAAAGATAAGGGGAAGAGTACAGCAGTTAGCCCTACGCAGATATTTGGAGAAGAACCTTCCCCAAATATAAATGAGCCGGTAACTGAGGCCCAGGCCAATGAATTTCTAAAGTTCTTGAGACATAGCGAGTACAGCGTAGTGGAACAACTACGAAAGCAACCGGCCAGATCACAAGTCTTTGGAATTACTCTTGAGTTCAGAGAAGCATCGGGAGACGCTATTGAAAGTGCTGAATCAAACTTTTGTGCCCCAGGACATTTCTGTAACAAACCTGGACATGATAGTGGGGCATAGTACTGCCTATAATCATATCACATTCAGTGATGATGAGATCCCGGAGGGAGGAATGGGGTCTACCAAAGCCCTTAACATCACTACCCACTGCAAAGGGTATGTATTACCAGGCGTACTGATCGACAACGGGTCAGCATTGAATGTCTTGCCTATGGTAACCCTGCAAAAATTGCCAATAGATGGTTCGCACCTTAAGCCTTGCCACAACTCGGTAAGAGCCTTTGATGGTACACAAAAAGGAACAATGGGGAAAATTGAGGTGCCCCTATTGATCGGACCAACTGAATATGTGATCGATTTTGTGGTGATGGACATAAAACCATCTTACAGCTGCTTGTTGGGAAGACCGTGGATTCACTCCGCATGAGTTGTCCCCTCATCATTGCATCAGAAATTAAAATTTGTAGTTGAAGGCAAATTGGTCTGAGAGAGGCAGAGCATGAATTTGTTGCTTGGTGACATCGACACCCCCTACATTCAAAATGATGAAGATCTTTGTAGAATGCTCGTCCCGAGCATTAGAACTAGTAAATGCCACATTCGTTTCAGAGGGAAGTCGGATCCCCTACCCCAGGTTATCTAATTGTACTAAGATGACCGTCGCAGAAACTCTGGGCCGAGGAGCCAAAATAGGAAAAGGGCTAGGGAAGAAATTACAAGGAAACCTGAGACCCAAGAATATGATAACCAAGAAGGATCGTTTGGGCTGGGTTACCAACCAAGTATCCAATGAAGAAAGAGGAATATAAGAGGAAGGAGGAGCAAAGAAAAGCTAGATCTAAAGGAGAAGACATTCCATGGAGACCGATGTCCTTTCCTAGTTTGAAAGCCACTTTTGTCTCCGGAGGGTTCTACCAGCCAGGTCAAGATATTGGAGAGGCAATGAAGAAAAATGATGAACTTAACCAGGAGGAAGTACTCAGTGAATCATTTGAAGGGATGTACATCAACATGATAGCTGAAAAGAACCGAGGCAGCAAAATGTTGACCAACATCTGCCCTTGCCGTCCCGGGGAAACACTCGATAACTGGAGCTGCATTGATCTACCTGTAGTTTTTAGGAATAGATCAGAGTAATGCTCCGAATCAGCCTTTTGTTTTTGCCCATAAACAATGGGGATCTCTTGTATGGGGCACCTATGTTAACTTTTTGATTGAAATGAAAATATCCCCACTTTCTTAAAAACGACCAAAGTCTCATTTATTTCATTCATGCATTCTTCATATTCATTCCCTTCATATAAAGCCGTCTCTTTCCCAATACAATTCATACTCATTTAATGCAGGTCGCTCATGATTGACGATATGAATGATACCGGATCCAATCCTGGAGTGAATTTCGAATGCCCTGAGGTCTCAGAGGGAATTGAGGAAGGATATGATGAGATAGAAATTGAGGTCTCGGAAGAGTTGAAGAGAATGGTGGACAACGAAGAAAGACAGATCATGCCCCACCAAGAAGAAACAGAAATTGTCAACTTGGGGACTGAAGAAGAGAGAAAAGAAATAAAAGTAGGAACGACGATTTCCTCAAAAACCAAGCGTGAACTGATAGCCCTACTTCAGGAATTCAAGGATGTCTTCGCTTGGACTTATCAAGATATGCCAGGATTGAATACCGACATAGTGGTGCACAAATTGCCAACAAAATCGGAGTGCAAACCAGTACAGCAAAAACTTCGGAGAATGAGACCGGATATCTTTGTTAAAGATCCGAGAAGAAGTGAAAAAGCAATTTGATGATGGATTCTTGAGGTAGCCAAATACCCCAAATGGGTTGCAAACATTGTACCAATACCAAAGAAAGACGGGAAAGTTCGTATGTGTGTAGATTATAGGGATCCGAACCGAGCCAGCCCTCTAAAGACAACTTCCCTTTACCACATATTGACACATTTGGTTGACAACATCGCAGGACATTCATGGTTTTCTTTCATGGACGGCTTCTTAGGGTACAACCGGATAAAGATGGACCCTAACGACATGGAGAAGACCACATTCATAACCATGTGGGGCACTTTTTGTTATCGAGTGATCTTTGTTTGGGCTAAAGAACGCATGGGCAACATACCAAAGAGCAATGGTGACTCTTTTCCATGACATGATGCACAAAGAAATAGAAGTATACGTGGATGATATGATTGCCAAATCCCGAACAGAGGAAGAGCACCTACAAAACTTGAGAAAACTATTCCAAAGACTACGGAAGTACCAACTGAGGCTCAATCCTGCCAAGTGTACCTTCGCCGTTACTTCTGGAAAACTCTTAGGATTCGTGGTAAGAAGAAGAGGGATTGAGATTGATCCGGATAAAGTGAAAGCCATCCAGGACCTTTTACCACCCCGCACGCAGAAGAAAGTCCGCGGTTTCCTGGGGAGGCTGAATTATATCTCTCGTTTCATTTCCCAATTAACCAACCAATGCGACCCGGTCTTCAGACTTCTTAGAAAGAATAATCCTGGCGTGTGGGATGAAGAATGTCAAAGAGCCCTAGAAAAGATCAAAAGGTACCTGACAAATGCTCCAATTTTAGTCACACCAGTACCTGGTCGACCACTAATCCTCTACTTAACAGTCTTCGAGAATTCAATGGGATGCGTACTGGGGCAACACGATGAGTCAAGAAAAAAGGAGCAAGCCATCTATTACCTAAGCAGGAAATTCAATGATTGCGTAAACGCGGTACCCGCCAAAGGGTGTAAACTGTGTTGTGCACTAGTTTGGGCTACAAGCGGCTCAGACGGTACATGTTGTACCATACTACCGGTTGATATCCAAGCTAGACCCATTGAAGTTCTTAATGGAAGCGCCAAAGACTAACGGGAAGGATGGCCCGATGGCGATGCTCTTATCCGAATTCGACATCGATACGTTAATCGTAAAGCCGTAAAGGGGAGTGCCGAGCAGATTTCCTAGCTAGTCGTGCCGGATGTCTATGAGGCATTGAACTTTAGTTTCCCAGACGAAGACTTGATGTGCATTACAACCGAAGAAGAGGTTTCAGATGATAAGTCATGGAAACTTTACTTCGATGGAGCCTCCAACGCCTCGGACATGGGATAGGGCGGTGTTAATTTCACCGAGGACGTCTATTATCCTTTCACCAGCAGATTGGAATTCTTCCGCACAAACAATATAGCTGAATACGAAGCTTGCATCATGGGGGTGAACTCACCATCGAGAGAAAGGTTAAGGAACTTCGAGTGTTCGGAGATTCGTCCTTAGTCATTTACCAATATGTAGGGGAATGGGAAACCGAGAGACCCGAAGTTGGTCAAACATCACGAATGGATCCAAGAGCTCACCAAAGAGTTCGAAAAGGTCAGCTTCAATTACCCGCCCCGAGAAGAAAATCGATGGTAGATGCATTGGCAACCTTGGCATCCATGTTTAAAAACAAACACCGGGGCGTAAATGAAGCCCATTGAGATGCAGACGTTTGAAAAGCCTGCTCATTGTTGTAATGTACAGGAAGAGATTGACGGAAATCCATGGTACTATGATATCCTACAATATGTCAAGCTTCAAAGTATCCGAGAAAGGGCAAACGACAATGATGTAAAAACGCCAGAAAATGGCAACAAAATATGTCCTAGATGGGGAAATCCTATATAGGAGAAGTCATGATCAAACATTGCTTGAGATGTGTGGATGCCGGGAGGCGAAGGAGATCTTAGCCGAAGTACATGACGGGATCTGTGGAACGCACGCCAACGGGCTGTCTATAGCCCGAAAAATTATGAGATACGGTTATTTTTGGTTGACTATGGAGGGAGATTGCATCGATTACGCCAGGAAATGCCACAAATGCCAAATCTATGCTGACAAAATTCACGCACCCCCATCACCTTTACACACCATGAATTCTCCGTGGCCTTTCGTAGCGTGGGGCATATACGTCATCGGGCAGATCCATCCGAAAGCTTCCAATGGACACCGTTTCATTTTGGTCGCCATAGACTACTTCACTAAATGGGTAGAGGCAGCGTCTTACGCCAATATCACCAAGACTACAGTTTGTAAGTTCTTAAAGAATGAAATTATTTGTCGATACGGAGTGCCAGAAAGGATCATCACTGACAACGCTTCCAATCTGAATAACAAAATGATGACGGACGTGTGCATTCAATTCAAGATAACACACCATAATTCCACAGTCTATCGTCCTAAAATGAATGGAGCAGTGGAAGCAGCAAACAAGAACATAAAGAATATCATAGCGAAGACTACGGATACCTACAGGGATTGGCATGAGAAGTTGCCTTTTGCCCTTTTTGCCTATAGGACGTCCATTCGCACATCAACAAGGGCAACACCCTACTCCTTGGTGTATGGTACCGAAGCAGTACTCCCAATTGAGGTAGAGATCTCGTCTCTCCGGGTCTTAAACAAAGTAAAATTGGAAGAAGCTGAATGGGTGCAGGCCAGACTCGACCAGCTAAATCTCATTGACGAAAAAGACTAAAGGCCATTTGTCATGGTCAGATGTACCAAAAGCGGATGGTGCAGGCATACAACAAAAAGGTGCGCCCAAGAGAATTCAAAGAAGGGGATCTGGTACTCAAGAAAATCCTCCCTATCCAGAAAGATTCTCGAGGAAAATGGATGCCCAACTGGGAATGACCGTACGTCGTAAAAAAGGCCTTCTCAGGAGGAGCCCTGATCCTAACAGAAATGGATGGGGACGAGCTAAAAAATCCCGTAAATTCTGATGCCGTCAAGAAGTACTATCTCTAAAAAAATGATGATGAAAAATAAAAAAAAGAACAAAATGGAGTGCTCAGGGCGAAAACCCGAAACCGGGCGTCTTGAAGCAAAGGAAGGACCCGAGTTGAAAACCCGTAAAGGGCGGCTCGGGTAAATTGAAAAGTTGAATATCCGAAGAGAATGGTATCCCCATGAACATCATGAAGAGGAGGCTTCAGGCAAAAAAATTCTACACCGGTTGACAGGATCATGTATTATTCATATCGAAGATAATGAGGGATCTTGTATTTTCATACTTAACTCATGTGTGTCATACCTTTCTTTTTAAGATATCCCAAGCCCTTAATCATAATAAAACCGTGTTTTTGAGCATCCATTCCTGGCCTTCTTGTCAATTTCAGTCAAATAAGTTAACATAGGCTTATAATAAAACAAGAGATTTCGGAGCATTACTATGATTTAACCTTGAAAATGCAGGTGATCAAAGAAAACGATGTTAACTCCGTCCTCTAGTTCCCTACATAATGGCTAGGGAAGGCGGGAAGCTTTAAACAACCAGGTAGGATGACCAATGGCACATGTCCTATCTATTCAAGGAAGGCATGCGAGATAACAAAAGAGATCTCTTGGGTGAAAACCCGAAGGGCACCCTCAAAAAAATCTCTCTAAAGTGAAAACCCGAAAGGGCACTTTAGAATTCCAAGTCGTAATTGGAGAAAAAGAAAGGTTGAGATGGTTGAACCTGATAGTGAAGCGGGGTATCGGTGCCCGTAAGAAAGGAGAAAGCGAACATCAAGATCGAATAAGGATCAAAACAAGCCCACCAAGATATTGACACTCATGCATCATGAATAGTCAGACATCACTAGGATTAGGAGCATATCAATTCATTTGTCATAGCATTTTGTTTTCATCTCGCATGTATCTCGCAGATTCAAAGAGACATCGATGGCCATCGTGGTGTTAATCTGAACGAGAAGACAATGTTTTTACATACAAAAGGCACATGTTTTCAAGCTCCGGAGAGATGTTCTATATAGGAAGAATTCTCCGCTCGAGGCTTTTAAGCTGAAAGTTCTATATAGGAAGGACTAATGACTCGGGGTGAAGACTAGCAATTCTATATAGAAAGGACTCTCAGTCGAAGAAATTCACCCATTACACGCAAGATTATATAGGAAATCCTGCTGTGTCAAAAGCGAAGAGTTCTATATAGGAAGGGCTCCGAGCTTTAATGTCTTAGAGTAAAAGATTCTATATAGGAAGAATCAGAACTCCAAGATTTAAAGACGCGAAAAAGTTCTATATAGGAAGGACCGACGGCTCCAAGGTGAAGACTCATTGATTCTATATAGGAAGAACTCCCAGTCAAAGGAATTCACCTATGACACAGGGTTATATAGGAAACCTGTTGTGTCGAAAGCGAAGAGTCTTATATAGGAAAGGCTTCGAGCTTCATTGTCTTAGAGTGAAAGGTTCTATATAGGAAGAACCTGTAGCTCGAGATTTCGAGACGCCAAAAGTTCTATATAGGAAGGAGTGACGGCTCCAGGATTTGAAGACTAGCAGTTCTATATAGGAGGAACTCCCAGTCGGAAGAATCCATCAGCGGTGCAAAAGGTTTTATATAGGAGAAACCAGCGTTGAAGGCGAAGAGTTCTATATAGGAAGGACTCCAAGCTTTACTGTCTCGAAGTGAAAGGAATGACTCATAACTCGTGGTTTCAGAGCGAAGGGTTCTATATAGGAAGAGCATGTAGCTCCAAGATCGGAAGGTGACGAAGCTCTATATAGGAAGAACTTACGAGCCTGAAGATTCAGCCAAGGAAGAGCGGAGATGTCCAAAAGAACACATTTTTCCAAAGCTACAAACAGGGAAGTCTGATAAAAATGAGTGCTTATGAATCTTTGCTTTGTTTCCCATTCCATGAGAACAAACACAAAGAGGCAAATCAGTAATCACTCATTTTCACTTGTAAATATATATTAATATTGCATGTATATTTATTATATTATATGAATGTTACTAATATGTATATAAGGTGTGGTGTGCATGTATATTATAAGCTATGTATGTATACGTATTAAGGGTGTATATATGTCGCGTATGTATCTAGAGTATGAGCGTATTTGATTAATATATAGATGTTATGTTAATTATATGTATGATTATACATACGTATGCTAGAATATTATGTTAATTAATGTTTGTATAATATAAGTATACGTTTTTTGTATGTATGTGTATTGCTATTATAATACTAATTATATTATTATTAACATAATTGGGCTGATAAAATGAAATAAAAAAATTTTAATATTAAACCCAAATAAAAATGAAGTCCAAGTCCAATTACAAACAAATTACAAGGCCCGGTTGGCCCAAACCCAAATCTTATCTAATTACAATTATGGTGTGCAGGTAACTGTGGGCCGTTGGATCAAGATTTGATCCAACGGCCACGATACAACCAAGAAGTCAAAAATATCGCCACCACCGCGTGTTCCACACGTATGGACCGTTCGAGTGCCCGCGCGCGGCGTGGTCCACGCGCGGACGCTTTAATATCCCACGCGCGCGTAAGATCCACGCGTTCTGACTCCTCGACTGCGGAGCTCCACGTGTCAAGATCTGGAGCCGTCTCATCAAATCGAGGCTTCATCCAGGCCGTTCGTCCTTCAAGCCATCTCGACCGTTAGATCAGATCTGATCTAACGGTCGAGAACGCGTCTGGCCGCTGGCAGAACACCCATACCGCCACCACGCCGATATTCAACCCCCGTGTTCAGAACATGCCCAAGACAACAAGCAAAATTTGTCAGTTCAGATCTGAAAAAGCAAGATGCAACTTGCACCAAAACAAAGACAATGATATATATGAAACGGGGACTTTTGTAACGGGGAGGAGATATAACAGAAGAGGTAACAAAAAGAAAAAGAGAGTGGTAACAGAGATCTTGTAATACAAAAAACTGAAAGTTGTAAACCTTCAAGTGATAATCGAAAGAAAAGTCCAAAGTGGTAAATACTGCGTTTCTTTTTTTTTATTTTTGCATGCATATCTGAAAAGAGGAAAACGAAAACAAAAAAGGGAGAGTTGTCTTACCATCATTTGTTTGTGGGTCTTCCTTCCTCGATGATGATAAGCCTTTCGGCTTCTCCAAGCCTGATATGGTGAACTAAAGGGAGGGAAGACCCCCGTAGTTTTGTTTTGGTTTTAAAATTTTTTTTTCGCGCCGTATTTTCTAGATCTAGGGTAAATAAGGGTGTATCCTCTGAATCCAACCACAGATTCATGTTGAGGATGAAAAGGGGGTTATTTTGGTGTGTTTTGGAGGTTCGCCAGCCGGTTAGGTGGTGTGGCCGTTTATGAGAACACGGCGGCCGGCCACCGGATTCTCGGGTTTCATATGATATTAAAGAGAAAATGAAGAACGGTTTGGGATTACAAAACCGAAAAATGAAACAAATGGCTGAAAATCTGATTTTGGCCTAAAAAGGGGCTTTATAGTTATTATTATTTTGCTAAATGGGTAAATTACACACTTAATCCCACCGCGTTTTCAATATTTTCGTTTTTGTCTTGCCGCATGGTATAATTACAATCGATCCCTTGATATTTCAAAATCTTGTAATCCAGTCCCTAAATTACACCGAATCAATTTTCAAATGGTAAAATTATGCCTTTAGTCATCCCGCGTTTTGAACTTTTCATTTTTGGTCCGCCTTGGTCTAATTACGATTTTGATCCTTTTAGGTTTTGTTTGTTTCGCATTTTCGTCCCTAAATTACATGTTATTGTTCTTTAATTTCGCCACTAACTTTTATTTTTCTTTCATTTCATCCTCTGTATTCTTTGTAAATATTCATGTTCGTATTATAATCGTATATGTTGATATTCTATTATTTTGTTTTATGTCCCTCGTATATGCCTCGTATTTTATGTTTATATGTATAAGTGTGTTAAGCTTATAATAGTCATGTATTTTTTTTTATTTTATCCTAAGTTATTCGTATTAAAGCATGTTATGTTCTATTTAACTCAGTAAAACAACATGTTCTTGTATTTTTGTATGTATTGTATGTTTTCTTGCTTTTAGGTTACGTGTTAGTGTGTCTTCTTTTATGTATAATATATTGTTCCATATATGTTGAAATATGTTTTATGACTAGCATGTATGTCTTTTTGAAATATTTGTTAAATCTATATACGGCGTAATTATTCTGCATTGTTATTCTAATTTGTTAAAGTTGTTTTTATCTATTATTTAGAATAATATGTATATATGCATGTTTTAGTCTAGTATATCATTTATGTTAGATTAGTATTCTTTTATGTCAATATTTATTGCATTTAAATATTTTGCCATGTTTTATATTTTTACCAATAAGATTGCATATGATTTATAACTTGTTAATGTGGTGTCCTTTTATCCGAAAGCGTAAACGGGGCCGTATCAAAGCGTAGTGATAGTGGTTAGGCGTTTATTCTCGGATAACGGGGCCCTTAAAATTTATTCGCAATTATGACCGAATTTTAAAATAATTGTCACTTTAATCCGGAAAATCCAATATTAATAAAGCGGTAATTATTAAAGTACCAATTTTGGGCGGTGTGGGGGTGCTAATCCTTCCCCATCCGTAACCGACTCCCGAACCCAACATTTTTTGAATCTCTGGTTTTATGGTGTCCGGCCTACCTAAGTGGCCGGTGGCGACTCCATTTTTTAAAATGTGGTTTTTTTAAAAAAAAAACCCACGGAATAAATATTTTAATATCAAAAAAAAATCACAAACACCTCTCAACCCTTCGAAAACCAACTTTTTTAGCGAGAAGAAAAAGACTTTTTGTTTTTCAAAAACAAATGAGAGTCAAGCTTTTAAAATAATTACGCTTTATTAATATTAGAAATTAAGGTTAAAGTGACTATTAAATTAACATTCGATCATAATTGCGCGTTTATTTTTAACGCATTTAAAATATGGCATATAAACCCGTCTTTCTAAGTGGGGAAAACGCTAATGCTTTCGTGGAGATATCGTTCTCCCGTATGGGCCTAGCAAGTACCTTGGGGCTCGAGTACCTTATGCTTTCGTAAGGATATCGTTCCTTAAATGCGGGCATAAGCGAATGGGTCCCCTGAATTGAACCCGGTTGAAAGGAGCCTATAATGGGTGATGATCGGGGCCTTGCTACTCTTAGTAGAGGACAATGGGGACAATTCAGGTACCTCATAGCACCAACACTTTGCATGTAGAGAACATAGAAACCCACCTGTTAGAGCCATGCGAATAACCTTAGGTATTTTAGACAGGATAAATATGGTTGTTTTGTGTGTTTATTCTTTTAATTTTGTCCTTTTATTTATATATTTATCAATTTTATCTGGTACTGACTTGTTTTCTTTTCGCTTTTGTTTTTTCTCATACATCATTGCATTTGCATCACATAAAGGTACTGGATCAAGTGGTTTGCCTGATCAGAAAGTCTTTCACCATGGAAAAAAGGTGTCTTAGGAAAGAAGAGCTTAATTTGTCGATCGGACATTGGTCGAGGTCAACGAGAAAATCAAGGGGACAGTTTGCGAGCGAACGCGTAATAGCTGGATACACCTATGTGAGTCTCCAACAGAACGACTTATGGGATCTTCAAAGTATTTAGGAAAGATGGGACCGAAGACTACAAGACTTGTTCTGCAATAGTTATGGCGACATCACACAGCTGTTATATGTTCGGATTAACCAGCCCCTACTCCGAGCTATAGTCCAGTTCTGGAATCCGGCTTTTTGCTGCTTCACCTTCAATGGGCAGGACATGATGCCTACGGTAGAAGAATACACTGCTTTACTTAACAGAAAAATATTCGGGGAAGATTGGATCTACGCGAAACCTCCGAGGAATCGAATTACACTGCGAAACTCAAAACCTTTTGCTGGGAATGAGTGGCGATTGGGTTAGTGGCCTCCTTCAAATCCGAGGAGACAATACGAGTCTTTGCATGGGAAAGTATTCGGGAAATCATCGACACATCCAAAGCGAGGCAAAGAAAATAGACCTATTCGCTTTAGGAATATATGGCTTGGTGATCTTTCCAAGAGTACTCGGGAACATTGACATAGCCATTACGGATTTGTTTGAGCGGGTGAAACGGAAAGCAAACCCAGTACCCAGCAATCTTGGTCGAGACTTTCATTTCCTTAAATGCTGGCGAAAACATGAAGAAGGGCGTTTTCGAGGATGCGCATGGTGTTACAAGTATGGATTGAGAATCACATGTGGGAGTCACCGACGAGGTCCTGCCGGGGATATCCTTCCAAGGTTTTCACCTTTACGAGAGTACTTAGCAAAGGAATGGCGAGAGGATTTGAAAACAAAAATGTGGACCAATTTCTTGAGGGAACATTCAAGATGAAGATATAGCATGGAGGGTCCCATGGCTTGGTAAAGTTAATTATTTTCTATCTGATTGTGGGGATTTCAACTGGTTGATGATGTTAGGATTGCATGGAGGGATCGCTTTGTGCTCGCTTTTAGTGTCTCGGCGATTCGGATCACGACGGTTCATTCCCAATACCGCCCGGATTAAGCCAAACTGAATTTCTTTTCAAAGGGGAGTTCAAAGGAAAAATTCAGACCATCATGAGGGCTGGGATCATTGTTACGGATCAGGGGTGGAAGGAGATGCGAGCACATGACTACCCCAGTTACGATCTTTGGAGACGTTTGAGGGTTAATAATGTGATTCCTGAATCTGATCAAGGACCAGCCGTGTCACTCGAAGAGCTTACAAGGGTGGTACCGTCTGAAGCCGACATCTTAAGGAGTGAACTCGAAGAAGTTAAAAGGAAAATGGACATCCAACAGACCCAACATGCGAGCGAACTCTATAAGACAAGCTTAGAGGTTGACGAGCGGGACGGGATCATTAAGCAATTAAAGAAATTAAATGCAGATTTGAGCGACAAGAACACTCTTTATCAAAAAGATGCCCTTCTATTACAAGCAAAAATACAGAAGGCCGGCCGGAGTCAGTTCATAGCTGTGGAAAGAGAAAGAATGAACGACATCCGTTTGGTGGAAGAAGAACGAGAAATCAACAAAAGAGCGATTGAGAAAGAGATAGAAAGCTGCCGTTTGGCTATGGAGGAAGAAAAACGGTCCGCCAAGAAGGCCATTGATCAAGAGAAAGAAAGATCTAGGCAAGAAATCAGCAAGGGAAAACAAGCTGTCCATCATGAGAGAGAAAGCGTCGCCGTATAGAAAAGAAAGTCCATAAGTAGCCGAAATAGACTGTTAGAGATGCAAAAGCTGTACGATGACACTATTCAAAGGCTGGAGCAAAGCCAAAGTCAAAATGGCGAATTAAAAGGAAAGGTGGCGGAAGTCGAACACTCACTTCAAATGTACTACCGCAGGAATAACCTCGCTGAGCTGCAAGAAAGAGAACGCGAAGTGGGTGTGTTACAAGCACGAATTGGGTCCCTCGAAGCAACTGTGGAGGATTACAAGGAAAGAATTAATGTGTTCGAGGAGGCTGCAGCGGGAGGGGACACCTATTGGCAGAAGAGACTACGCGACGCTGCTCGAATGGTACAGGACAGAGACCAGTATTACGCAAACCTAATGGTGGACATACAGCGAGTCGCCAGGCATGTAAATGATTTAGCTGTCGAGGCTGAGACACTCCGACCTTTTATAGCCCCGGGAATGGAAGAAGCTCCTAGGTTCCTCAAGCTGCTCAGGGCAATTGGAAAATTAGGAGATAGAGCTAGAGCTTATCTATAGGACTCTGTGTTGTAATTAGATCTTTTGTACTAGGGATCTTTACTTTGTAACACGAACTTTGTTGTAATCAAGACCCTTTAATTCCCGTGGAAGTAGTTCAAAAGGGTGATTACCAGCGGAATCAGTACCTTATATGCATACATTCTTGCATTTGCATCATAACATTCGCATCATTGTACATGCATTTATTTTTTGCAACCATATTAACAATATGAATATTGTGGCGTTGTGTGTAGTTAACCCACAATCATTCATCACCCATACTTTACCGGCTACAAAGAAAGCTCATGGAAGAAAGGATAATTAGTCTAGAAAGAGGGCAAAGAGAGCTCGAGACAAGGCTTGAAGATGCCCAGAGAAGCCTTAGTGATCAGATTGCGCAGTCACAAACATCTATAGTATCGACATAACCGCATTCTTTGGCAAAGAGTCTTGGAAAAAGAGTAGAAGGAGAAAATGTTCAAGAGCAGAGAAGGTACCCCGGCTCACTACAAGGTTCAACCAACTGCACCAAACCGGGCTAGGAATGTGTATATTGACCTGCGGGAATGTCTTCCAGTTTTCAAGTAGGGGCACCTGAGACTCAACCCCTCGATACTGAAGCACTCTATGAAGAAGAAGTGCCGTACCTGAACATGGTCGAAAGGATCAGGAATGAGGTAGAAAAAAAGTGGGAGGAAAGATTTCGCCTCATGGAGGAAAAATTTAAAGCGTTACAATCAAATGAAGAATCAGGAAATGACGCTAGCGACTTAAGTCTGGTGTCTGATCTTGTCCTGCCGCCAAAATTTAAAACGCCAGAGTTCGATAAATACGATGGAACCACATGTCCTTCTGCACACATAACAATGTACTGTAGAAAAATGGCGGCTTACCATAAAGACAAAAAGCTACTGATCCATTGTTTCCATGATAGTCTAACTGGAGCGGTGTTACGTTGGTATACTCAGTTGAGCAAGGCAAATGTTAAGACATGGAAAGATCTGTCTAAAGCATTTACTGAGCAATACAAACATGTAACAGACATGACCCCTAGCAGAATTATGTTAGAAAATATGGGGCGAAGTCCAACGAAAGCTCGCGCAATACGCCCAAAGATGGAGAGAAGTGGCCGCCCAAATCCAGCCACCCATTCCGGAGCATGAAATCACGCCATTATTTGTCAATACTCTGAAAGGGGCACTCTTTGATCGCCTCATTAATAACACAACGCAGTGCTTTACCGACTTAATCAGGACTGGGGAGTCCCTCGAACTGCCAATTAAGAGCGGCAGAATTGATGGTGGGGAAGGGTCTCGAAAGTATAACAAGAGAAATGAAGTAAACACGACCAGCACCTATACCGCCCCGAAGAACTTCACAGTCTCACAGCCACAAGCACCTGCGGGAAAAACACAAAACTCGAATCAAAAAGATGAGAGAGTCACCAGAAAAGAGAAAGAGAGGAGAACTTTCACTCCCCTACCTGTTTCGTACTCAGAACTTTATTCCCAGTTGTATGAAGCAGACCTGGTCCGGCCATACATCGTTACTCCTGCCAATCCGCCCTTCCCGCCTTGGTATAATCCAAGCGCACATTGCGACTATCACGGCGGCACCCCTGGACATCCCACTGAGAACTGCCTTGCCTTCAAAAAGCTTGTGCAGAACTTAATCGATTCCGAGATATTGAAGTTTGAAGAACCGAAGCGTAGCCAACAACCCCTGCTAATCATGGGAGCAGAGGGGTAAATGTCATAGAAGAATGCTTTACGGGAGGATAAAGGATGACGTGTCAGAAATCAAGTCTCCTTTACGGTGGGTATTTCAACAATTATGCATGGCTCGTGTGATCGACAAAGGCATGATAACAAGGCAGAAGGAATGTGGAAAGTATTGTGAATTCCACCAAACTGAAGGGCATGATATCCAAGAATGTGACGAGTTCAAGAAATTGGTGCAGAAATTGATGAATGAAAAACAAATAGAATTCTTTGAGGAGCCCATGGGGAAGAAGGGGTCGGACGTACATGACGGATAGCCCCAAAACTAAATACGGAATGATAGACCTTTATCATCTCTCCCAGGCGGGGAATGCAGTGTCTCCCAAGGAGAAACCAGCAAAATAAGTCCCAAGATCATCATTTCAGCACCATCTCCATTCCCATTCAAAGATATGCGACAAATTCCCTGGAATTTTGCTGTAAATGTGACCATGCCAAAAAAATTAGAACACGAACAGGTAAAAGAGCCTCGTTTGAAAGACCAACAAAGCGTAACGATGTGAGCGTTGGTGAGGCAGGCCATTTCACAAGGAGCGGCCGATGTTATTCCTCCGAGGCTTTGAAAGCGGCTGAAAAGATAAGGGAAGAGTATGCGTGATTAGCCCCTACGCAGATATTTGGAGAAGAACCTTCCCAAATATAAATGAGCAGAATCGAGGCCCGAGGCCAATGAATTTCTAAAGTTCTTGAGACATAGCGAGTACAGCGTAGTGGAACAACTACGAAAGCAACCGGCCAGGATCACAGTGCTGGAATTACTCTTGAGTTCAGAGAAGCATCGGGAGACGCTATTGAAAGTCTTGAATCAAACTTTTGTGCCCCAGGACATTTTACGTAACAAACTGGACATGATAGTGGGGCATAGTACTGCCTATAATCATATCACATTCAGTGATGATGAGATCCCGGAGGGAGGAATGGGGTCTACCAAAGCCCTTAACATCACTACCCACTGCAAAGGGTATGTATTACAGCGTCTTGATCGACAACGGGTCAGCATTGAATGTCTTGCCTATGGTAACCCTGCAAAAATTGCCAATAGATGGTTCGCACCTTAAGCCTTGCCACAACTCGGTAAGAGCCTTTGATGGTACACAAAAAGGAACAATGGGGAAAATTGAGGTGCCCCTATTGATCGGACCAACTGAATATGTGATCGATTTTGTGGTGATGGACATAAAACCATCTTACAGCTGCTTGTTGGGAAGACCGTGGATTCACTCCGCATGAGTTGTCCCCTCATCATTGCATCAGAAATTAAAATTTGTAGTTGAAGGCAAATTGGTCACAGTAGAGGCAGAGCATGAATTTGTTGCTTCAGTGACATCAGACACCCCCTACATTCAAAATGATGAAGATGCTGTAGAATGCTCGTTCCGAGCATTAGAACTAGTAAATGCCACATTCGTTTCAGAGGGAAGTCGGATCCCCTACCCCAGGTTATCTAATTGTACTAAGATGACCGTCGCAGAAACTCTGGGCCGAGGAGCCAAAATAGGAAAAGGGCTAGGGAAGAAATTACAAGGAAACCTGAGACCCAAGAATATGATAACCAAGAAGGATCGTTTCGGGCTGGGTTACCAACCAAGTATCCAACAGAAGAAAGAGGAATATAAGAGGAAGGAGGAGCAAAGAAAAGCTAGATCTAAAGGAGAAGACATTCCATGGAGACCGATGTCCTTTCCTAGTTTGAAAGCCACTTTTGTCTCCGGAGGGTTCTACCAGCCAGGTCAAGATATTGGAGAGGCAATGAAGAAAAATGATGAACTTAACCAGGAGGAAGTACTCAGTGAATCATTTGAAGGGATGTACATCAACATGATAGCTGAAAAGAACCGAGGCAGCAAAATGTTGACCAACATCTGCCCTTGCCGTCCCGGGGAAACACTCGATAACTGGAGCTGCATTGATCTACCTGTAGTTTTTAGGAATAGATCAGAGTAATGCTCCGAATCAGCCTTTTGTTTTTGCCCATAAACAATGGGGATCTCTTGTATGGGGCACCTATGTTAACTTTTTGATTGAAATGAAAATATCCCCACTTTCTTAAAAACGACCAAAGTCTCATTTATTTCATTCATGCATTCTTCATATTCATTCCCTTCATATAAAGCCGTCTCTTTCCCAATACAATTCATACTCATTTAATGCAGGTCGCTCATGATTGTGATATGAATGATACGGATCCAATCTCGAGTGAATTTGAATGCCCCGAGGTCTCGAGAGGGAATTGAGGAAGGATATGATGAGATAGAAATTGAGGTCTCGGAAGAGTTGAAGAGAATGGTGGACAACGAAGAAAGACAGATCATGCCCCACCAAGAAGAAACAGAAATTGTCAACTTGGGGATGAAGAAAGAGAAAAAGAAATAAAAGTAGGAACGACGATTTCCTCAAAAACCAAGCGTGAACTGATAGCCCTACTTCAGGAATTCAAGGATGTCTTCGCTTGGACTTATCAAGATATGCCAGGATTGAATACCGACATAGTGGTGCACAAATTGCCAACAAAATCGGAGTGCAAACCAGTACAGCAAAAACTTCGGAGAATGAGACCAGATATGCTGTTAAAGATCCGAGAAGAAGTGAAAAAGCAATTTGATGATGGATTCTTGGAGGTAGCCAAATACCCCAAATGGGTTGCAAACATTGTACCAATACCAAAGAAAGACGGGAAAGTTCGTATGTGTGTAGATTATAGGGATCTGAACCGAGCCAGCCCTAAAGACAACTTCCCTTTACCACATATTGACACGCTGGTTGACAACATCGCAGGACATTCATGGTTTTCTTTCATGGACGGCTTCTTAGGGTACAACCAGATAAAGATGGACCCTAACGACATGGAGAAGACCACATTCATAACCATGTGGGGCACTTTTTGTTATCGAGTGATGCTGTTTGGGCTAAAGAACGCATGGGCAACATACCAAAGAGCAATGGTGACTCTTTTCCATGACATGATGCACAAAGAAATAGAAGTATACGTGGATGATATGATTGCCAAATCCCGAACAGAGGAAGAGCACCTACAAAACTTGAGAAAACTATTCCAAAGACTACGGAAGTACCAACTGAGGCTCAATCCTGCCAAGTGTACCTTCGCCGTTACTTCTGGAAAACTCTTAGGATTCGTGGTAAGAAGAAGAGGGATTGAGATTGATCCGGATAAAGTGAAAGCCATCCAGGACCTTTTACCACCCCGCACGCAGAAGAAAGTCCGCGGTTTTTCGGGAGGCTGAATTATATCTCTCGTTTCATTTCCCAATTAACCAACCAATGCGACCCGGTCTTCAGACTTCTTAGAAAGAATAATCCTGGCGTGTGGGATGAAGAATGTCAAAGAGCCCTAGAAAAGATCAAAAGGTACCTGACAAATGCTCCAATTTTAGTCACACCAAAGACTGGTCGACCACTAATCCTCTACTTAACAGTCTTGAGAATTCAATGGGATGCGTCTTTGGGGCAACACGATGAGTCAAGAAAAAAAGGAGCAAGCCATCTATTACCTAAGCGGGAAATTCAATGATTGCGAAACGCGGTACCGCTTGAGTCTGAATCGTGTTGTGCACTAGTTTGGGCTACCAAAGCGGCTCGGACAAAGTACATGTTGTACCATACTACCTGGTTGATATCCAAGCTAGACCCATTGAAGTTCTTAATGGAAGCGCCAGCACTAACGGGAAGGATGGCCCGATGGCAGATGCTCTTATCCGAATTCGACATCGTATACGTTAATCAGAAAGCCGTAAAAGGGAGTGCGTGAGCAGATTTCCTAGCTAGTCGTGCTTCGGATGACTATGAGGCATTGAACTTTAGTTTCCCAGACGAAGACTTGATGTGCATTACAACCGAAGAAGAGGTTTCAGATGATAAGTCATGGAAACTTTACTTCGATGGAGCCTCCAACGCCCTCGGACATGGGATAGGGGCAGTGTTAATTTCACCTGAGGACGTCTATTATCCTTTCACCAGCAGATTGGAATTCTTCTGCACAAACAATATAGCTGAATACGAAGCTTGCATCATGGGACTGAACTCAGCCATCGAGAGAAAGGTTAAGAAACCAGTGTTGGAGATTCGTCCTTAGTCATTTACCAATTGCGAGGGGAATGGGAAACCAGAGACCCGAAGTTGGTCAAACATCACGAATGGATCCAAGAGCTCACCAAAGAGTTCGAAAAGGTCAGCTTCAATTACCTGCCCCGAGAAGAAAATCAGATGGTAGATGCATTGGCAACCTTGGCATCCATGTTTAAAACAAACACCGGGGCAGAAATGAAGCCCATTGAGATGCAGACGTTTGAAAAGCCTGCTCATTGTTGTAATGTACAGGAAGAGATTGACGGAAATCCATGGTACTATGATATCCTACAATATGTCAAGCTTCGAAAGTATCCAGAAGGGGCAAACGACAATGACAGAAAAACGCTCAGGAAAATGGCAACAAAATATGTCCTAGATGGGGAAATCCTATATAGGAGAAGTCATGATCAAACATTGCTGAGATGTGTGGATGCCCGGGAGGCGAAGGAGATCTTAGCCGAAGTACATGACGGGATCTGTGGAACGCACGCCAACGGGCTGTCTATAGCCCGAAAAATTATGAGATACGGTTATTTTTGGTTGACTATGGAGGGAGATTGCATCGATTACGCCAGGAAATGCCACAAATGCCAAATCTATGCTGACAAAATTCACGCACCCCCATCACCTTTACACACCATGAATTCTCCGTGGCCTTTCGTAGCGTGGGGCATATACGTCATCGGGCAGATCCATCCGAAAGCTTCCAATGGACACCGTTTCATTTTGGTCGCCATAGACTACTTCACTAAATGGGTAGAGGCAGCGTCTTACGCCAATATCACCAAGACTACAGTTTGTAAGTTCTTAAAGAATGAAATTATTTGTCGATTCGGAGTGCGAAAGGATCATCACTGACAACGCTTCCAATCTGAATAACAAAATGATGACGGACGTGTGCATTCAATTCAAGATAACACACCATAATTCCACAGTCTATCGTCCTAAAATGAATGGAGCAGTGGAAGCAGCAAACAAGAACATAAAGAATATCATAGCGAAGACTACGGATACCTACAGGGATTGGCATGAGAAGTTGCCTTTTGCCCTTTTTGCCTATAGGACGTCCATTCGCACATCAACAAGGGCAACACCCTACTCCTTGGTGTATGGTACCGAAGCAGTACTCCCAATTGAGGTAGAGATCTCGTCTCTCCGGGTCTTAAACAAAGTAAAATTGGAAGAAGCTGAATGGGTGCAGGCGGACTCGACCAGCTAAATCTCATTGACGAAAAAGACTAAAGGCCATTTGTCATGGTCAGATGTACCAAAAGCGGATGGTGCAGGCATACAACAAAAAGGTGCGCCCAAGAGAATTCAAAGAAGGGGATCTGGTACTCAAGAAAATCCTCCCTATCCAGAAAGATTCTCGAGGAAAATGGATGCCCAACTGGGAATGACCGTACGTCGTAAAAAAGGCCTTCTCAGGAGGAGCCCTGATCCTAACAGAAATGGATGGGGACGAGCTAAAAAATCCCGTAAATTCTGATGCCGTCAAGAAGTACTATCTCTAAAAAAAATGATGATGAAAAATAAAAAAAAAAGAACAAAATGGAGTGCTCAGGAAAAAAACAAAAACAAGGCGTCTTGAAGCAAAGGAAGGACCGAGTTGAAAACCCGTAAAGGGCGGCTCGGGTAAATTGAAAAGTTGAATATCCGAAGAGAATGGTATCCCCATGAACATCATGAAGAGGAGGCTTCAGGCAAAAAAATTCTACACCGGTTGACAGGATCATGTATTATTCATATCGAAGATAATGAGGGATCTTGTATTTTCATACTTAACTCATGTGTGTCATACCTTTCTTTTTAAGATATCCCAAGCCCTTAATCATAATAAAACCGTGTTTTTGAGCATCCATTCCTGGCCTTCTTGTCAATTTCAGTCAAATAAGTTAACATAGGCTTATAATAAAACAAGAGATTTCGGAGCATTACTATGATTTAACCTTGAAAATGCAGGTGATCAAAGAAAACGATGTTAACTCCGTCCTCTAGTTCCCTACATAATGGCTAGGGAAGGCGGGAAGCTTTAAACAACCAGGTAGGATGACCAATGGCACATGTCCTATCTATTCAAGGAAGGCATGCGAGATAACAAAAGAGATCTCTTGGGTGAAAACCCAGAAGGGCACCCCTCAAAAAAAATCTCTCTAAAGTGAAAACCCGAAAGGGCACTTTAGAATTCCAAGTCGTAATTGGAGAAAAAGAAAGGTTGAGATGGTTGAACCTGATAGTGAAGCGGGGTATCGGTGCCCGTAAGAAAGGAGAAAGCGAACATCAAGATCGAATAAGGATCAAAACAAGCCCACCAAGATATTGACACTCATGCATCATGAATAGTCAGACATCACTAGGATTAGGAGCATATCAATTCATTTGTCATAGCATTTTGTTTTCATCTCAGACAGGTATCTGCAGATTCAAAGAGACATCGATGGCCATCGTGGTGTTAATCCTGAACGAGAAGACAATGTTTTTACATACAAAAGGCACATGTTTTCAAGCTCCAGAGAGATGTTCTATATAGGAAGAATTCTCCGCTCCGAGGCTTCAGAAGCTGAAAGTTCTATATAGGAAGGACTAACAGCTCCAGGGTGAAGACTAGCAATTCTATATAGAAAGGACTCTCAGTCGAAGAAATTCACCCATTACACGCAAGATTATATAGGAAATCCTGCTGTGTCGAAAGCGAAGAGTTCTATATAGGAAGGGCTCCGAGCTTTAATGTCTTAGAGTAAAAGATTCTATATAGGAAGAATCTGTAACTCCAAGATTTAAAGACGCCGAAAAGTTCTATATAGGAAGGACCGACGGCTCCAAGGTGAAGACTCGCAGTTCTATATAGGAAGAACTCCCAGTCAAAGGAATTCACCTATGACACAGGGTTATATAGGAAACCTGTTGTGTCGAAAGCGAAGAGTCTTATATAGGAAAGGCTTCGAGCTTCATTGTCTTAGAGTGAAAGGTTCTATATAGGAAGAACCTGTAGCTCTGAGATTTCAGACGCCAAAAGTTCTATATAGGAAGGACTGACGGCTCCAGGATTTGAAGACTAGCAGTTCTATATAGGAGGAACTCCCAGTCGGAAGAATCCATCAGCGGTGCAAAAGGTTTTATATAGGAGAAACCAGCGTTGAAGGCGAAGAGTTCTATATAGGAAGGACTCCAAGCTTTACTGTCTCGAAGTGAAAGGAATGACTCATAACTCGTGGTTTCAGAGCGAAGGGTTCTATATAGGAAGAGCATGTAGCTCCAAGATCGGAAGGTGACGAAGCTCTATATAGGAAGAACTTACGAGCCTGAAGATTCAGCCAAGGAAGAGCGGAGATGTCCAAAAGAACACATTTTTCCAAAGCTACAAACAGGGAAGTCTGATAAAAATGAGTGCTTATGAATCTTTGCTTTGTTTCCCATTCCATGAGAACAAACAAAGAGGGGCAACTGTAATCACTCATTTTCACTTGTAAATATATATTAATATTGCATGTATATTTATTATATTATATGAATGTTACTAATATGTATATAAGGTGTGGTGTGCATGTATATTATAAGCTATGTATGTATACGTATTAAGGGTGTATATATGTCGCGTATGTATCTAGAGTATGAGCGTATTTGATTAATATATAGATGTTATGTTAATTATATGTATGATTATACATACGTATGCTAGAATATTATGTTAATTAATGTTTGTATAATATAAGTATACGTTTTCGTATGTATGTGTATTGCTATTATAATACTAATTATATTATTATTAACATAATTGGGCTGATAAAATGAAATAAAAAAATTTTAATATTAAACCCAAATAAAAATGAAGTCCAAGTCCAATTACAAACAAATTACAAGGCCCGGTTGGCCCAAACCCAAATCTTATCTAATTACAATTATGGTGTGCAGGTAACTGTGGGCCGTTGGATCAAGATTTGATCCAACGGCCACGATACAACCAAGAAGTCAAAAATATCTGCCAGCCGCGTGTTCCACACGTATGGACCGTTCGAGTGCCACGCGCGCGTGTGGTCCACGCGCGGACGCTTTAATATCCCACGCGCGTAAGATCCACGCGTTCGACTCCTCATTGCGGAGCTCCACGTGTCAAGATCCGAGCCGTCTCATCAAATCGAGGCTTCATCCGGGCCGTTCGTCCTTCAAGCCATCTCGACCGTTAGATCAGATCTGATCTAACGGTCGAGAACGCGTCTGGCCGCTGGCAGAACACCCATACCGCCACCACGCCGATATTCAACCCCCGTGTTCAGAACATGCCCAAGACAACAAGCAAAATTTGTCAGTTCAGATCTGAAAAAGCAAGATGCAACTTGCACCAAAACAAAGACAATGATATATATGAAACGGGGACTTTTGTAACGGGGAGGAGATATAACAGAAGAGGTAACAAAAAGAAAAAGAGAGTGGTAACAGAGATCTTGTAATACAAAAAACTGAAAGTTGTAAACCTTCAAGTGATAATCGAAAGAAAAGTCCAGTGGTAAATACTCGTTTCTCTTTTTTTATTTTTGCATGCATATACGAAAGAGGAAAACAGAAACAAAAAAAAGGGAGAGTTGTCTTACCATCGCTGTTTGTGGGTCTTCCCTTCCTCAGTGATAAGCCTTTCGGCTTCTCCAAGCCTGATATGGTGAACTAAAGGGAGGGGAAGACCCCTGGTAGTTTTGTTTTGGTTTAAAATTTTTTTTTTCGCTTCGTATTTTCTAGATCTAGGGTAAATAAGGGTGTATCCTCTGAATCCAACCACAGATTCATGTTGAGGATGAAAAGGGGGTTATTTTGGTGTGTTTTGGAGGTTCGCCGGCGCCGGTTAGCGGTGGCCGACGGCGGAGAACACGGCGGCCGGCCACCGGATTCTGGGTTTCATATGATATTAAAGAGAAAATGAAGAACGGTTTGGGATTACAAAACCGAAAAATGAAACAAATGGCTGAAAATCTGATTTCGGCCTAAAAAGGGGGCTTTTATAGTTATTATTATTTTGCTAAATGGGTAAATTACACACTTAATCCCACCGCGTTTTCAATATTTTCGTTTTTGTCTTGCCGCATGGTATAATTACAATCCCAGTCCCCTTGATATTTCAAAATCTTGTAATCCAGTCCCTAAATTACACCGAATCAATTTTCAAATGGTAAAATTACGCCTTTAGTCATCCCGCGTTTTTGAACTTTTCATTTTGGGTCTGCCCCTTGGTCTAATTACAGTTTTGATCCTTTTAGGTTTTGTTTGTTTCGCATTTTCGTCCCTAAATTACATGTTATTGTTCTTTAATTTCTGCCACTAACTTTTATTTTTCTTTCATTTCAGTCCTGTATTCTTTGTAAATATTCATGTTCGTATTATAATCGTATATGTTGATATTCTATTATTTTGTTTTATGTCCCTCGTATATGCCTCGTATTTTATGTTTATATGTATAAGTGTGTTAAGCTTATAATAGTCATGTATTTTTTTTTATTTTATCCGGTTATTCGTATTAAAGCATGTTATGTTCTATTTGACTCGTAAAACAACATGTTCTTGTATTTTTGTATGTATCGTATGTTTTCTTGGCTTTTAGGTTACGTGTTAGTGTGTCTTCTTTTATGTATAATATATTGTTCCATATATGTTGAAATATGTTTTATGACTAGCATGTATGTCTTTTTGAAATATTTGTTCGTCTATATACGACGTAATTATTCCTGCATTGTTATTCTAATTTGTTAAAGTTGTTTTTATCTATTATTTAGAATAATATGTATATATGCATGTTTTAATCTAGTATATCATTTATGTTAGATTAGTATTCTTTTATGTCAATATTTATTGCATTTAAATATTTTGCCATGTTTTATATTTTTACCAATAAGATTGCATATGATTTATAACTTGTTAATGTGGTGTCCTTTTATCCGAGCGTAAACGGGGCCAGTATCAAGCGTAGTGATAGTGGTTAGGCGTTTATTCTCGGATAACGGGGCCCTTAAAATTTATTCGCAATTATGACCGAATTTTAAAATAATTGTCACTTTAATCCGGAAAATCCAATATTAATAAAGCGGTAATTATTAAAGTACCAATTTTGGGCGGTGTGGGGGTGCTAATCCTTCCCCATCCGTAACCGACTCCCGAACCCAACATTTTTTGAATCTCTGGTTTTATGGTGTCCGGCCTACCTAAGTGGCCGGTGGCGACTCCATTTTTTAAAATGCGGTTTTTTTAAAAAAAACCCACGGAATAAATATTTTAATATCCAAAAAAAATCACAAACACCTCTCAACCCTTCGAAAACCAACTTTTTTAGCGATAAGAAAAAAGACATCGCTACAATAACATCATATATATTAAATTATATTAAAAATAAAAATTATATTCGAGTCGACTTTAATTTTGTTGTTAATCTTATTTATTTCCTTTTTATGGCATTAACTTTAATTTAATTATCATATTTCTTATTTTTACAAAATTAAATTTATTTTAATTTAATAAAAAGATTAAAATTATATTAAAAATTCATTTAATGAAGCCAAACTTATCTTATGATTAGAGTTATAATCGTGAGTTTGAATTCATTAAATGAATTTTTAATATAACTTTAATTTTTTATTTTAAATCATGCATTAACTATTATTTAATATATATATATAATGTTTTCAATATTAATTTAATTATTATATTTCTACAGTGGTGTAAATATTTTTTATGCGTCCTAAGTTTGTCATGTTCGAGTCCCCTTAATTCATATTTATTTTCTTTTTCCCATCATTAACAACAAGCTAAGACATATACTACATGTTGTATTTTATATCACAAATGGGGTGTTGGTTCAGTGGCAATATCATGCCCCTTATCTTAAGAGTTCTTGGGATTGAATCCTAGCCAAGGCTAGATCGGTATTTCTTTTATTTTCCTCATCCAATCAGGTGACATGTGTCACCACCTGATTAGGGAAAAATAAATTTACCTAATTGAGTGATTAATTTATTTAATTAAATTAAAATTAAGATCAAATTAATATATTAGATAACTAACATGGATCAAATGTGTAGTTATACAATTTTTCTTTAACAGTCACGTCACCCCTCAATTAGATTTTAACGATTGATGGTTTGATTAGGTTCAATTAAATAATTTGTTGGTCATATTTTTAGTTTTTTAATTGGATAGTCAAAATAAACTACCTAATAATTGAGTTAGTTTACCCATATTTTAATTAGTTTACCCATATTTTAATGCCGGTCATGTTTATAGATGTATTCAGAAGCCCAAGCTTCTGGTTATAAAAACCAAACTCAACTCCATTATTTTTTAAAGGAGGAGAAAGGATGACGGAGACTACTACTCCTCTTCTTATTCCTAATTCTACACCTTGTGAGAAATATCCTTCCATTTTTTTGAGTGTAAGGTTGGCAATGGCAGTGGTATAAATGTTATTCAGGCGTTAAAGATTATAGGCAAGTTTTTTTTTTATGTTCAATTTACTGTTTATGTTTTCTTTTATAGAGAAATTATTAGACGTATCTGATCACCATGTTATTCATGGTCAATCCAATAATATTCACTCATTTCAGTGTAACGTCTAAGTAACTACCCACTCCTTAGTTACATGTAGGAAAGAGGTGAAGATTCACCTTGAAAAAGAAAGACATGGAAAATATTATTGGATGAGACCATAGATGATGTGGTGAGCCAGACCCATCCACACAGTAATCGGGTTTGATTAATCCTTAAAATATTATTTTGATTTATTGGTAAATTTGTATTATTCAATTCACGATCTTATATTCTACCAATTAAATTGGATAATTGATTGACCAGTTAACCAAAATATTTGATTCAGGTTGTAATCACTCAAATTCGTCTGGCACTCTCTTTTTCGTTTTAAAATTCATTTTTATTGTTATTTAATTTCATTTGGAAAACCCCTGCCCGGTTATGAAATTAAAATGTGGAGTCGCCACCGATCTTTTTAAAAAAATGTAGACTGGACACCAAAATAAAACCAGAGATTAAAAATTTAGGTCCGAGAGTCGGTTACGGATGGGGAAGGATTAACACCCCCACACTGTAACACCCCTTTTCTCGTATCCAATACTGAATACGATTCAGAGGTATCACAAAACATTCGTAAAACCCTCTACATTTGTAATTCGGTAAAGTTTTGTTTCTTTAAAAAATATTACAATGTATTTAGTTTTTATTTACAAATCTAGTTATTCGCGTAAAGTTTAAAAATAATATTTTTATCTTCAAATTGAGTTTATTTTCAGGCAGCAACTTATCAATTTAATTTTTCTTGATATAATTAATAAAACTGCCTAAAAACTACATGATTTAAAATTCATCCAGATACCAAATAAAATACAAATTCTATCAGAGTAGGCACACCCTTTTAATATACATGCCAACTAGTAAATATCAAACATTATCAGAAGATATCTTACTGATACTGATGTACTTGTTATTGATTGATGATGTCCGAATAAGCTCCTTACTCCAACCATTTCTTCTTTCCTACGTGTAAAACAATTACACGCTAAGTATTTACTTAGTGAGGCAATAATTCAAATTCAAGTGCAATTGTCATAATATCAATATTAATGATTAACAATGCATATGATCACATTACCATTATATGCTCGTTAACATAAATAAATATGTATATCAAAGTGATAAGATTAGATCTTACCAATACCGTTGCCATTTCTATCCGTAAGCTTTCAATGCTTACCAATACCTTTTTCTATTTCTATCTGCAAGCTTATCTTCATGTTTCTTTTTGATTCTGTTCAATTTATTTAGCCCAAGGTATTGAATTAAGAGATTCTATGTACACGAGTCATCCCCCATACCCAACCTTTCTTGAGTATGTATATTATTTGCACCGTAGCGCTTAGCACCCTAAGTGCTTCCGTATACCCAAACCTTGCATGAGTATACCCTCATTGAGTATTAATAAAATTGCACCGTAGTGCTTAACACCCTAAGTGTTTCCGTATACCCAAACCTTGCATAAGTATACCCTCAATGAGTATTTATGAATATTGCACCGAAGTGCTTAGAATATTTATATAGGTGTTTATGACCCTATGGATATCCAACTATATCATCGAACCTCTATATCATACATTGGGCTTTATTTAATCATTTATGTCATCAATGGCAACATATATCAATCAATATATATATATATCAACATTTGGCAGTTTATACTAGAAATAATATTTCAATCTCATCAATGTAAGTAATCATATGATCAATGCATTTTATATTTCAATTCTTGACATATTACGACATGTCAATCATATGCTCAATGACATAAATATCATAGCAACAATAATTTAGGGTAGGCTCATCGCAAGCCATCCCAATCATGTATAAAATATCAGTGTAGTATGACATGTATGCAATTGCACTCACCTGGGCCATGTATTAGTATGCCTCACTAAGTCTTATTTGATCCTTTCCTTCATTGTACCTCGAACCTCCCTTGATTCTAACTTAACTTCATAATTCAAATAAGTAAAATATTTGTTAGATCTCAATCTAACAATATCTTAGACATATTGTCCAATATAATCATTTAAATACAAAATCTCCAAACATTTTCTTTTCTTCCTTGTATTGTTCAAAAACTCATTATGGTCCTCAGTGACCAATTTGAACTTCCATTAACTCTTTTCAAGCTTACTAATCAACCTTAGATACAAAGTGTATCAATTCTCATTTTCTAGCAGTTTCCAGTACATCCAAAGAAATATTTCTATAAAATAATCTACAACTCATAATTCGATTCCGTTTGTTCCGGAAAAAATAAGATTCAATAATATTTCAACCATATAAATTAATATCCCAAATTCAACTTGTACGATTTATGGCGAATTTTCAAAGTCAATTTCCAGTATTGAATTTCGGAACAGCCTGGTATACTATTTTTTGACCTTTCAACACTTAAAAATTCATATCTTTTTACTCGGAACTCGAAATCAGTTTCCGTTTGTTGGACACGAAACTAGACGAACAAATATTTACATCGGTATAAAATTCACATTCTAACCATTGTTTTAGAATTTATGGTGAATTTTCAAAGTTATTACCATAAACTAGTTTTTCTACACAACTTCCATAAACAACTTCAACTTTTATACTAATTTCTCCTTATTTCTCTACTTTTCAATTTAGTCCAATCACTAGCTTTAAACCACCAACTCATCACATTCTTCACCAAATAATTATTCACAATAATTCTCCCTAATTTTCCTTATTTACCGAAATAGTCACTAAAATACAAAGATAAGGATTCAAATTTTTTAACTTTGCAATTTAGTCCTGAATTCAACATTACTACCTAATTCCATCATTACAACTAAAAATCAGATTTAACCCCCATACAAAACTTCAATTTCGATTTGGTCACTTAACTTTGATAAATTGTCAAAATGGTCACTAATTCAATTCAACATCAATTTGGCATTCTAACTTCATTTTCTTATCTCTAACATCATTAATAACATATATACACTCCAAATTCTAAAAATTCAAATTTGGTCCTTCAACTTTTCAAGTTGCCGAAATGGTCCCTACACAATTTAACTTAGGGTTTTGCTTCCAAACAACAATTCAAGCTTAATAGATCAATATTTCAGCATCACAAACCCTGAATTAAACTTGAATCCATAAACCCTAATCATCTTCATAATAATCAAAACATGTAAAACTTAAATCCCAACTCAACATCATGATTTTAACATTATACTAGCTTGATTTCAACTTGAATTCAATCATGGAATCATAAAATCTCAAAAGCCCCAATTTGATCCATAAACCCTAATTTCTTTCTCATGTAAATTATCATCAATCAAGCATGGATTTCATGAATTATTGATATCAAAAGATAGAGCTTGAAGAGTAGAACAACTTTGTAGTTGAATAGATTACCTGAAAACCGAGTTTCGGGGCTTGAATCGAGCTTGGAAAAAATTTTCTCTTTATTTTCCTAGCCCTCACGTTTTTGGCTGGAAAAGATGAACAATCACCATTATTTTACACATATATCTATTAAATGAATATTAAATTCATTTAATAGTGAAATTACAATTTTGCCTTTTTTTATCTAATGGTTGAGATTGATTTTATCATTAATCAAGGGCCAAGATTTAATCTTTCATTTTATCTTTCCAAAATTTTCCTTATAACTTTTTAAATATTTCAAAATTGCCATTGAGGCCAAATGACCAATTTGCCCTCCAACTAGTCTTTATTTACTAGTTTGTTTCTAAATTGCCATTCCATTACAATCTAACTAAATCTAGTTAGAATTCAACTAACCATAATAAAATATTCTTAAAATAACATTTTATGACTTTTTCATAGTTTTTGGATCAGTCTCCTAAATTTTCATTATATCCAATAAACCGAAAAATAATCATTTACTCAGAAATAAAATGTAGGTTCCATCTTGAATCAAACTAAAAATATTTCCAACACTTGGAAATGACTTTTATAACCTTTCTCTATCTTATTGAAAAAATTTCAAAATTTTCCAGTTCGATCCAAGTATCCGAATTCCACTTAAACTTTAACTGCGATTTTCCCAATAATCGAAGTATCAGATCGAACCAATAATTCCACATTCGATTCACACCCTTATGTGATCTTTTTATTTATGAAATAAAAACCCTCAACTTTTGAGAAATTACAACTTTAGTCCCCCCACACTTTTCCAAAGTTTATAATTTAGCCATAAAATTTTCAAAATTTACATTTTGGTCACTACGTTTTTAAACTTCAATTCCCATTCCAATTTTCCTTGGAATTCAACCAAACTTTAAGAATACCTTATTCAATTCACTATCTATCACATGAGACCTTTAAAACTTGGAAATTTCCTTTCCAAAACCCATAATTAAAGAAATCCCAACTTTCACATTTTGTCATTTTAGTCACTAAGTCATAATTAAAGAAATCCCAACTTTCACATTTTGTCATTTTAGTCACTAAGTTAGCTTTTAAGCTATTATCTTAGTACTAAATGACCCTTAATCAACTTAGTAACTTTTGGGGTATTACACACACCGCGCAAAATTGGTACCTGTCCGATTATTTAATGTCTTGGTATTGCAAAATTTTGAATTCGAATCAAATTTTAAATATGATTCTTAAATGTATGAAAATGTTCTAAATATTTAAACAAAAGAAAATTCCCTTAAATATTATGTCCTAAAATGGTATGGATATTCTTTTATTTAGGGATATCGAGAAGGCCGCATCTTTTTACGCCCGAGACACGAGTTCTCAAACTCCCTAAATAAAGAATATTACCTTAATTCTTAACTCATCTAATCACTATTATGATGCAAAATTCTAAAGTAGCATGTAAATATACGTATGTACTTAAAAATATCATACTTTCGGTAAAATATATTTAATATTTATATTTATAAAAAAATATCTATATATGTATATAAAGTTAATAGTTTTTATATATTTATATATTATTTTTACAACAATGAGTATTTATTATTATTTTATATATGTACATTAATACATAATATTTAAGGTAAAATATATATGTATTACTTATTAAAAATATACCTATATATATATATTAAGAGTTATATATATATATATTACAAAAATAAGCATTCATTATTATTTTATATATATTGTAATTAAAAAATACTATATTTTATTTTATAAATATACACCTAAAACCTTATATATATAAGAATATGGAAAATATAAAAAAATATGGACTATAGATAAAAAACTTATATATATACATATATTTTATATATGATATTAATATACATAACATATAAAAATAGATTACTTTGTATAATAATAATAATATATTATATACACATAATAATAATAATAATAATAATAATAATAATAATAATAATAATAATAATAATAATAATAATAATAATAATAATAATAATGCATGAACTAAACTAATACATATAAAACATCATGAAAATAAATTTTAAGGGCTAAAATGCATTAATATTAAATTACATGGCATGAAATAATATAAAAAGGGACTAAAATAAAAAAATATAAAATATGAAGAAATAAACTTAAATTAACCGAAATAATATGCTAGAAATTAAATACTAAAACATAGTGACCAAATCGAAATAAAACAGAAATTAAAAGCCACAAAAAAACAAAAAAGACGATATTAAACACGCATTAAAAACAAAAGGGCCAAAAACATAATTATCCCATGGAAAGAAGTGGAAATGGGGTAAAAGTTAGAGGGCCCAGAGGGTAATTTACCCATAACTGAAAACATGCGGATCCTCCCTGAATTCGGGTTACCGCGCAGGTCGGGCACACCAAACGGTGTCATTTTGCAATAATCGGTTTAAAAACAAATTAAAATAGTTTTTTTAAATCAAAGCATAAAAAACCCTAAACTTCTATTATTCTCCCCATCATTTCTACCAGAGCACGCGGCACCGCTTCCCTTCCTTATCTTCGTTTACCGGCCTCGCGGCCTTACGGCGAGCACATGGTGGTGCTCAAACGGCCATGTATGATTCAAAATATTTTCTTTCTTTTTTCATTCGAAATAAAAGGAAAAATTTAAAACAAAATAGATTTGATTTCGAAAGAAAAGAAGAGAATTTACCATCAATCTTCTTGTATTGATTTTGGATTTCTTACAAAAAAATTCCCCTTTTACCGATTTTTTTCATTTGAATCCCCCCGATTACAATTGCTTCTGGGTTTATAATACCCAATTTTTACAATAAAATATAACTCCCCTATTATTTTAATCTTCATATTTGATTTCATGATGCAAGACCGGATTTTGGGGGATGTTGCCAGTGGTTAGGGTAGGGGTATGGTTATGGCAGAGGGTAGTTTGATAGCATAGGTTAAGGTTAATTGAAGGTTTATAGGTTAGGGTTTAGATTTAAGGATAAGGTTAAATCAGGGAAAAAGGCTCGGACGGCAGCTGCGGCGGTAACAAGGGTAACGACGGTGGATAGAGTTTAGGGTTAACATTAGGGTTTCTAAAAATTAATCTTTTTCTGGTTTGGGTCGGGTTATGGACTGGGTCTAGGTCTAGTTTGAGTCATGGGTTTGGGTTTGTATGGGTAATGCCCGGACAAATTCGGACTATTACAATTGCCCCACTTTGCTCATTATTGTGCAACGACAATGGAGTAAAGACTAAAAGAGAGCCAATCAGGTTCGGCAGATCTTCTTTCTTCTCGGTGTAAGTCTTCTTTCTTGATTGATCCACCTGCCACTCTTGGGGAAGCAAAATCTTCAAAATGGGAGTTGGGGAAACAAAATGAGTTTGGCTTGTTGCTTATCTTCTTAGTGTAGCTTCGTATTATGTTGAACTGGTGACCCACTCCATTAGAAGTTCAAGGAGATAGGTCTGTTGTTGTAGCTTCATCTCTTTTTTTGTGTATCTTTATCTTCTGTTGGATGAGTGACCCGCTCTATTGAAAGTTCAAGGAGATAGGGTCAGTTGTTGTAGTTTTGTCTTCTATTGGATGGGTGACCTGCTCCATTAAAATTTCAAAGAGAAAAGACCTAATGTTGTAGTTCATCTTCTATTGGATGGGTGACCTGCTCCATTGGAAGTTCAAGGAGATAGGATATGATGTTGTAGTTCATCTTCTATTCGATAGGTGACCTATTTCATTGGAAGTTCAAGGAGGAATGATATGATGTTGTAGTTCATCTTCTATTGGATGGGTGACATACTCTATTGGAAGTTCAATGAGAAAGGATTTGATACTGTAGTTCATTTTCTATTGGATGGGTAACCTGCTCCATTGGAAGTTCAAGGAGAAAGGATCTGATGTTGTAGTTCATCTTCTATTGGATGGGTGACATGCTCCATTAGAAGTTGCTCCATTAGAAGTTCAAGGAGATAAGATCTGATGTTGTAGTTTCATCTTCTATTGGATGGGTGACCTGCTCCATTGGAAGTTCAAGGAGAAAGGATCTGATGTTGCAGTTTCATCTTCTAGTGGATGGGTGGCCTGCTCCATTGAAAGTTCAAGGAGATAAGATCTGATGTCTTAGTTCATCTTCTATTGGATGGGTGACCTTCTCCATTGAAAGCTCAAGGAGAAAGGATATGATGTTGTAGTTCATCTTCTATTGGATGGGTGACCCGCTCCATTGGAAGTTCAAGGAGATAGGGTCATTTGTTGTAGTTCTATCTGTTCTACTGCTATTTCAGGGAGACAAACTTGTGTCAGTACTCATTCCGCTGCCACTTCAAGGAGATGAGACTAAGTATATTCATTTCATTCGTTTTGAATATCTAAGGCCTCCTTATAGGTTTGTGCTTAGAGATGTTTGAAAAAGATCTTTTCAAGGCGCCCGTTTGGGTTTTCACCTTGACTTTCATTTTTCTCATTTTTTGATTTTTTTCTTCTTTCTTTTTTATTATTTTTGTTTTTTTCTTTGGTTTTTTTTGAAATTTCTTTGGTTTTTTTGAATTTTTTCTTTTTTTAACTACAAAAATGATAAAAATGTAAACTTACAAATCCGTAAATTTTGACCAAGCTAACATTCCGCTGAGGAGACAAGGTCTGAAGTTCACAAGGTTGATCCAGCTACAACATCGATGAAGAGTCAGGATCTGAAGTTTGATTTGACCAAGCTACCATACCGCCGAGGTGACAAGGTCTGAAGTTCATAAGGTTGATCCAGCTACAATGCCGACGAAAAGGCAGGATCTGAAGTTTGATTTGACAAAGTCACCATACCACCGAGGAGACAATATCTGAAGTTCATAAGGTTGATCTAGCTACAACACCGACAAAGAGGCAGGATCTGAAGTTTATATTTAACCAAGCTACCATATCGCCAAGGCGACAAGGTTTGAAGTTTAAAGTTTTGATTTGATTTTTTTTACTCTTTCGTGTCGAAGAGGCTAAATTTTGTTGAAGATTATATGTTTCTTCTTCCTGAGGATGCCAAACAATCTTCTTCTTTCTCTTGGGTTCCATTCCTTCATGTCAAGGGCACTGAAACTTGATGGAAGTGATCTTCATTTTCTTTGTTTCTAAGTCCCCATTTCAGATTCGTGCCTCGAACATTTTCAAAAAGATTCTTTTCAAGGTGCCCTTTCAGGTCTTTGCCTTGATTTTTTTCGATTTCACATTGAATGATCAATCTCCTTGTGGTTTGGCTTCCTTTCTTGATTGATGATTCACCATATTTGATTCACTCATGTTTTTATATAAGGTAGAGTATATGCACTTGTTGATGAATGCACCCTATTTTTATGGTATACGTATGCAATTTAACCTAAATGCTCGATGCTGAGATAAATGACATGCAATGCAATTAACCATAGCTTAACTTTAAAAGGAATGCCTCGTGACTCTAGCTGGTCATATCAGGCCTCTTAGCATTATTCTCTTTATGCCTCAAGTTCTGTTCTGTTGACTGATAAAGTCAATCTTGTCGAATGATGCCCCAACTTCTCTCAGATTTGATTGTCTCTTTTGGAAATCACCTCTTTGGGCGAGTGTCAACTTTTGAGTGCCTTCTTTTCCTAAATTCTGAGTTCTATTAAGCTCACTCTTCTAATTCTGTGATGTTTGTGGACATTAATGCCCCCACTAATACTCTTGTTCTTCGACCCAATATACCAAGTTTGCCTTATTTTGGACATTTAGGGCGAGAATGTTTTAAATGCAAAAACTTGCAAAGATGGGTTTTTTTCATTTATGCAAAAATCTTGTGCAAAGTTTAGAAGAAATTATTAAATTTTTTAGAAATGTAAAATTTTGAAAATCAAAATTGTGTACTCAAATATCAAGTGCAAAAAAGTACTTTTTCTTCAAATTGACAATGAGCAGCCCGAATAAAGCATATGTTTAGAGGATAGCAAGGGTTACAGCGATACAAGCACATGTGAAGTCTTTTCCGGGCTATTAGGTTTCTAAGAGGAACATTCCCCATACCTAATTTCTACCCCATTTGAGTGGCTCTCTTGATCTCACTAACTCACCATGCCCCATCTTTCCTTCATTTGGTGTCGATCAGGTACTTGAAGTTTGACGTTCCTTGAAGAAAGGTTAACCCTCATAGGCAAAATATAGTCTGAAGATAAAACTCAGACATCTATGTATGATCAGAATGGTCTTTATAGGCTTGTAATGTAGGCTATGGCTCATGGGTATGAAAAAATGATATACAGGCCCAAATAAGTGTTTAAGGGTAATGAAACCAATGATCATTTCTTCTTGGCAAACTCTCACTTTTGCACTTATAGTTTGGATGTACTTTGATGAAATGCTCTTTTTTCTTTCAATATTTGGATCACTCTAGACTGCCCATTTTTGGGTTTTCACCCTAGAGTTCATTTCATTCTTTTTTAGCTCTAGGACATGTAGCCTTTAACCGATTGGCGTCTTGGCTCGGCGTTAATGCGTTTCCATTTAAAAGTGATCAATCTACCAAAGTTGGTATAAGCTTCTAATTAAAATCTCATTCTTGTATTGCTTGATTTGCGTATGCTCACATGGAGTAACCTTTTTTTCTTTTTCTTTTTTCATTCCATGGATCGCTCTAAACTGCCCATTTTTGGGTTTTCACCCTAGAGTCATTTCCTTTCATGTTTAGGAAAATGTAGTTGTGGACTGATTTGCAGTCTCGACTAGAAATTGATTCTTTCCTCTGCTTGAGAGTAACCAATGCTCTTGCTTTTCCTTTATTGCACTTTTTGACTAAGCATTTTCTCCTTTAATTGTTTCAGCCTTTTTGTCGGCAATTTTCAACTTGATCTGGTTAGCTTCTTTGAGCATAAACATTTCTTTCATTGGCATCTTCTAATGTTTTTCTGACCCTTGCATTGAATGTATCTGATCTCACTTCTTATCCTAATTGAAATGTTATCTGTGTAGCATGATCAAGATGGGGCGGCCTTTATTTGCAAACAAAATTTTTCCTTCTTTGCCCCTAGTGTGGGGTGATCCTTGGTTTGGGTTTTATTAAAAAAAAGACCAGGCTCAAAGGAGGACATCAATGAATATTTTCTTATTTGTAAAAGGAGTTGAAGGAATGCCATTCGTCTTCTCATATACGGATATCTAAATAGTCTTCAAGGGTAGAAGTTTAGGGTCATCACTCAATTCAAGGACCTTAAAAAACAAATGCCTGAGAGAGGAATTCACTCGATGTGATCTGCCCATTTCCTGAACACTCATTTTGTTCTTTTTGTCTGCCTAAGCAGAATAGAAGATGTTCATATTTGCGGCATCCTTGCAACATCCGCTATCTTTGAGACATAGGTTGTTCAAATTTAATCATTAGGTTTGAATAAAAGGTACTCTTGCAATTGAAATTCAATGACCTAATAAAAATAATATGTACATATGTTTGGGAAAGCAAAAACCAACTCATAGCAATGAATGAAGTGTTTAAAGAATCAAAGAATATGAATTGTTTGTCAAATAAGATGTAAAATAAAGTTTATTTTATTAAAACAGGTAAACAATAGTTTTGACAAAAGCTCCTCATTTTGTTTTTTTCTTCTCTCTTTTCATCATCATTTTTTTAAGTAAACTAAACTCACATAGGGCGTGAAATAGATAGACTTCACTCGTTCTGAAGTTACAACCAGTCCAAAAAGCTTGCCCTATTTTTCTTCCAACTTCTTTCTAGTGTGGACATTTTTTTCTCTCTGCTTAAAAGGATTTAGTCATCTAATCCTAAAATGATGGGTTTAATTGGGCCTAAGTTGGATGTCCTAGGGTAAATTACCAAAATCGGTCTACGAATGTGAATACAATGTATGTAATAAACATGTTATGTTGCTGAAAATGCAAAATGCAATAAAGATGCAATGCTGAATGTAAATGAATGCAAAAAAGAGGTTGATTTTGGAGTGAACATCTTAGAACAACTTTCATAAAATTTCATGTTACATCAGACATTAGAGTTACAGATAATGTCGAGCTCTAGTGCCTAGCTTCTGTAACTTCTCTAAGAGCCTAGCCAACCTCTCGTTTTGTTCTGAGAGCTTATCGTTTTGACTCAATTTTGTCTCTACATCAGCCAAGTCCATCACTTGTTGGGCATCTCTTTGTGCTTCAGCAATAACATCTTTCATGTAGTTGCCTTTTTCCTTTATTTTCTCTGAAGACTCTTGAAGCTGAAGATACCACTTTTTCTTATTTTCTTTCAATGCTCTCTTGATACCATCCATCAGATCTTTGTACATCACTAGAATGTCGTTACGCTCATCCACTTGCTTCTTTAGCTTTTGAACTTTAGCTTGACTATCATTTAATTCAGCAATGATGTCTCCGCGCAAATGTATACACATGTTCAAGGTCTCGATCTTAGCTTGACTACTCCTCGGGTCTTCCATGAGGGCAAGGTATTGATTTTCCATTGCTTGCAGATTACAAGTTAAGGTACTAGCTCGTTCCTCATTGGCCTTAGAACTCTCTTTCCAAAATTTGACATCTCTTATCAGGCCTTTAATTCTTTCTTTCCATTGATCGAGATTGTCACCCAAACCAATATTTTTAAAAGTGAAACGAAGCTTTTCATAGTTGCCTTGCAAGCTCTTCAGTTTATTTTCCACACAATCTATTTCTTTCTTCGATCCACTAACTTGAGCGCCACGCTTCAAATGACTCTTTTCATCTTCTTCAATTTTGGACGCCTTTGGCTCCATAATGCTGGGTGAACGATAGTTGAACCATATTGGTTTTCTTTCTCAAATTTCCACATGTTGCACTCTAAGAGGTTCTGAACTTGACACTTGAAGGCGGTATAATTTTTAATTACATACCCCATAATTCTAGAATGATACTCACAATGAGCTTCAGCGTTATACCATTTAGGGTATGGAGGTTGTAGAGGTGCGAGGTGACATAGGACCACCAATCGTGTCTCCAACAATTGCATATATAGCTCCCTATACGAGATGGGTATAGGACCGAAGGGACCATTGGTTCTTGGCTTCTGGATGCCATACGACAATGACTCAGAAAAGTGGACACTAGAATTTGAACTCTGCCCTGGGTACTGGATTATGAGCGTTGGAAATTAGCTCCTCTTCGTATGCTCTGGTGTACTAGTATTGGTCAGGCTTTTGAAAGCTTTAGGGATCCCTTCTTCAAAACTCAGTAGCCCTTCTTCAACAAGGCTTATGACTTTGTTCCTTAGAGCTCTGCAATTTTCGGTAGTATGTCTTGTTCCTCCTAAATGATAGTTACATCTTGCCTTGTTGTCATACCCTTTAAGAAAAGAGGGCTTTTTTGGCTTGGATTGGACTGGAGTCACAAGACCCTTCTTGACCAGTATCGAGAGCAAATCTATATATGCCATCGGAATTTGAAATGCCTTTTTTTTTATCTTTCTCTTCTTTGTCTTTTCTTTGGCTCACCTCCACTTTCTTTGAAATTGAAGCCTTTGCATCTTCGGGTGTCTTATTGATGTCGATCGCAACGCTGCACCGACCTTTGGGTTTACCAGAATTATCTTGTTCATATATAAGGTCTTGATTGGTGGCCATCATGATTTGGCTTTTATTCAGTTCGTTCTTCTCTCCTTGTACATTATACTTTTTCTTTTTCGCCATATCAGTCATCATACCCGTCATTTCGGCCATCTATCTTTTCAACTCTTGCACATTACTAATCTCAGTATTGGTGTAGGCATGTTATGGTACGTCTAACATATGAATCTCGGAAGGACTTCCCATCTTTTTTAGCTTCTCTTCAAGGCACTGCCCTATATCTGTGGTCTTGTCTATCTGATCACTTGACTTCTTTATTATGAAAGCCTCCTTAATCTTAGATCACTCGTGAATCAACACCCTTTTCTATGTTATGCATATGCAATGCAAAAAAACATAGAAAATAAAAAATTGGTCAGTACACGTGTAATAAAAATGAAAACAAGAATAAGTATGTAAGTATTAAAGAGTAAATTTGTACAACCTACCCGAGCATGATTTTATACCCGGCATAATGAACAGAGTCCTACTCGGCATGATTTCTACCCGACATATTATTATTTACAGAAAGAAAAATCCTACCCGGCATGATATCTACCCGGCATAATGAAATATAAACAGATTCCTACCCGGCATGATATCTACCCGACATATTATTCATGAAATAAATCTAAAGAGTATACAAAGGTTAGAAGCGTTTCTTCTTTGAACTTTTAACGGGTTCCATTTCTAAAGCAGGGCTCCTATGATCCTTTATATATGGTTCGGTTCTACGGAAGGGTACCTGAATTGTCCTCGCTGTCCTTTATTAAAGGTAGTAATGCCCCTGATCCTCACCTATTATAGGCTTCAAACGGACCAAGTTCAATTCAGAGGGATACATCCCTTATGCCTATACGGAGGTAACCCACACGAAAGCATAAAAAATATATCCCGAAAGCAATTCACTAACCTATACGGTGGTAACCCACACGAAGGCAGTATTACACTTCCACTTAAAATAGGATGGAGCTCGGGTAGAAAACTCATGGAATGGAATGCAATGCAAGTGCACGGTGTGTGAGGAGAAACTATCAAACCTTTTGACACCTTATTTCTATGTTCAGTTATACTAAGCAGTAAAAGTAAAGCAGTTACATTTACAAAAAGTAAAATACATGTCTTATTAACAAAAGACAGAATCATACTTTAAATTAAAATCGAATTCGTAAATTTCCAATCGACCAAGACTAAAAGATAATTGACTCGTGGCTTGGCTCTCTTTTTATTTTAAAAAGCCCCTAGCGGAGTCGCCAGCTGTAATCAACCAAATCTGTCCGGCGTTCTCTTTTTCGTTTTCAAAATTCCTTTTTCTTGTTATTCAATTTTATTTGGAAAACCCTTGTCCGGTTATGAAATTAAAATGTGGAGTCACCACCGATCATTTAAAAAAAAGGTAGACCGAACACCAAAATAAAAACAGAGATTAAAAATTAAGGTTTGGGAGTCGGTGGATGGGGAAGGATTAGCACCCCCCACACCGCCCAAAATTGGTACCTATCTGATTATTTAATGTCTTGGTATTGGAAATTTCGAATTCGAATAAAATTTAAAATATGATTCTTAAATTTATGAAAATGTTTTAAACATTTAAAGAAACGTTCCATTATTTAGAATAATCGAGAAGTTCACATCCCTTTACACCCGGGAAATGATTTCTCAATTTTCTAAATAAAAGAAAATTCCCTTAAATATTATGTCCTAAAATGGTAAGGATATTATTTTATTTAGGGATATCGAGAAGGTCGCATTCCTTTACTCCCGGGACACGAGTTCTCAAACTCCCTAAATAAAAGAATATTACCTTAATTCTTAACTCATCTAATCACTATTATGATGCAAAATTATAAAGTAGCATGTAAATATACGTATGTACTTAAAAATATCATACTTTCGGTAAAATATATTTAATATTTATATTTATCAAAAAAATATCTATATATGTATATAAAGTTAATAGTTTTTATATATTTATATATTATTTTTACAACAATGAGTATTTATTATTATTTTATATATGTACATTAATACATAATATTTAAGGTAAAATATATAAGTATTACTTATTAAAAATATACATATATATATTAAGTTAGTAGTTATATATTATATTACAAAAATAAGTATTCATTATTATTTTTATATATATTGTAATTAAAAAAATACTATATTTTATTTTATAAATATACATCTAAAACCTTATATATATATAAAAGAATATGGAAAATATAAAAAATGGACTATAGATAAAAAAAACTTATATATATACATATATTTTATATATGATATTAAGATACATAACATATAAAAATAGATTGCTTTGTATAATAATAATAATAATAATAATAATAATAATAATAATAATAATAATAATAATAATAATAATAATAATAATAATAATAATGCATAAACTAAACTAATACATATAAAACATCATGAAAACATATTTAAGGGCTAAAATGCATTACTATTAAATTACATGGCATGAAATGATATAAAAAAGGGACTAAAATAACACAAATATAAAACATGAAGAAATAAACTTAAATTAACCGAAATAATATGCTAGAAATTAAATACTAAAACATAGTGACTAAATTGAAATAAAATAGAAATTAAAAGCCACAAAAAACAAAAAAGACGATATTAAACACACATTAAAAACAAAAGGACCAAAAACATAATTATCCCATGGAAAGAAGTGGAAACAAGGTAAAAGTTAGAGGGCCCAGAGGGTAATTTACCCATAACCGAAAACACGCAGATCCTCTCGGATTTGGGTCACTACGCGGGTCGGGCACATTAAACGGTGTCATTTTGTAATGGTCGGTTTAAAAACAAATTAAAACATTATTTTTAAATCAAAGCATAATAAAAAAACCCTAAACTTCTATTATTCTCCCATTCTTTATACCAGAGCGGCGGCGCTTCTTCCCTTCCTTTTCGCCGTTCATCGGCCTCGCGGCCTCACAATGAGCACACGGCGGCGCTCAAACGGCCAGATATTATTTGAAATCTTTTCTTTCATTTTTTATTCGAAATAAAAGAAAAAATTTAAAACAAAATATATTTGATTTCGAAAGAAAAGAAGAGAATTTACCCTCAATCTTCTTGTATTGATTTCAGATTTCTTACAAAAAATTCCCCCTTTTTACAAATTTTTTTTCATCTGAATCCCCTCGATTACAATTGCTTTTGGGTTTATAATACCCAATTTTTACAATAAAATGTAACTCCCCCATTATTTTAATCTTCTGATTTGATTTCATGATGCAAGGCCGAATTTTTGGGGATGTTACCGAGTGGTTAGGGTAGGTGTACGGTTATGGCAGAGAGTAGTTTGATGGCATATGGTTTATGTTAGGGTTCATGGGTTAGGGTTTAGATTTAGGGATAAGGTTAAATCGGGGACGGAAGGCTCAGACGGCAGCGGCGACAATAGGTATAACAGTGGCGGCGGATGGAGTTTAGGGTCAGCATTAGGGTTTCTAAAAATTAGGTTTTTTTGTTTGGGTCGGGTCATGAGATTCGGGTCGGGTTATGGACCGAGTCTAGGTCTAGTTTGAGTGATGGGTTTGGGTTTGTATGGGTAAGGCCCAGATAAATTGGGTTTGTTACACGGGTAATGATTTTCTTTTACTTTGCTTATAAAAATATCAAATATAATAATATGATAAATTTAATAATTGTTCGATTATGATAAAAAAATCATAACCAATCTGATCAATTATATACAATATTTGTAAATTTTATGCATTAAAATATGCTATAGTATAGTGATTCTAGTTGTTTTTACACTTATCACAACCGATCAATTATTAAATTTACAATATTATCATATTCGATATTTTAATAAGCAAGGTAAAAACATTTGTTACCCAAATCAAATATTTTGGTTAACTAGTCAATATAAGATCAAGAATTGAATAATCCGAATTTATCAAAATAATTTTTAACGATTAATCGAACTCGATTATGGTGTAGATTTTCTTAAATAAATTATTTTGATTCGGTTTCGGTTCACAGTTTTAAGCAATTAATCAAAATAGGAACAATTCGTAAGTTGAGTTATTAAATTGAAAATTTTGAAACTCTAGTGATCAAAATAGGAGTTAGAAGAAAGTTAGATGATGAATGATGTAGTTTATCCATTATTTTATTTAGGGAAAAAGAAAACTAACGTGTCACATCATCAGCTCTAACAAGAGGGACCATACTGAAAGTACCTTAAAAGTTCAGTGACCAAAAAGAAAATGAACTAAAAGTTTGGTGACTATATTGTAAATTTTAAAAGTTTGGTGACCAAAATAAAAGCGTCTTAAAAGTTTGGTGACTATTTATGTAGTTTACCCTTATTTTTTGAAGGGAATAATGCATTAATTTGGGCATCAAACCACTTCCCTTACACTCAATTTGATCCAAAATTACACAAGTACAAAAAACAGAATCTCTATCACAAGTTGGAAACAAACTGGTTTATTGGATATCTGCTTCCATAACAGACCACTGCTACATCGAATGAACAAACCTGTCTTCCCAATGTCTCTACCACATTTGTTTATAGTGTGTTGCTAATCGAGCCCTTTACTTTTATGACTAAGCAATGGGATTGGGAGATGAGCATTTCCACCTTCAATCTCAAGGCAGTACAGTTCTCAGGAAAAAAAACTTGATTAATAGAATGGTGATTTTGGAAATGATAGAAACATGTTACACAAATACAGAGTTAATCTAATATAGTGGATAGTACAGTGACGGATCTAGAATTTTCGTATAGTGAAGTCAGAGTAAGATATAGAATTTGAGGAATTCGCACAGCATTACAATAAGTATTGTGACCTCTTATCCAAAAAAATTAAGTGGCGTCAATTCTTATATTTCCTATAAAAATTCTATGAATTTAAAAGATATTTTAGTGGGATCAATTACACTTTAAAAACACTAAATACATCCGCTTGATATAGTCCGCTTGATATAGTGTAAGTAAATCTCATCCTTATATAAACCACATATGATCAGTTTAGCTGATAAAAAGTCAAACATCCAAGCTCAAGTTTAAAAAATCTGCATTTCTTCATTGCCACTCTGCTCAAGAAATTCTTTCTCTACCGTGAACAAGGAAATTAAAAATTTAATATACATTATTTTCCACTTGCAGCAATCCTAGATATCCTCCCATTACTATAACTTTGCTATGAACAAAACAAATAATTAAATAATATAATGTTGGTTAACAATTTTTAAAGTAAGTAGTTAAAGTTTTCTGTTAACACCCTTCTTTATCTCTTAGATTGTGGGCTCGAAATTTATTAAGAGCAAATTCCTCTTCCCTTCCCTAGGTAGACATTGTTAGAAAAGAAAAATAATATAGCATTGTCTTTACGATATAATTTAACTTTTACATTTCAACCTGACAGATTGATGATTCATACCATGTATACAATTTTCTGATAATTTAAATTAGGCTTAAGGGTACTTGAAGTCCTTAAATTTTTGAGAAAAAAATTAATTAAGTCCCTCAATATTTTTGCACCTAGCCCCCGAACCAATAAATTTAATCAATTAAGCCTTTTTGACCAATTTTGACTATTTTTTCTTGAGATATTACTATCATGTGAGAAATTACAATTCTCTAACGTGACATTTATAGATATCTTAGAAAACTATTTTTTATAATTTTTTTAAAATTTTTGAATTTTTTTAAATAAAATAAAAAATTCTTAAAATGTAAAGTGACAATACTGTATCACGATGCGTTGCACCAATTGGTCTAAAAAAACAGTTAAGTTTAACAGTCAACGCTGGTCAAATAGATAAATTGATAAAATTTTAGATTATAAAAACTTAATTGGGTGAAAAAAAGTTTAGGACTTAATTAATTTTTTTATCAATTTGCATAAATAATTTTATTTATAAAAATCCAAACACGTTATCAATTTATATAAATATTTTTATTTTTATAAAAATCCATCCACGTTAGTTGGGAAAGTGACTGAACAAGTAGTGAATAAAATAATAAGTATATATAATAAATTAAATTTTGTCGTACTTGTATGCAGGTGATCGAATGGGCAGGTGATCATCCATTATTATTATTAGTATAAAGTCACTCAATTATAAATAAAATTTCATCTAATTATTAAAAATTATATTTATGTCACTCAATTAACCTTCTAGTTATATTTAGGTTATTCCACCGTTTAAAGGTAAAGATCTGTTAAATGTTATATTAATAAAAATTTTACACGTGTTATACACCTCATTATCCTTTATATACGTAATTAATAAAAAAAAAAAGAGAAGGCAGATTAAAGTTTTAACCCTTCACTTTTATTCGATTAGGTTAACATGTGGGGAAAAAGTTTAGTTAAATTTCAGATCATTGTTGAATAGTTGGTTATTGATCTTTATTTCTGTTTTGGGCAGCATCTTCCTCAACAACATCAAACAAGAAGTTCCCAGGCTTAAGATCTCTATGCATAACCCCAAGAGAATGGCAAGCCTCAAACAACTCCTCTCACTGTAATGACCTTTCTTCACTATTCTATCAAAAAGTCCTTGCTCAAGTTTCTTCCCCAAACTATAATGCTCCGCTAAGCTAGGGGTATGGTAAGGAAGAATCATTGTGGGTTTCGTCCCAGAGCTTGGTTTACTCATATCTCTTTCCCTGATTTTTTTTTACTGTAAATTTCAAGTTTTTGAGTGACAGAATTTTTTTTTCTTTTTCCTTCACCATGATCCGACGTAACAAATCAAAAATTTTAAAGCCCCTCAGATTTCCTTCAACTTTAGATTTCTTTTCCCTTAATCTTCTATTCCCGTTGGCAAACAAAGAAAATTTCAATGAGAATAACAATAATAATAAATTTTAGGGTTCTATCTAGTTCATGTGTTTACAGATGCTTAAAACATTTTTAATCCTAAATACACGTGGATATTAAACTAATAACTTAATTCACGTCAGTTAGCCGTTTACCTTTAAACAGTAGAGTGACCTAAATGCAACCACAATATTAATTGAGCGACTCAAATATAACTTTTAATAATTAGGTGACTCGAATATAATCTTACCCATAATTGAATGACCTTCATTATAGTTAACCCTTATTATTATTGTTTTTGTTAGAATCATCATTTCTTATTTTTGTAAGCACGATTTACGTGATGTATAAGTAAATTATTACGTGTATGTATGAGGAGTCATTAATATATTAAAACCTAACTTACAAATTATATAGATTTTAAAATTCAACAAAAGACAGCATGCATGTGAATGTAAACTGTAAAATGAAATATAGTATTCCATGCGCCGCTGTCGCAATAGAACGTTTGTCCCTTGGATAATATTTTAATGCAGGTCATATTCACATATGTATTCAGAAACCCAAGCTTCTGGTTATATTAACCAAACTCAACTTCATTATTTTTCAAAGGAGAAGGGATGACGAAGACTAATGCCACTCCTCTTCTCACTATTTCTAATTCCACACCATGTAAGAAATATCCTTCCATTTCTTTCAAGTGTAAGGCTGGCAATGGCATTGGTATTAATGTTATTCAGGCGTTAAAGATTACAGGCAAGCTTTTTTGTTTTTTATGTTGATTTTATTGTTTATGTTCCCCTTCAAAGGTCTTCAAAGTTCGAATATCCATTCTCTTCTGAATATCTTGTTTTTGTTTTCCTACTAGAGGAATTAATGCATGCATTTATAATTGCCAAATGTCGATGAGCAAGTGGGGATGAAGAAAAGGCTTAAAAGGAAACTACATATCAGAAAGACAGGGGATTAATAAATGTGTTCCGTTTTGTTATTTTCCTCAAAACTACATTGTTTTAAGTGTTTTATTTATTTGTAGTGTCGCTTTCCAGATATTTAACTTGGTCAGCACTATGAAATTATGGTCCATGAGACTTTCAATGTAAAAAAGTTCGCATCTTTAAGGAGAGGGGGAAGGGCAGAGAAGTTGTTTATTTCATTCAATAAGGTTATTTTTAGTGGTAGATTCATTTCTCTGATTGGATTTTGTATTTCAGTTGTGCCATTAATGTTGTGGATCACCATCACATTTCTCTTCTTCCTGGTCTCCCCTGTCACTTCAACTGAGGATGGTGCCTCAACAAAACAGAGGCGTGAGCAAATCGTTGCACGTCACGGGGCAAACGTTCTACGGATCGGAGGGCACGCCGTTGACTCGGCGGTGGCCACTTCCCTTTGCTTGGGAGTTGTTAGCCCATGATCAAGTGGTATAGGTGGAGGATCCTTCATGCTACTCAGAGAAGCTAATGGAAAAACACAAGTATTCGACATGAGGGAAACAGCTCCAATGAAAGCCTCCGAGGTTAACACCAAATTGACCAACAGAGTTTCGTACTAATTAGTTTCTTCGTATTTCTTCATTAATCACTCCACTTTTTTCTTATCCAGAACATGTACGCAGGCAATGCTACTCTGAAAGCCAGGGGTGGGCTCTCTATAGCAGTTCCAGGACAACTTGCAGGCCTCCACAAAGCTTGGAAACAACATGGAAGACTTCCATGGAAAAGGCTGGTAAAACCGGCTGAGACTCTTGCTAGAAAAGGGTTCAAAATCTCCCCGTATCTCAGCATGCAAATGGAAAGTTCGAAATCATCAATCTTGGCAGACGAGGGACTTCGCGCTGTTTTCGCACCAAATGGGGAGCTTTTGAAAGTTGATGACATTTGTTATAATAAGAAGCTAGCGGAAACTCTTCGAAAGATTTCAGTGTATGGGGTACACGTTTTCTATAATGGATCCATTGGATTTAATTTGGTAAGAGATGTTCAAAAAGCTGGCGGGATACTTACATTAACTGACCTGAACAATTACTAAGTTAAAATGAGGGAACCCGTCTCAGCTAAAGTTCTAGGCCTTGAAATCCTTAGCATGCCGCCGCCTTCCTCCGGGGGAGTTTCAATGGCGCTAGTAAGTACATCTAGTTCATGTTTGGTACATCTAGTTCATGTTCTTGTAATTTAAATGAAAGAAAAAGTTTGATAGCTTGAGTTTCTTGTATACTCTTGTAACAGATATTGAACATTCTTGCACAATATGCAATCCCAAGCGGCCTATCAGGATCACTAGGAACCCACAGACTGATTGAAGCCTTGAAACATGCCTTTGCGGTGAGGATGAATTTAGGTGATCCTGAATTTGTCGACATTACCAAAGTTGTAGCCGATATGCTCTCTCCCAAGTTTGCGCAAGAGTTGAAGAAAACCATTAACGACAGCATGACTTTTGGCCCCAATCACTATGGTGGAAGGTAAAGCAACAATCGCCAAATAGCCTTTAAAATAACCATTATATTATGTTACATTTATCCCCATGTCCATTAACTTTGATGGTAGCAGGTGGAACCAGATCAATCACCAGCCATGTATCCATTGTGGATACCAACCAAAACGCTGTATCCATTACTAATACAGTGAATGCATTCTTTGGTTCAAAAATACTGTCACCAAGCACCGGTATTGTTCTCAATAATGAAATGGATGACTTCTCCATGGCAAGTAATCGTACCTCTGGAAATTCCACACCTCCGGCACCGTCCAACTTCGTCCGCCCCCGCAAAAGGCCCCTATCATCTATGACACCGACGATCGTTTTTAAGGTTTAATTTGCTTATTCAAAACATGATCTAACATCTATAAAAACGATCGGTTTCTATATACTCATTACGGAGAACATTGATTTTCATTCGTATGATTCACCAGGATGGGAAGCTGAAAGCGGTGGTGGGTGCAAGTGGAGGAGCTAATATCATTGCTGGGACTGCACAAGTTTTCTTGAATCATTTTGCTCTTGGGATGGATCCACTCTCGTCTGTTATGGCACCAAGGGTCTACCACCAGGTTCTTTTTATGCTTAAAACTATCGCCGTCTACAATCTGAGATTGCTTTTCTTGATTATCTGATGTGGTTTTCACTGTTTGTTGATGCAGTTGATACCCAATATTGTGATGTATGAGAACTGGACCACTGTGATTGGAGACCATTTTGAAGTTCCTGCAACAATAAGGTGTGACCTTCAAAAGAAGGGCCATGTCCTACAAGTCTCAGCCGGTGCGACTGTTAGCCAATTTATACTTCATAATTTAGATGGTTTGAAGGGAAATAGAGAACTTGTGGCAGTTAGTGACCCGAGAAAAGGAGGACTCCCTGCCGGTTTCTGATGCCCCGTCTTGTGAGACAATGTGAGATGTCATTCAGGTTGCAAGTGTAAGATTATCATAAAAATTGAGAATACATAACGTCATATTCCCATTATTGAATAAAATATTAAATATTTGATTTTGATATGTATATGGTAACTAATTAAAAGAATATATTAGTTTAGAATTCGTATTGATGTTTAATAATTCACATATGATAATTTGTAAAAGTAATCTTAACGAGAAAAGGCAAAAGAAACAACATAAACAGGTTTTTTATAATTATATTGGTTCATTAGATCCCATCTCCAGAAAAATTATTAGATGAACCTGACTTACCACGTCATCCGTGGTCTCAACCAATAAAATTAGTTCACGTGGTCTCAACCAATAAAATTAGTTCATCTCATTGTTTTTTTTAAGGTGAATTATCACTTCTTTCCTACATGTAAATAAAGAGTGGGCTGTTATTTGAAAGTTTTTTTATCAACAAGTATGATTTAATTATAGTAGAAATTATAAAAGAAATATATTATCATGTGCCTCATTAAAAACATCACTAAACCTATGATGAAGGAAAAGAGTACACCATAATAATATGAAGATGATAAGACACCACGTCAAATAGCAAAGAACACAACACCAAGGTAAAAAAAATCCACCAAACTACTAATCATTCACTCAGCAGACACCACCGACGACCACACAAAGCAACCCAAACCAAGTACTCATACCCTATTATTCGTTCTTTGTTCTCACCAGAACCATGAAAGAGACGAAACAATGCATCAATATTTATCAAACCCCAAATAAAACAATGTTATTCATACTTTTTAATTGCAACAATTTTGTACGTTGAACTTTATGGTGCTAACATGACAATTAATGGTGTTAATGTAGTGGTTTATTGCACTGATATGATGATCCATGATGCTGACGTAGCGGTATACATGTGATGTTGATGTGGTAGAGGGGCTTGATTTTTTTGTCAAGTTCAAGGACATAATTGATTTTAATTGAAAGTTCAAGGGCTTATTTAATTTATAAACAAAAATAAGAATTTAAGAAATTATTAAAATTTTAAATATTAAAAATATATTAAATTTTATTAATAAAAAACTTAAAATTAAAAAAATAAGGGGAGTCACAATATTAATGAGTACACCACAAGCTTAATTGACTTTTGATTGTTTACTTTTTGTTATTAAAAAATTTATGCGATAATTAAATTTACATGTGAAGAACCAATATATAAAAAAATAAAAAATAAATAAACTTGTAACAATAATTAGGGTGGAAAAATTCGAGTCAACTAAAACATATTACTTTTAAAATTTCAAATTAATTTAATTAAATTATTTAGTTTTTAAATAAAATTAGATCAATAATTTAGTTTGATCTTGTCTCATTCTTAAAGATCTGCCTATAAGTGAGATATCAAGGAAACTTAGATATAAAAGGATTGAGATCCTTGCCTAATTAGGACTTTACTTGTAGATATCTTTTTGATTTAGCCTTAAGTAGATCGAGTTTATGTTTTCTTAAGACGCAAGGAAATGTAAGGGGATTATATATTGAGGTCATTTCACCTTAATTGTAACGATTCATCCTTGAAAACTAAAACAAACATGCATTAAAATTTGTTGTCTCCTTTATTTTGTTGCCGATTTACATTCTTGTATGTGCACATTTCAACATGTTAGGTTATAGGTTGATTTAAACACGCGACTCAAACTTTTGTATCTATAGGCTATAGCCACGCAGTTTGTTAGACTCAACTCTAACCTCGTGACAAAGGTCGAAACCCACAGCATGTGCCCAACTGCCGAAAGAAAAGAGACGAGGATACTTGGCTTCGTACTACAACTCCGACAAAAAGCAGGCCCACAATGTGGCTGCCATGTGCAAACACCGTTAGTTAATTCAATTCTCGGCAAAATCTAGAGCCTAATGACAAATGTTATTGTGCATTTTATATAATTTTTAGATACGTCCATACCATCATATTATTATATGTGTGTTTTTTTATTAAATTTATTATAAAATATTTATGAACCCAACAAGTGGTCTCAGTAAAAAAGTGGATGATGTTCACCCTAGGAGACCCGAGTTCAAATCGCTTTGTCTGTAAGGTGTGTGCATTGTCAAAGGATTAAGAATATGTATGAACAAATACTATATTGTAATCGCCTTAAGACTATTCAAAAAATATTATAAAAAACTTAAAATAGATACATATTTATTTATTTTAAAATATTATTGAGTAAATTACGTAAATCATCACTAAACATTACTCTTAGACTTATTTTGATCATTGAAGTTTCAAAATGTTCAATTTACTCACTAAACTTTTATACATTGAACATTTTTTGTAACTCAACCATTAAATAATTAACGATGTTATAACATGACATATGATACTAAACGGTGTCGTTCTAAAAAACTAAGTTTACACCAAAGCGAATTCGTTTTTAATCATTATAAAAATATATTTATGTTATGAATATTTATTTATGGTGAATATCCATGTATTAAAAGAGACTTTAATGCACTTTATTATTATGGTTTAATACCCATTGTAATTAGGGTTTCCTTCTTTTACCTAGAGATTAGAGAAAGTATAGTACACAACTCTACATTGAGAATATAATACAAATCCCTCTCTTTGTCTCTCATCTTGTTCTTGTTCTTGCTCTTTACTTTATTCACAACACGTTATCAACACGAGTTTGCTCGGAAGTTTGTAGTCATAAATCAAGCATTTTCAATGACGATAATTATTTAGTATGTATCTCATTTTTCTACTATGTTATATTTTAATTAATAAACACCATAATAATAATAATAAATTGATTATATGTTTTGTTCTTTTAACACCTAAAACATGTTTTACTATAAAAAGTTTTGTTATATTAATTTAACGCCTAAAGCATGCTTTTTAATTAGTTAATATGTTCGATGTTCTGTTGGTTTAATCCGAGTATATTGGCTGGACATCCACTTCTGCGAGGCTATTGGTCTCAAAGGAGATTTCTAAAAGACCTTGTGAACTGGTTTAACAATGCCGTATACAAGGATTAAATATTTGTTCTTTGTTGGTTTATATATATATATATTTAAAGATAGTGATATGATGTAAAAGAATTTTTTTTGGGGCAGATTTATTATTATATCAATTTATAGTTGATCTAATTTGTTTGTTTGTTTTTTATAGTACATCAATGACAAATCTTGCAAAAATTGAGTTTGTGGCACTTGATAGTTTTGGAAAGAATTATTTATCATGGACCTGAAAACACTATTAAAGAGGGGAATGCAGAATCTGCTCAAAATAAGGCCAGAGCTATGATACTTCTTCGCTGTCACCTTCATGAGGGGTTGAAATCTGAATATTTAATGGTGAAAAATCCTCTTATTCTTTAGAATAATCTAAAGGAACGATATGACCACCAGAAATTTGTTATTCTCTCTAAAGCTTGATATGATTGGTTGCATTTGAGATTGCAAGATTTTAAATCAGTTAGCAAGTATAACTCATCTATGTTTCGAATTACTTCACAATTGAAGTTATGTGGTCAAAATATTACTGATGAGGATATGTTAGGAAAAACATACTCCACTTTTCACACAATTAATGTTGTCCTGTAGACACAATATCATGAAAAGGTTGTAAAGACCTATTGGCTCTGCTCCATTCCCTGAAGTGAATGTGACGTTTAAGCAGAAAGAATAAATGCCATATTAGCAATTGTGGTCGCAAGTGAGGCCATGAACATAGACATTGGCAAGATGGTTATTTTAAGAATGCATATAACCACCAGAAGTAGGTTTATAAAGATGACAAGAATAAATTAAGAAAGTGATTTTTTTATGCAATGGTACAAACCATTAATCTCGTACTTGTCATATGCCGAAGTACTATGAACCTTTATCCACAATCATGAATGATAAAGGAAAGAAAATATAACAAAAATCTTTACGAAAATGGCCAAAATAGTCATGACGTTATTGGTCCAACTCAATTGGTATTGTTGATTTAATCATAACCCTTGAAGGGAATAATTCGCAATTTATTTTATATCCTTATCATCTCTAAAGGGAATTATAGATATTTTAATTTATTTTTCTTTATGTATTTATTTTATATATTATTTATTTATGTTTTTATATTATATATTTAAATATGTTCCAACATTTATTTATTTTGCTTTATGTTAATTTGTGTTATATATTATATATATTTGAATATGTTAATTTGTTTTTCATATTATCCTTTGAAGAATATGTTTACTTTCGGAATAAAATATGCAATGAATTGTGATGATTTATGCTTAGCAAACAGTACAAGTACTCATACTATACTTAAGCATAAGAAATATTTTTCCCATTTAAATGCAAGGGAAAATGTGAGTATTATATCTCAAAGTACTAAAATATCAATGCTCCGGAAGAGTAATAAGTTATTGTGACATTATCTTTGATAGATAATTGATTCGATATGCTATATTTAATATTTTCATTCCCCAAAGTGAATGGTACAAAGCACATATTTTTCATTCCCCGAAGTGAATAGAACAAAGCACATATTGAAAGGTGCATAATTATGTATATTGTTCCCATTTAAAATGCAAAGGAATAATGCGAGTACTATATCTGGAAGTACTAATATCATAAAAGGCTCAGGAAGAGCAAATATATTATTGCCAAATGGAAATCAATTCCATATTTATAATTCGTTTTACTCACCAAAGTCGCAAAGAGACTTATTGAATTTTAAAGATATTCACATAAATGGATATCATATTGAGACTATTAGTCAAGGGGATGTTGACTGTCTCCATATTACGAGTATAACTCAAGGCAATAAGAAAATAAGAAAATCTTGACAAAATTACATGCACTATCATCCGGATTGTACTACACAAGAATTAGTACAAAATTGAAGCTTATGCTATTGTAAACTAGAAGTTTATTGATAACTTTATTATTTGGCATGACCGGTTAGGCCATCCCGGTTCAATCATGATGCGAAAAGTTATTGATTCTTTATTTGGTTATTCATTGACGAACTGATAGATTTTTCAAATTAATGATTTTCATGTGATGCTTGCTCTTAAAGCAAATTGATTATTCAACCATCATCAGCTAAGATAGATTGTGAATCTATTAATTTTTTGGAACGGATACAGGGTGATATATGTGGGCTCATACACCCTTCTTACAGATCATCTAAATATTTTTACGGTTTTAATCGATGCATCGACTAGATAGTCATATGTATCCTTGTTAGCAACCTACAACTTGGCATTTGCGAGGTTACTTGCTCAGTTGATAAAATTATGGGCACATTTTCCAAATTAATATATAAAGACAATTCGTCTTGATAATGTTGGTGCATCGCTAATTTGCATCAAGCCAACAAATTATCATAAGTTATTCCTATTACAAATGGTTTTTGGTCAGAAACTAAATATTTTTCCATCTAAGAATTTTTGAGTGTGCGATATATGTTCTAATTGCTCCACCACAACGCACAAAGATGGGTTCTCAAAGGAGGTTGGGAATATATGTCGGATTCAAATTCCCCTTGATAATTAAATATCTCGAGCTTCTGATGGGGAATTTATTTATAGCTCGATTTGCTAACTATTATTTTAGTGTGTCAGTTTTCCCAACATTAGGGGGAGAAAATAAATAGCTGGGAAAAGAAATAAGTTGGGATGAATTATCATTTTCTCATTTTGATCTACATACTCCACAATGTGAACTATAAGTTCAAAGGATAATTCATTTACAAAACTTAGCAAATCAATTGCCGGATTTTTTTACTGACCCTAAAAGAGTGACTAAGTCACATATACCAGCTATGAATGTTCTGATTAAATTTGATATCTCGAAAGGACAAACCCTAGTTGCTAGTGAGTCTAACTCATGCCTGAAGCATGGTAGACAAGTAGGTTCCAAAGATAAAAATCCTCGAAAAAGAAAAGGGACCGTATTTTATGAAGGTTTGTTCGAGGAATCAAGGTATTATAACAGTCTTTAGAAGAGATTAAAAGGTCTCCAACAGAGACATTGACATGATTCGGGTACTTGATAATAAAGAGATCTCAATAGATTATGTCATGTACGGTAATAAGTGGAACCGAAATCAAATCGACGTCGATAATACATTTGCATGCAATATAGCAATAGAAATTTTGGATTTTGATGTGGATCATGAACCATTGTTAATTGGACAATGTAAATAAAGAAATGATTGGCCAAAAATGGAAAGAGGCAATTGAGGCAAAACTAAATTCTCTTTTCGAAAAGAGAAGTATTTGGGCCTATAGTCCGTACATCAAAATGTGTAAAGCCCATGAATATAAATAAGCCTTTGTGAGAAATAGAAATGAAAAGGGAGAAATCACAACATATAAAGCTCGTTTGGTTGCACAAAGATTCTAACAAAGACCTAGAATCGATTATAAGGAAACATACTCCTCGGTGGCGGATGCAACTACTTTTAGATTTTTTATTAGTCTGGCAATAAAAAAACTTAGTTTCCACCTAATGGATGTTGTTACATCCTTTTTGAATGAGCCTCTTGATAACAACATTTACATGAAACTTCCGGAAGGATTTAGACTGCCATAAGAGTTAATTCAAGTTCTCGAGAACATTATTCAATCATATTGAATATATCTTTTTATGGATTAAAATAATTTGGGCGCATTTGGTATAATCGCCTCATTGAATACATATTAGCGGAATGATATAAGAATAATTTAATTTCCCCGAGTATTTTTTATTAAGAGGTTTAACTCCGGACTTGTCATTATCGCTGTGTATGTTGATGATTTGAATATTATTGGGACTCCTGAAGAAATCTCTTTGACAATTGAATATCTAAAGAAAGAATTTGAAATGAAAAATCTCAGAAAATAAGATTTTATCTTGGATTGCATATTAAGCACCTAAAGGATGGAATCCTTGTGCATCAATCAACATACAAAGAAAAAATATTAAAGAGGTTTTACATGCATAATGCACATCCGTTGAGCACCCCTATGGTTGTTAGGTCACTTGATGTTAAAAAAGATCCATTTCGTCCTCGAAAAAATGATGAAGATATTCTTGGTCCAAAAGTGCCATACTTAAGTGCTATTGGTGCATTGATGTATCTTTCTAGTCACACACGACCTGACATATCATTTGTTGGCAAGATTTAGCTCATGTCCAACCCGAAGACATTGGAATGGGGTTAAACACATATTTTGTTATCTTCAAGGTACAAAAGATATGGTATTATGTTCCCTAACCTATCCAAAACAGAACTGGTTGGTTTTGTGGATGCAAGATACTTATCTGATCCTCATAATGCTCGATCACAGACTGGTTATGTATTTACATACAGTGATATCGTAATTTCTTGGTGCTCAATGAAACAAACAATTACTGCCACTTCTTCTAATCATGCTAAGATTTTGGCTATCCATGAGGCTAGTCATGAATGTGTATGGCTAAGGTTTGTGACCTATCACATTCAAGAAAATTATGGTTTACACTATGGAAAAATAGCTCTGACAATCTTATATGAGGATAATACAACATGCATTACCCAACTTAAGGAAGGATTCATAAAGGGTGATAGAACAAAACATATCTCACCAAAATTCTTCTTCACTCATGATCTATAAAAGAATAGAGACATTGATATCCAACAGATTCATTCATGTGATAATTTGGCATATCTATTTACTAAGACACTCCCTACTACTCCATTTGAGAAGTTGATTTACAACATTGGATTGCGTCGTGCAAAAGATCTCATTTGATGTATTTATGAGGGGGAGTAAATACATGGGTTTTCCTGGTAAGGTTTTTAATGAGGCAACATGTTATGCGTATCAATGATGTGTGTACTCTTTTTCTTTCACTAAGAAATTTTCCCCATAGGTTTTTATCTTAGTAAGGTTTTTACGAGGCACATTATCTTCATGGATATTCAAGGGGGTGTTATGAATATTTATTTATGGTGAATATCCATGTATTAAATGAGACTTTAATGCACTTTATTATTAGGGTTTAATACCCATTGTAATTAGGGTTTCCTTCCTTTACTTATAAATATAGAAATTAGATAAAGCATTGTACACAACCCTACATTGAGAATAAATACAAATCTCTCTCTTTGTCTCTCATCTTGTTCTTGTTCATCTATTTTGTTATTGCTCTTTACTTTATTCAAAACAATTTCCTTTTTTTATTATTTTCTCTTTTTTCTCTCATATTCTTTACCTCTGCCCAGATTTTGACAATCAGTCCTCATGACTAACCACCGCGTTAGCCTGAGCTTCAAGACTCTTTACCGTCAATTTAGGCACCAAATGAAAACCCTTATTTCGTTCTTTCTCTTTGTGGGTCGAAAGTCCCTAAAATGAATCAAAATCTTGCATCGTGCTTACCTTCTTTCTCCGGTTACCTTCTTCAATCGATTGGTCCCAATAAGATTCTTCATCGTCATTTTTTTAAAGCAAGGATTAATATTTAAAGAAATAAGCCCTAAATCCTACAAACTCCACTAAAAACCAAATACAAAATATTCGATTTGTCACCGTAGGCCGTCCAATGGGTCCGTACCCGAACTATGTTCTTCTCCACGATATCCTTCGATACCTCACCACACAAATTTGTGATTGGGGCCTAAGCTTCAAGACTCCCTGTGCATAATGTTTTACTCTGTTGATGGTAATGGAAGGTTCAACTGGGTTTTTGAGTGGATTTAGGATTGGGCTTGGGGGTAAGGATTGGTTTGAGTTAAAGGTATTAGGTTGATGGTGGTTATGTTGAGCAGATAATGTTGGTCGAAATATAGAAGTTTGTCTAGGTTTTGGTCGAACGGTGTTTACGGTGAACAACCATGCGGTTATGGAAGTGGCTGATAATGTTGATGATGATTTTAGTGATGATGATGGAAGGTGGTATGAAGGGAAATGAAGATTGGATTCAGATTTAGAGATCGAAATATGGTGATTTAAAAAATTTTGAGTCTAACGACGCTCGACGCGATGGTTGGTCGTTTTTAGCAGTGATCAAACTTCGTGTTGGCGCCTACGTGGCCCAAAAATTAATAAAAAATGCCAAGTCAACGCATGGGTAGAGAGATAACAATTGAGTGACCAAAAATGTTCAATGTATAAAGTTCAGTGAGTAAATTGAACATTTTGAAACTTCATTGACCAAAATATGTTTGAGAGTAAAGTTCTGTGATGATTTATGTAAGTTACCAAAAAAATATGATAATTTTGCAACTCTACTTCTACAACTAGAAATTTGATCATCCGTGGACACCACCTGCGGAGGGGGTCATTAATGTTGATAGTGATACTTTTTTTTATAGTAAGCTGAAAAAAGCGGTCTTGCGTGATTTTATGAGAAGAATTGTAGGAGGTACCAATCAAAAGATTTTTTGCCCTTCGGTTGAAACGACCGAGGCCCTTGTGTGTCGCCTTGGTGTCGTTACTCCTTTACGACGAGGATAGAGGAACATTATCCTTGAATCTGATAATGAGAATCTAGTCAAAAGATTTCAGCTTAAAAATTGTACTCTCTGAGAATTTAGGGCCGTTGGAAAGGATATTCTATCTATTTTGAATAATTTTATTGTTGTCGCTTTTTGATTTGTCCGTAAGATTTGTAACCGCATTGTGGACTGGATTACAAAGAAAACTCGAACTGATAAATGCCTGAAAGGACTGATTGCTAAACCTGTATGGAGGCTTTTTTCTACTGTTGTAAATTTTACCTTTCTTTGAATAAAGTTTGTTTATGATAAAAAAAAACTAAAACTTTTACTGTCAAACAAAATCGATTATTTCTATAACAAAGATACGTACAATATTATCTCCAAGAATTTATTTAGAAATTTATTAATAAATGAAATTATTTATGAGTTATATTTTAATACACAATCTATGTAAAAAAATATTACACAATTTGCCTTTAAAATCTAAAATATAAATACTTAAACTTAAACCCTAAAACATAAATTGTAACTCTAAACCTTAAACTATAAGTCTGAATCCTACATTCCAAACCTTACAAGCTAAACTCCCGAACTCTAAATTTAACAAACTTGTATAAACTACAAAATTTATGTGTCAAACTTTTTTCTATTATTTATTACATGCTAACGTTTTCCATATGCCATGTATTACATGAAAATGAATCAGTGTACTAACTAATAGCGTGATATTGGACAAAAAAAATGGATAAAACAGGTTTCTTTCAACTTTCAAGATGTAACAGCAACGCAGAAACTTAGTGTCATTAAAAATGTAATTAAATAATAAGTAAATTACATAAATAGTCTCTTGATTATCAGTTATTTTTTGTTTAATCTACGACTATAAAAAAATCTAAAATAATAATTCAACTAAAAAAAGTAATAAATTAGTCCGTTACTGTTAAAAGTTTTACCATTAATAACATGACAATTAAAATATAAAATAATAATAAATTTAACCCTCAAGTTTTATATTTTATTTTAATTTGATCATAATTCTAAAAAATACTCCAACCTTTTAATTTTTTACCAATTTAGTCCATATCCTATCCGTTTTCTATTTTTTTTTCCACCTCACCATCTTCCTCCATCTTTGCCCTTCCTCTCTTCCACCAGAATGCAAGTCCTCCGCTACTTCAATGCCACTTTGAAGTAGAAAACACGGTTTTCGTTCGATCAACTCTGCATTGAAACACGTGGACCCTCGTTCATGTGCCTCCGCCATCGATTATAATTCCGATTTTAGTTAACTCTGCTGACCAGAAAAGGAAGGTGTAACTAAAACCCAATAAAGCGAGAGACTTGATTGAAATTGCAAAGATAGGTGGAGTTGGCCTGGTTTGACGAGGGTTTCAAGAAAAAAAGAGCGGTGGATCGAGAATTGGGTCGTATTTGGAACTTAATTTGATCCATTTTAGGTGGGTCGATGGTGGGTTTGGGTTCGGAATCGACCCAGTTTCGAGTATGCAATCATCTCATCAAGAGGTCAACAAATGGTGTTGGGGAGAAAGCACGTGAACTGTTAAGAACACTCCTCCTAATTGCAGATGCAATCCTAAAACAGATGACTACGGACGGTGACCTCTAACCCAATAAAAGAGTGACAAGTGTCCTCCAATCATCGAAATCAGGCTTCGTGGTTGCATGACACGACACCACATCTACTAATTTGCCATAGGCAATGTTTAGCGGTTTACTACTTTTGTTGGCTTCTTTTCTATTCTGTGGTCCCCGAAAAACAACTGGCTTACTATCACCATTTAATAACAGGTGAAATTATCTAAAAAGTCTTAGTAAAAAAATCAAAAGATGAATGGATTTTTTTTTTTTATGAAAATGTGCTTTCAATTCAACTTTTACAAATTAAAAGGTAAACTATACAAATGGTTACTCAACTATACCAAAAATTTAAAATAGTCACCAAACTTTTAAAAATTACATAATAAGCATAAAATTTAGTTTTTATTATAAAATGACCACTAAGCCGTTGAATATCCTTAAATAGGTGACATGACAGTTACGAAACTTTGTATAACAACCCATTTAACTCTCCATATTACTCATTCATTCCATTTAGTCCTAAATTGAAAAAAAAATTAAACTCTCATTATTTAAACTTTAAAATTATCATGTCAATAAGTTATAAAAATCATAAAAATATAAAATTTTATGAAAAATGCAAAAAAACATATCATAAAAATTATAAAATTATATAAAATAACTAAAGGTGTAAAAGTTTAATGGACATTTTATTAATGTCTATGTATCATATTTGACATTTGGTTAAAGAATGTGTTCTATTAGACATTTTAAAAATATATATACTGTATTAAATATTTTTATTAAAATACATATACTAAATATGATATTAGCAATATTAAAAAAAAATATAAAAATATGAGCAAATATTGATGGTCGGTTGGTCAGAGTTGTTCACCTACTCTCTCCTCTTTCCCTTAGATCTAGGGTTCTAGACGAGCTAAAACATCAATTTCCCTATAGTTTCTCCCTCTCCCTCTAGGTGAAAGTAGATGTATTTGTCAAAAAAATATTATATAAAAACATAATATGACGTGAGAATAAATTATTAATTTCTCAGAATTGTTACGATTATGTAATATCTAGACGACCATGTTTTTTTCTTTCAAAATGGAGCGACGAATTTCACACTTTTCAATTTGGTCAGTAAAGAAAATTTACAGTTAAGTAAAATCCAAAGAAGATATTTTTTTTGTTAAAAATGAGAGATAAAATCTAGTTTTATAATACAATTTTATAATTTTACATTGATTTTAAATTACTTGATGAGTATAACTTAATGATTAGAATCAAAAGACAAGAACAATAAATAATAAACCCCAAGCATCCCATTCTGACGTTCTTTTAAAAAGATTTTGTTGATTCAATATTAAGCTGACACGAGGTTAGAGATAAAACATTAAAATTTTTAAATAAAATTAAAATTTTAAAATTTAATATTATAAATAAAATTTAAAAATATTATAATAATAAGTTTATACAATATTTAATTCAAATTAATTTATCAATAAATTACCTATTAAGTTATAAAACATATATATATATATATATATTCAGCGGGCAGATCATTGTTTTCTGCCTAGAAAGCGCAAATCATGTGCAGTACACACCTTGTAATTTTTAAACCCACTTCCCACTAAAACCACCACCTGTGCCTCTCACCCTTATCCATTCCTATCAACTCCCCACTTCGCACGCCTTTTCTTTTGTATACTATAAATACTTCCCTCATCTCCACAGTATCAATATCCATTCAAAGTTCTCACACCGTTTTCTTTTTTAAGTGTTCTAATTTGATAACAGAGTTTAGAGATGACAGATATTGCTATGCTTGTTGCCGAGGACTACGAAAGGAGGTCAAGGGTTTCTAGAAACAGAGTTGGGTCCGACTCCGAAAACCAATTCAAGATTGATTTGGTTTCTTGGGTAGCAAACTTGGGTCAGAAGCTGAAGACCAAGCTTGGGCAGCAAAGAATTGAGGTAGTCAAGTTGGCTTTAGAACCCAAAAGCGAGATTGGTGCTGAAGCTTTCAATGGAGCCTTCTCTGCTTAAGATGGCTTTTTACTTTCTTTTTAAAACCATTGCTACAAAAGAGTTGTACATTAAAAACCCATTTCATTGTCTTTGATTTGTAAATTTTGTGCTTTCATTTTTGGCGAAGAAGCAAAACTTGTGCTGAAGGTGATATGATCTTGAGCTTCAACTGGGATCTCGATATTGCTGGCCGCTGTTTTAAATGGCTTAATTAATTAACTGCACTGAAGGAAATCTACTATGGGAGTCACTGTTTTAATTACATCTAATGGAGTCAACTAACCAAACGAGTTTTGTCTTCAACTTTGATTTATATGCCCCACGTGACATAAAACATATAAAGATGCAAAGACAAATTATATTCAGTACTGATTTGTCGTTATTGTCTTTAGCCTTTTTACTGATTGGTCGTTATAGTCTTTAGCCCCATCTCAGGGTCAATAAACTCAGCACACTTCATTCTTAATTCTTTCACCTAAACCAGCCTTTCCTCTCTTGGCGTGTCGAGTCCCGCATCAACTAACCAGCATGGCCGCTAATGCCACCAGATCCAAGCCTGAAGCTCACATCTTGGTGTTCCCATACCCTGCTCAAGGCCACATGCTTGCCCTTCTAGACCTCACTCACCAACTTGCTCTCAGAGGCCTAACCATCACCATCTTAGTCACCCCTAAAAACCTCCCTTTCCTCTCCCCTCTCCTTTCTTCTCACCCCTCTTCCGTCACTCCCCTTGTTTTACCTTTCCCTTCTCACCCTCTCATCCCACCCGGTGTCGAACATGTTAAGGACCTTGGCAACAGTGGAAACATACCCGTCATGGCTGCTCTAGGCAAACTTCATGACCCTTTATTCCACTGGTTCAAATCTCAATCTAACCCTCCGGTGGCTATCATCTCTGATTTCTTCCTCGGTTGGACTCAACACCTTGCAGCCCGGTTGCAAATACCCAGGATCGCTTTCTTCTCCATCTCTACTTTGTTGGTCTCCATCTTTGATCATCTTTGGAACAATGTTGAAAAAGTGAAGTCTTTGGATGAAGTTGAGTTTGGTCATTTACCTGGCTCCCCGATCTTCAAGCAGGAACATTTGCCAACTTTGTTTAAGTGCTGCAAACAATCAGATCCAGATTCGGAGTTTGTCAAGGATGGAGGTATTGCAAATATGAAGAGCTGGGCTTGTGTTTTGAATACCTTGGATGCTTTGGAAGCTAGAAATGTTCAATGCTTAAGGACACATTTAGGTCATAATCGTGTTTTCACCGTCGGACCACTAAGTTTGACAGGCCTTGAAGTATCAGGTGGGGGTAATTCAGGTTCTGGTTCTGACCAAAACGACCAAGTCTTGAATTGGCTTGATCTCTGCCCTGATGGTTCGGTGGTTTATGTTTGCTTCGGGAGTCAAAAGCTGTTGAGCAAGGAACAGATGGAAGCGTTGGCCAAGGGGCTTGGAAAGAGCGGCACGCGGTTTATCTGGGTGGTGAAATCGGGCACAATCCGACAGCAGGAGGAAGGGTATGGAGTTGTACCCGATGGGTTCGAGGAGCGGATGGCAGGTCAGGGTTTGGTGATAAAAGGGTGGGCACCGCAAGTGCTGATACTGAACCACAAAGCAGTGGGTGGATTTCTGAGCCATTGTGGGTGGAACTCGGCTTTGGAAGCGATAGTGGGTGGGGTCATGACATTGGCTTGGCCTATGGAGGCTGACCAGTATGTGAACGCGAGGCTGTTGGTGGATGACATGGGTGTGGGCGTTCGGGTGTCTGAGGGTGCAGACACCATTCCTGACTCTGATGAGCTAGGCCGAGCCATCGCCGAGGCGATGACGGAGGGTGGAGGAATGAAGGCCGAGGCCAAACATCTGAAAAAGAAGGCTCTGGAAGCAGTGAGTTACGGGGGCAGTTCCATGAAAGATTTGGATAGATTTGTTGAACAATTGGGTCAACTTGGAGCATGATAAAAAAGAAAAGAAAAGAAAAAAAAATCCTCTTGTTCTTATTAGAGAAGGTTATGTTTTATTTTCTTAATAAATAAAATTTGGTGTGTAGTGAACATACAAAAGCCCAGCTCAATGTCAATACGATGACCTCAAGTGTATGGAACTTGGGCCTTATTCAGCCTTTCTGTGAATCTTGGGTTTTTCTTATTTTAAGAAGTTTTATTTTGTAATACCAAATCCAATTGTGTTACTTCTTCATCATCCATAAACGTCCGATTGAGGTAGATCTAGGGTGCGACATGTTTATCGTACAGTTAAAAGACGAAAAATTTTAAAATTTATCCATGAATTAAAAATATTAGATTTTTTATAGCATTTTTAGTTGGTATTTTTGAGTTTTTTTTTTCAAGTATCAATATTTATTTTGTAAGTATCGATTTATTGTCTCAAATTGAAAATTAAGTATTAATACTTACAAAATAAGCATCGATACTTAAAAAAAACTCAAAACATCTAACCGAAAATGTTATCAAGAAGTCTAACATTTTCAGTTCATGGACAAGTTTTGAAACTTGTCGTCTTTTAGCCGCACCCTAGACATGCCGCATGTTAGACTCGCCCGTCTGATTGGCTCAATTTCACGAGTTAATAAATTTTGATATATAGACTTCGTAAATTTTATTTTACACAAATCTATATATTTTTGTGATAAAAATAAGTCTGCTTATTTATACTATAAATTTAAATTCTAATTCTAATTCTAAAATTGTACCTTAAATTCTAAATACTAAACTAAACTAAACCTCTAATCCCTAAAATTAAAACACTTATATAAAATTTAATTTATATAGCTTATCAAAAAAATCTTAATAAATCATTAAGTCAATTAAAAAGTTAATACAATTATTGTTAGAGGAGAAAACTTAGTTTCAAATAATTCACTAGACTTGTACAATTATTGTTACATGAGTACAAGTTTTTTATCACTTCACTAGGAATGATAAAAAAAAATTCAAAATCAAAGGGCCTCACTGCCCCCTAGCCTTATAAGACATATTTTCATTTTTTCAAAATTGAGTTTCTGGACGGACGAGTAGGATTTTTTATTGAAATTTTTGAGGCCGAGATTAAGTTTAGGTAAAATGTCTTGTCCGCCCAAAATACATTTACTAAAAGGTCCATTTTCAATTTTATAACTATTATTTTATATTTAACATTTTCTTGTTTTTATAATATTTTATAACAATTTTCATAATTTCATGGTTTTAAATCTGTTTTATTTAATTTTTTAAAAAATTAACATAATATAATTCTTTTATAAAACTACGAGTTTGAGACATGCCCGACTAAGAGAAGCATGAGCACCTTGAGCGCTTGTTCAGGATTCTACTGTCACGTGACCTCATCAAATTGGCATATATTGACAAACGCCGGTAAACAAACACAATTTTTCTTTTTATTTATTTTGATAAATCTTAATTTTAATTCTATCTAGACGAGAGAAGAATAACACTCTAAAAAAAGATATTTTTAATGAGTCTAGAACTTATAACCTAAAAATATAATAGAATAAAAATAAATAATTTGACTAACTAACCAAATATACTTGCTCACGATCTCAATTCTTCTGCCTTTACTTGTAAGCAAAATTTTCCATAAAATGGACTCCACTTTGTCATCGGTTGACGCCAACATTTAATACTTCTACTGCTGCTCCTATTAATTGAAACAATCAAAAAGAAAATTTTAATAGTATTATATTGAAAACAAACCAAGCAGAGAATAAACATTTATTTTAAACAAATTGGTTGTATACAAACGAGAAGTAATTGCTTAAAACAATCGTTTCCCATTTTTTATTTATAAAACTTATAAGGAGAAACAATTACTTTAAACAAATAGTATTATATTAAAAATTGGAAAGAATTAATTCAAATTGCCTTAAAAATAAATAAAGGGTAATATAATTTAAAATTGGTCTTAAAAAGTTAAATTCCAAGACATTCAATTTCTATTTAATATGTATTAATTGAATATTCAAAAAAATATTAAGAGTAATTGTCTTAAAACAGTATATTCACACTAGAATTATTAAGAAAAGGGAAAAATATTTATTTACAAACTTCAGTTATCGTTGCTTATGCTATACTTGATGCAAAACAACACTTCACTCTCTCAATTCTCCGAAAAACCAGATCTGTCTCTCTTAATTTTTAAAATTATTTGGCTCGAAAAATATGTTGTGTTGCTTCTACTCTTACCTTTTTAATTACATTTTTAATTTTCTTCTATTTTTTAATTGCATTTTGTTGGGAGGCTCGAATGATCAACTGAGATAGCCAATATGGGGTGAATTAGTTTTTTGAGTGATAGTGGTAGAAGCAAATAGAATTTAAAAATTGACACACAAATTTATAGTGGTTCAAGCTTCTAGCCGAGCTCTACATCCACTACTTTAGCTTCCCACTAAGGATTTTCCCTAATTCACTATGAATTTCTTCCCTTTTTCTAGGCTCAAGAAAAAACATTTACAAACTCAAAGCTTACACCTCAAAGCTTTGAGAAAATACTCTTTTACAAAGAGAAAATAAATAAGCAAACTAGGAAAACCTCTTAAGGCTGATATGTTTGCAATTCTAAGCTCTCACCAAAAACCTAACACTTGAGCATATATAACACTTGAGCATATATAACAATTGAGCTCACAAGTGTGTTCTACAAAGAAATTGACAATTAAAGCATAAAAACACTTTCTCTATACGTAAAATGTTGGCAAGTTGTTTCTTCTTGTTCCATAGCCTGAAGCTTGCTTATAAATCTTCTAATTAGTTTGTGACCGTTACTAGCCGTTGGAGACTTTATTTCTACAATAAATGCAGTTCTGGGCTCGTCGGTATCGGTACACGAGAACTGGTATTGGTACCTTCTTAAAAAAATAGCTGTTGGAGCATTCAAAAAACATGGGTATCGGTACGCTAGAAAGGCGTATCGGTACGACACAAAGGGTATTGGTACGGCTTAGGCCGTATCGATACTCAAATTGGCTACTGAAATTTTCCAAAACTCGGGGACAAAGGGGCGTATCGGTACTCGTAAATACGTACCGTTACGGACACTTTGGCTATTTTAAAAGCATTTAAACATGTCAAAAACCCTTTGAAAACATTTTAAACATATTTATGTCAAAAATCTTTTGAAAATATTTTAAACATATTTTTTAAGTTTATGGACTTTTGAAATATTTTTTTGCAAATTAATTAAGTTCAAAAACATTTTTCATTTTAGTTATATCAAATCAAATATAGGTTTTACACATTTTTTAGTTTTTACCTACTGTTTTTAATTATCTAACAATAAAAACAATGTGTTAAAAGAGTTTAAACGTGTTTTTGTGATTGATTAATGAATTTTAGATTAATAGTTCAAATAGATAAAATATATTTTTATTATATAGAGGTTTATTTTTTAGTTTTCTCACATGACCTAAAAATATTCGAAACGAACCTGATTTAAGAAGTATGTTAGGATCGAAGTTGGGTGCTAACATATTAAATAAAATTTAAAGTGAGACACGCTTAAGTATATTTATAGAGTAGAGTCAGGTAAAGTGGGCCAGATGGTTCAGTTGACAATATTTTTTTAACATTCTTGATATAATTTTATAGTAATATATGCTTTTTTTTAAAGTCATAAAATTCACACACATTATATAAATAAACTGCTTAAACTATGTTCTCATAGATAATTTAACTTAAAAGACTGTCCTACTTAAAATAAATAGTTAAATAATTTTTATATTATTATTTTCACCTAAACAATAAGTATGAGCCTCGGTAAAAAATCTCTTAAAAATAAGCCTTCAATTCTTTTAACTCTACCGGTGCCACACAAATAAGGAGCAATAGACACAATGTTAAATTCGACGTTGCATCAATACTAAATTTGAAGAATAAAAATCTTTTATTTTTTTGTGCCTTTATTTATATCACATACTAAAGAATTGAGTTTAAGGTTATGGTTTAAAGTTAGAATTTAGGGAATTGGAGGTTGAGTGTATTTTTAAGGTTTATAGTTTAAGATTTAAAATTTAGGGTTAGAGTTTATAATTTAATTTTTTAATGTTAGGTATAGAAAATAATACCAAAAAAAGCCAGAAGATTTTTGTGCAAATTTCAACTCCCCATAAAGAGGTGACCCCGAAAAATCCTCAAGAAATATGTATGGAAACTCCCTAATGGTTCGAATATCTTCTAAAATTGGATCAAAGTGTTGATGTCGACTATATAGGCCAAGAATACTTTACAACGCCTGCTTATCAATCTTTGAGTTGTAACTGCTAAAATTACATTGGAGAGAGTCATTCCTCTTACCCATTATCAATATCTCTGAATTTTCTGACTTCTAAAAAGTAAGTTTTTTTCCCTGTATACCTAAAATTGCATCAAACTCTCTAAGTAGCAACTCTTGTCAAATTATCCAAGAATGGACAACCTAGAATTTTAAGGAAAAAAAAACCTTGATAACATTATGATTTATCCACCAATATGCTAAGTCTCATTGGACTGGATACTTGAACTCTTATGTCTATGTCTTCTACTGGAATGCCTTTCTCTTAAATCACCTTACTATTCATATATATATATATATATATATGAATGCGTGGAACCTGGATCCACTGATGCAATGACTAAAATAAAAAATAAAGTGAAAGTACTTATGATTTCATCAATAAATCATGTTCATTTCAAGCCTTGATTACATTTTGTTTGGCTGGTGCTCGAGTCTCAGGTATGGTGGTAGAATTAGTAGTATCCATACTCCTTCGTCCCACTGTGGCACTAGAACATCCTCGAACATAATTGTAGCGACCTTCTCGTCCGGGCCTTTTTTTTGGAGGCTTGCTTTCGGGTGCATATAATATAAATATTTGATAATTAAATATATTCGATAACTTCAAAACTTGCCTAGATATCCACGATACTCAGAGGAGATGACACCTGGAAGCCGGGATGACACTCTCAATAGAGATATCGGAACAATGAGACAAAATACTATATACGATATTTATATGAAAAATAATAATACAAGTTAATATAAATAAACAATAAAAAGAATATAAAAATACTATATAATATGTAATATGCTATATACATATTAATATATATACATAACAATATACTAAATATATCGTATTTACATATAAATATAATATACATATTATAAATAGTATTATACACATTAAATATATATACATGATAATATATTATATATACGTATAAATATATCATAATCATATTATATATAAATACATTATATATATTATATATACAAATGCATATAAATCTATCATATATTATATAAATATACATGAAATATTATGTATATATATATATTACATATCAATACAATAAATGGACAGAATAAATAAAGAAGAATATCGAATATAATACGAAATGTACATAAATAAGGGACCGAAATTACAGAAATAAAACACAGTGCCAAAAATTAAATTAAAGTAATGTACAAGACTAAAATTAAACAATTTACACAAGACAAGGATTAGAGAAGTAATTATGGCGTCGATTTAGGACCAAATTTAAATCTGCCGAGAGTTTGGGGAACCAAAAGTGAAAATTTCCCATTTAAAATTAATTAAATCAGATTTGGGACAATATTGCAAAATTTTCAAAACTCCTAGGGACTGCAAAAATAATTTTAGCATGCGGAAACCCCTTTATGCAATTATCTTTTATGGAGGAAGGACTAATATTGCAAATTTCCCAATAAAAATCTGATTTAATTAAGTCAGGTGACCAAATTGCAAACTGATCTAAACTTACAAGGACCTACAGCCGTATTTACCCATGCAGAATGACTAAAACGACAATTTCCTCATTTATTTATTTTTAAATGTGGATCCTCCATTCGAGTCAGGTTATGCCCGGATATCGACCAAAATGACATCGTTTTGGGCCAAACTCGGACGCCCTAAAACAACGCCGTTTAGTATCCTTATTTATTAGTTTTTAACCAAAAAATCATTTTATTTAGATTTTATTAAAACACCCCCCCCAAAACACTCTCAACTCTCTCGGCCGGCCTTAGGTGTCGGTTGACCGACAGCCACGGACCGTCGCCGGCCGGCGGCGGAGGGCCGCCCCACACGGTGGTCGGAGATGCCGAAAAAAACCTAGAGGTGAGTTTTTTATCCCTAATCTATATTTGTGGTTAGTTTTTTTAAAAACTGCTCTATGTGTGTAGATCTAGGATTATTCGAAACTTTTTTATGTATTATTTAAAAAAATAAAAAAGAAATCACCTTTATTTTTGCTCGATCGGATGCTAGGAATTGAGTGTGGTTTGAACGACTTGTTTTTTTCGAACTTTTTTTATTTCCAAAATCCTCCCCTATTACAATGAGATTTCAGGGTTTAAATACCTAAAAAAACATACCACTTGATCTTTGATTTTACAGTTTTAATAAATGTTTTGCTCTCTTTTTTTTTGCAGGTCTGACAATGGCGACGTGGGCGGTGGAGACAACGCGGCGTTGCGGCCGGTGTCAGATGGGCGGTGGCGGCTGGACAAGTGGCCGACGGCGGCAGCGGCTGGCGATAAAAGGGTTAGGCTTTTTTTTAGGTTATTAGGGTTATGGGTATTTTGGTAGTTTAGGTTATTTTAATATCTGGGTCAGGTCTGTAACCGGGTATGGGTTATTTGGGATTTTAAAATGGGCTGGTGGGTATTTGTATTGGGTTTATGGGGATATGTAATGGGTATAGGGTTTTGGGTATGTAATGGGTACTAGGCCTGGAGCAAAATGGGCTGCAACAGCTGCCCCTCTTTGCTCATTGCTGTGTAACAGAGATAGAGAAAAGACAAAATAGTGAACATTTTGGTCCGGGTAAGCTGAGGGTTCTTCGCTGACCACCGTCCGCTCTCTTGATATTTAGTTAATTTGCTCGACCGCTCTTGGAGGCAAAATCTTCAAACTGGAGTGCTCTACTGAGAAGACAAAATCTTGGAGTTGGGGAGTTCGAGGTCACAAGCTCTTCCTATATAGAACTGATCATTCTTCCTCCGTCTGAAGTCTTGGAGACATCTTCAGGTTGTAAATCCTTTCTATATAGAACTTTTCACCTTTTCGATTTCTGATCGTCATAGGTATGATGTCTTGCTGCTGGAAGATTTTTACCGTTTCTCAGAATGATAAAGACTAGAAAATTTTAAGATCATGCCCCGATTTTTTATTGTCATAGGCATGAAAGGGTATCTTGCCACAAGATTACCGAAAGATTTTCGCTGCTTCTATTAAAGCTGAAGACTGGAAAATTGAAAGATCATACCCCGATTTCTGATCGCCATAGGCATGAAATGGTATCTTGTTACAAGACGATTAGAAGATTTCTGCTACTTCCCTGAAAGCTGAAGTTTAAAAAACCTCTGGATAGTGCCCGATTTCTGACTGTCATAGGCACAAAAGAGTTACTCGCTTTGAGACTGCCATATGATTTTCGCTGTTTCCTTGAGATCTGAAGACTTGAAAATTTTAAGATCATGCCCCGATTTATGATCGTCATATGCATGAAAGGGTATCTCACCACAAGATTACCGGAAGATTTTCGTTGCTTCCATGAAAGCTGAAGACTGGAAAATTAAAAGATCATACCCCGATTTTTGATCGTCATAGGCATGAAATGGTATCTTGTTACAAGACGACTAGAAGATTTCTACCACTTCCTGGAAAGCTGAAGTTTAAAAAATCTCTGTATGGTGCCTCTGTTTCTGACCGTCATAGGCATAAAAGAGTTAATCGCTTTAAGAATGCCATATGATTTTCGCTGCTTCCTTGAAAACTAAAGACTGGAAAATTTTACGATCATGCCTTGATTTATGATCGTCATAGGCATGAAAATGACATCTTGCTACAAAATTATTAGAAAATTTTCACTGCTCCCTTAAAAGCTGAAGACTGGAAAATTGAAAGATCATACCTCGATTTTTGATCGTCATAGGCATGAAATGATATCTTGTTATGAGACTGTTGAAAAATTTTCACTGCTTCCTTGAAAGCTGAAGACTGGAAAACCTTGAAGGATGCCCCAGTTTCTGACCATCTTGACATCAAAGAGTATCTCGCTTTGAGACTACCATATGATTTTCACTGCTTCCATGAAAGCTAAATACTACAAAACCTTGAAATCATGCCCCAATTTCTGATCTCATAGGCACAAAATGGTATCTCGCTACAAGACTGCTAGAAGATTCTCACTGTTTCCTTGAAAGCTGAATACTGGAAAATCTTAAAATGATGCCCCAATTTCTGATCGTCATAGGCACCAAGTGATATCTTGCTCCGTGACAGGATCTTCCTATATAGAACCTCCATTAAAGCTAGAGGTAGGGCTGAGAATCCTTCCTATATAGGATTCTCATCAAAGCCAGAGGTAGGGCTGAAAGTCCTTCATGTATAGAACTTTCATCAAACCCAGAGGTAGGGCTGAGAGTCTTTCCTGTATAGAACTCTCTCAAAGCCAGGGATTGTAGGGCTGAGAGTCCTTCCTGTATAGCACTCTCATCAAAGCCAGGGATGGAATTTTCAATGCGGGAATCATTCATGTATAGAACGCTTCATCTTGAAGTTCTTAAAAGTCGGCACTTTATTCTGTTATAGGGTAGTGCCAGTACCAGCAATAAATAAAAATCTTTGAGATGATGCCCTGATTTTTATCGTCTTGGGCATAAAATAGTACAGTTTGAAGAAAAACTGTCAGGTTTAGGGTGAGGGTTCTTGCTTTGACCATCGCTTTTTCGTTGGGCTTCAGTTGATCTTCTTTGTCATTCTTATAAGCAAAATTTGGAGAAAAATTGGCTTAGCTGTAACACCGACACAAAGGCAAATTCGAATAAAGGTTTGAACATCTGATTCTATGATTTGATTTCTTTTGTATTTTTTTCCAAATGCACAGAGATCAACGGTTTTGAGTTGCCTTTACCGTAGCCGTTTACTCCTGGCTAGCTGTACCATTCCCCTGGGTATAATCAATTTTTACCAATCATGACATTGGATTTTTTTTCAAAGAATTTATTTTTCTTTGACCATTCGTAAAAATGGATTTTCGATGGACATTTGAATTATCCATTATCTTAAACTTTGCCATGTTTAAGCACGTTGCGCCAATATTTCTATTGGACTTGTTAAAATGGCTCTGATCCAGCCGCCATACTAGAAGACATAAGATCGAAAGGTGAAGGTCTTGATATTTGATCCACCTGCAACACTAACGAAGAGGGATCAAATGGTGGTTTTAAACATTTGATTCTGCCATTAGATTTCTTTTGCATTTTTCAAAATACACAGGGATCAACGGTTTTGAGTTGCCTTTACTGGTAGCTGTTTGCTCCAGGCTAGTTGTACCATTCCCCTGGGTACAATCAGTTTGTACCAATCATAATATTAGGTTTTCTCAAAGGATTTATTTTCCTTCGACCATTCGCAAAAATGGATTTTAGATGGACATTTGAATTATCCATTATCTTAAACTTGGCAGTGTTTAAGCACGTTGCACCAAATTTTTCTGTCGGTCTTGCCAAAATAAATCTGATCTAGCCACCATACAAGCAAAGAGAATGGATCAAAAGGTGAAGATTCTTATGTCTGGTCCAAATTTAATTTTGACGAAGAGACAGAATCTGAAAGAGTAGATTCGATCCAGCTGCAGCACTGACGAATAGGCAAGGCTTGAAGTCAGTAGGGTTGATCCACTACCATTGATGGAGAGACAAGACCTGAACTGGGTTGGACTACCACCACTGATAGAGGAAAAATTGAAAGAAATCGGCTTTGCCACTTTATGGCTGGAAGTCATGACCTAAACATGAAAGAAAACATCAATTAGTAATGGTTTAAAATTTTGTCGTTGTTGTCTGGATGTTTTGAGTTCTTTTTGCATATTTGGCCTTCTTTGGGGATAGAGGTTGATCATCATGTCGCTACCCAGTGATTGGGGTTCTCTGATCTTCTTCCTAGACCTATTATATGTTCTAACAAATGCCATGGGTGCATATGACTTGATGCCTAAATGTTTGTGTATAACCTAAATGTATGAAAACTTGCATGGATATATGACTCATGCACTTGATGTTAAATGATCGTATGAGTGTGTAAATGGTTTTTCCTCTTACCCCTCAAAGGGATGCCCCTAACTCTATGTTGGTATGATCCAGTTCTTGGTCTTACTTTGTAGAGGTGCCTTCCACATTTTTTTGGCTTCGATCATCTTTCTTTGATTTTCTTCCTCGGGGGAATACTCTAAAGTATTTTTGCAGCTAATTTGAACTTTATGGCTTTAAATTCTCATCATAATGCCTCTGTATCAAAATGGTGTTCCAAGTTCTTTTGGCATCGTTCCAATTTAGCCACTCGATCTTTCATTTTCCTTGCTTGCAAGCGGGTACCGTATCAATATGGAATGACTGTGATTTGAAATTAAACTTTCTGCCATGATATTTACACAATTAACTCAATTATCTTTAATAATTCATGCAAATTATAATGTACAACTAAATATTTAAATGTCATGTTAAAATGAATGCAAATGAAGTGTTGATTCTCAAGTAGTCCTTAGAAAGGCTTCTGCTAGGAGAAGATGTCTGACAAGAAGTTGAAATAAATTACAGATAATGGGTAGCTTCTTGTCTTGATATCTTGATTTTGTAAATTATGAATTGTACTTTACGTCTTAGAATCGTCTTCGGTTTGAGGGACGGTCTTGTCATTTTCTTCTTCCACTGTCCAAAAGTTTTATGGCAGCGTAATATACACACTTTAGTTTTTTTGGATAGATGACTAGCTTATATATGGAGAATATAGGCAAAGGTCTTTTATTTGGTAGACCTGAATGCAAATGAGCCAGGTCTCAAATAGCATGCCTAAGCTGTATCGTCTCTTTGTTCGCTTCGTATCACACAGTCGAGTCATCTTTTTCGTTGGTCTTCATTCACCCTAACCCGATACTGTTTGCATTATCGCTCTTGTATCACAGAATTCTCTCCTATCTGGGTACACCCTCTAAATTGGATTATTCTCAAATTAACACTTATGGTATGATATGATATGCAATGCGCATGCAGAAAAAAAGAAAAAAACAACATAAGTAATAAGTTAGTGTAATAGAATAATCAGATAATAAAATGAATTAAATTATGAAAAATGAAGAAAATAAACAGTTAAAATATACAAAGAATATAAATAATAAAAAAGCAAAATTTAAAAAAAGGGTTATTCCTAAATGGGCAGAGTAACAACGTGATTAAAGGGTGGACGCTACGGTTCATTATATGCAGTTCGGTTCTAGAGTAAGGGTACCCGAACTGTCGCGAAGACATCGATTCGGGGGAATATGACCCTTATACCATACAGGGGTGAAAACCCCACAAAATATAAGGACCAGTATTCCGGAAGCGAGATACAAGACTATACGGAGGTGAAAACCCCATGAAGCGAAGTACTCTCTCCCACTTAAGGGTTCTAACACTAACATATGATGACAGTTTATATCAAATAAAAAATAGAAATAAAAAATTAAATTAAATCAAACTTAAATTTTCTTTAATAATTACAATGCGAAGCCTGAATAAGGCCGAACTCCTTTTTTTGAAAACAAAAAATAATCCCCAGCGGAGTCGCCAAGCTATAGCGACCTTCTCATCCGAGCCCTTTTCTTGGAGGCCCGCTTTCGGGTGCATATGCCTCATGTTTTTTTAAATGAATAATAATAAAATGGTAAAAATAGAGTCGCCATCAGTCACTTGGATGAGGTAGATCAGACACTGAAAAGTCAACCAGAGATGGGTTCGGGAGTTGGTTATGAGTGGTGAAGGATGAGCACCCCCACTACGCCCAAAATTGGTACCTAAAGGTTCGTATTATTTTTATTAAGAAAAACAAAAAATTAATAATTAATTTCCAAAATGCTTGCATGTACAACAGTTTAAATCCGCCTTGATATTCACGACGTTCAAAGGAGATATCACCCGGAGACCGGGATAACACTCCCAGCAGAAATATCGGAACAATAAGGCCTAATAGTATATGCAATAATTATTATGTATGAACAATAAACAAAAAAAGAATAAAAATAAAACAAAAACATATGAATAATATAAATATTCGATAATTAAATATATCCGATAACTTCAAAACTTGCCTAGATATCCACGATACTCAGAGGAGATAACACCCGAAGGTCAGGATGACACTCTCCATAGAGATATCAGAACAATGAGGCAAAATACTATATACGATATTTATATGAAAAATAATAATATAAGTTAATATAAATAAACAATAAAAAGATCGGCAGCCATAGCGGCGTGAGGCCCAGACGTTAAATCCTTCGGGTCATCGGTAAGTCTTTCGGGCACGATGTTAAGTCCTTCGGGCCGCCAATAAGTCTTTCGAGCATGCTGATAAGTCCTTCGGGCTATCAGTAAGTCCTTCGGGCATGATGCGGCAACATTAGTAGCGTGAGTCCAGAAAGATCGGCAGCCATAGCGGCGTGAGGCCCAGATGTTAAAACCTTCGGGTCATCGGTAAGTCCTTCGGGCACGATGTTAAGTCCTTCGGGCCGCCAATAAGTCTTTCGAGCATGGTGATAAGTTCTTCGGGCATGATGCGGTAGTATTAGTAGCGTGAATCCAGAAAGATCGGCAGCCATAGCGGCATGAGGCCCATATGTTAAAACCTTTGGGTCATCGGTAAGTCCTTCGGGCACGATGTTAAGTCCTTCGGGCTGCCAATAAGTCTTTCGAGCATGGTGATAAGTCATTCGGGCCATCAGTAAGTCCTTCGGGCATGATGCGGCAGCATTAGTAGCGTGAGTCCAGAAAGATCGGCAGCCATGGCGGCGTGAGGCCCAGATGTTAAAACCTTCGGGTCATCCGTAAGTCCTTCAGGCATGATGTTAAGTCTTTCGGGCCACCAGTAAGTCTTTCGAGCATGGTGATAAGTCATTCGGGCCATCAGTAAGTCCTTCGGGCATGATGCAGCAGCATTAGTAGCGTGAGTCCAGAAAGATCGGCAGCCATAGCGGCATGAGGCCCAGATGTTAAATCCTTCGGGTCATCGTTAAGTCCTTCGGGTACGATGTTAAGTCCTTTGGGCCACCAGTAAGTCTTTCGAGCATGGTGATAAGTCCTTCGGGCCATCAATAAGTCCTTCGGGTATGATGCGACAGCCTTAGTAGCGTAGGTCCAAAAATGTCAACAGCCTCGTAAAAAAGGGGAAAAGAAAAAGAAGAAAAAGAAGGAAAATGGGAAAGAAAAAAGAAAGAAAAGAGAGAGAAGAGGAAAAGAAGAGAAAAAAGAACAAAGAAAAAAGGAAAAAGCAGAAAAAGAAGAGAAAAAAAAAGAAAAAGGAAAAAGTAGAAAAAGAATAGAAAAAGAAGAAAAAAAAGAAAAAGAAAAAAGGAAAAAAGAACAAAGAAAGAAGGAAAAAGAAGAAACGGGAAAAAAAGAAGAAAAGGAAAAAGAGGAAAGAACAATTGAAGACAAAGGTTATATAAAGGAGAAGCCTACGTTTTCAAACCCCCAGTGAAAGGCTTCATATAGGAAGAGCCCTAACCCTAGAATCTCAAAAAAGAACCAAAGGTGAAGAAGTTCTATATAGGGATAACTTACGAGCCTGAAGATTCGGCCAAGGAAAAGTGGAGAGTTCCAGAAGAACACCTGATTCCGAAGTCGTGAGCAGGGAAGTCAGATAAAAATGAGTGTTTTCGGTCTTTGCTTTGTTCTCGTTTCACAAAGAACAAGCAAAGAGGGGCAACTGTAATCACTCATTTTTATCCGGTTTGTAAATATTGTTAATATATTAGTATAATAATTAATGGGGAATTATTATTGCATGTATACATATTACATTATGTGTTTATTATATATGTATGATTAGTATACGTATAGGGTGTGTGATGTGTGCATGTATACTATAAGCCATGTATATGCATTAGTAATTAGTATGGTGTATGTGGTCACATATGTTTGCATGTATATATTAATTGATGTGTGTATTTGTATTAATTATGTATGTGCTACATATGAGTATCCGAATGTGTGTGCATGTGATATATATAGTTTGCATGTGTGTGCGTGTATGATTATTATTATCATCATTATTATTATTATTAATATTACTTTTGGGCTAATTTAAAATAAAATACAAGAAGTTTTATTAATAAAAACCCATTAATTAACAGTCCAATCCAATATGTATTACAGACCCAAAATATGTTACAAGGCCCATTTTGGCCTGACCCAATATCTTAAAAACCCTAAAAACCAAGTCTGATAACCCTCCTTTATCTTGCAGCCGCCGTCATCCGAGCCGTTGGATCAAGTCTTGATCCAACGGTCCAGATCAGTCTAAGATAATCCAGCTGGCGCGCATGATGTCACTCTCCAAACTGCTCGCCTCCCACTCGCGCGTGCAACGCACGCTCAAAAACCGTTCGTTCTCCCTCCCACACGTGTCGAGATCAGAGGCAACTTTACTCATCCCAAGACCAGATCTAAGTCATTCATTTCCCATGCAATCACAGCCGTTGGATCGGATCTGATCCAACGGCCGTGAGTGAATCTGGCCGAAGCGATATTGCCACCAGGCTACCTTCACCATGCCGCCGTACAGCCCTCCCTCAACCACCAGACATGCCAAGCGAACACAGAAAGCATAAATGTCAGATCCAAATCAAGAGCAGTATTTACATTTATTGTAACTTGCTTGTGTAAACAAAAAATGAAAAAACAGGGTATGCATATATACAAGTGTAACCCACCATTGTGTACTCAGAGATATCAGATCAGAAATAAAAAACAACAACGATCAGTTGAAAAAAAAAGAGAAGAAACTTCCAGTGGTAAAAATTTTGGTCTTTCTTACATACATGCATGTAAAAGCAAAAAGAAAACAGAAGGGAAAGTTTTTTACCCGAGTAGTTCGGCTTCCTCTCCGGTAATAATCTCCTCCTTGAGTGAACCAGAGTAGGATCCGGTGCTCGAAAGGGAAGGGGTTTTATTTTAGGTTCCGAAATAAAGGTTTTGGTTGTCGAAGTTATGGTCGAGGAGGGCTCGAGACGGCCGTTACGGCAGAGCCTCGCCCGAGACCGGTACTCCGCGGTGGCCGGAGTTTCTATTTTGGGTGGTTATTTGGTTCAGTTGAAAGAATAAAGAGAGGGAGAGTTTTTTTTTTAGATCCAAAAATTTTAAATGACCAAAGTTTGAGAACCGAGCCATTTAGGCTGTTATATAGAGGTTTAATATTTTAAAAGTGGGCTAATTAATTCATAAATCCCCCCGCGTTTCTTCACTTTTCAAAGTGAGCCTTTCCCTTGGTTAAATTGCAAACCCAGTCCCCCTCCATTTTTGAAGTTTCTCAATCTAGTCCCTAAATTAAACGAGTTTCGAATTCAAATGGTAAAATTACCTCCCTTGTCCTACCGCGTTTTTGAACTTTTCACTTCAAGCTTGCCCCTTGGGTTTATTACAACTCTAGTCCTTATAAGTCTATTTTAGGCTGTAATTAAGTCCCTAAATCGTGTCTTTATTATTCCAATTTTTGTCATTTCTGTTTCACTTTCTTTCATTCCAGTCCCCTGTTTTAATCATTTATGTCCATAATTTTTTTTTATTTTGTGTTTTAGCATGTTATGTTGTTCATTATATTCGTATTGGTTTAATATTATGTTTTATGATGTGTTATATCATGCTTTATTTCGCTTGCTTGGTTTGTCTATGTTTTTCATGTATTTTGTTTTAGTATAATGAATGTATCATGTTTACCTATGGTTTGTATGTCCTTTTTGTCCTCTATGTTTCTACGTATTTGTTGTTTTCATCATGTTCATGTATGTCCTTTTTCATATGCATTATCGTACCAATGTGTTTAGCTTCGTCTGTTCGTAACATGTTTTAATGTTAGCTTCTTTATGTTCGTTTGCATTTTAGGTAGCGTGTTAAAAATAGATGGTATGTGTCGTATATTAGTGTTATGTTTTTACCTTATTTTAAAATGTCACATATATTAAGTACTAGTTTTTATGTCCGCTCTTTGCTTTGATTCGTTAGTTTAATACCATGTTACGTGTGTATCATGCATATGTTGCACCTTTATATGTATATATTTGATCTATTAATTTTCGAAGCATGTTTTCTTTTCTTTTAATTTTGGGGTATGTTTTCTCACTTGTTTACGCTTTTGTTTTTATTGTGATATGTTTCGTTAATCATGCCAATGCATTTTGCTATCTTTGCTTAATTCTATGATAACCGTGTTTTTATTATTTATTTCGTCTTTCACCATGTCAACGTAAATTGTATGTTTATAATTTGTTTTCCAATGTCGCGCAATGGAATTATATTTGTCAATGCGGTGCCCTTTTATCTGAGCGTAAACGGGGCCAGTATCAGGCGTAGTGATAGTGGTTGGGCGTTCACTCTCGGATAACAGGGCCTTTAAAATCTACTCGCACTTATAACCAAATTTTAATTTAATCGTCACTTTAATCCGGGAAGTCTAATATTAATAAAACGATAATTATTAAAGTACCAATTTTGGGCGGTGTGGGGGTGCTAATCCTTCCCCATCCGTAACCGACTCCCGAACCCAACAGTTTTTAAATCTCTGGTTTTATGGTGCCCGGCCTACCTAAGTGGCCGGTGGCGACTCATCTTTTAAAATAAAATACGGTATTTCTAAAACTCTACGGAATAAATATTTTAATACCCGAAAGACAATAAACACCCTAAAAAACTCGGTTTCTTTTAGCGGGAGGGACATCGCTACAGTCTCAGATTTCTTTTCATTGCATTTCATTTTTTAGATTTTGATTTTTTTTAAAGTTGTTGTATTTAATTTTTTTTTCATTTCTTAATTGATTGAATTCGTTTTTGCTTATATTCGTTGTAAATGTTTTGTTTGAAATTTTTGGTTCATTTGTTAGCATTAGGTTTTGTTTTTTAAATTGCTGTTATGTTTTTTAAATTGGGTTAAATGTTTTTACTTATTCTTCTTTGAAGAGGTTAAAAAATAATAGTACAATAGTAAAAAAATTACGTTCTATTTTTGTTTGTTGATTAATGAAAATTGATTTATTTTGACACTTCTGAAATTGAGATTGGAGATACATATAGTAGTTTTGCTGCTTCCAAATCCTTCTCTTCTCAATATCCTGCTCATGAGATTTCAATGCCAACTCTGACTCCAAGTAATACTCAGTCGCCTGCTCAATCCGTACCTTTTACACCAAAATTTCTAGATTTATCTCAACAAAATGCAACTATGCATCCGCCATCAGTCCCACCACCTCTTCAACCTAGAAAGCTTACTTCTCCGATGTGGAATCACTTTGAGAGGATGGTTGTTAATGGAGAAACAAGAGCAAAGTGTCTACATTGTGGCCACATATTCTCTGCCAAAAGCAAAAATGGAATATCACATTTGAAAGATCATATTAAACTTAGATGCTCTAAAAAGCATGTGATGCAAGTTGATTTACGCGAAAAACTCTTGTCTATTAATCGTAAGAAAAATTCATCTATAAAGCTAGAAAACTATGTATTTTCTCAAGAGGCATCACAAAAGGAGCTAGCCAATATGGTCATTCTCAATGAGTATCCGTTATCTATTCTTGAGCACATTGGGTTTCGAAAATTCATCAACAGCTTAAATCCAAGCTTCAAGATAATCTCATGCAATACTTTCAAAAATGATATATTGAAAATGTTTGCAAGCGAGAAAGCAAATTTAAAGAAGCTATTTGATGATTATAGGGGGAGAGTGGCAATTACTACTAACATGTGGACAACTTCGAATCAAAAGAAATGTTATATGGTGGTCACAACACACTATATTGATGATCGTGGAATCTGCGGAACAAAACCTTGCGGTATATATCCTATTAGTTTCTTTTTTGCAAACTTCTGATGGGCTTCATACTTGTTTGTGTTGTGTTCCTCTAGTGATTTTTTATTTGCTCAACTGATGTGTTTTAATTATGTTGTTCTATAATAGGTTTATTTATGTTCCTTATCTGTATACTACCAACATGCTTGCCCAAGTTTTGATAGATTCTTTGAATGTGTATAATATTGCTGAAAAAATCTCATATGTGGTACTGGAAAATTGTTCAACAAATGATGTTGTGGTTGATGTGTTGCAAGAGAAATTTGATCATGATAGTCTTTTATTTTGCGGTAATTTTTAAAATGTGCGTTGTAGTGCACATATTTTGAATTTGATCATTCAAGATGGTTTGGAAGTAATTTGTTCTAGGATTAAAAGAATTCGTAATTGTGTTGCGTTTTAGACTGCAACTCCTAGTAGAGTTCTAAAGTTTGAGGACAAGACTAAAGCTTCGAAAATTGATTGTTCTAAAAGATTGTCATTTGATTGTAAAACAAGATAGAGCTCCACTTATTTTATTTTTATAAGTGCTTTACCATTTAAAAATGTCTTTGCTAACTTGAAGACTCAAAAACCTAAATTTAAGTTTGTGGTTCTTACTCAAAGTGATTGGGAGTTGGCTGAAATTATTTGTCATAAGTTGAAGAAGTTTCACAAAGTGACTAAGTTGTTCTCTGGTAGAAAATATCCTACTGCCAACTTATTTTTTTGGCAAGTATTTGAGATCAAAATAGCATTGAAAACTTAGAAAGATAGTGATGATGAGCAAGTTATTAGAGATATGGCTAAAAATGGTGGAGAAGTTTAAAAAATATTGATAAAATATAAATGGAATTTTGACAGTTGCAGCCTTTTTGGACCCTCAAAATAAGTTAGAGTGTGTGAACTATAGCTTCAATGAAATATATGGTGATGATGCATATGTTAAAATAGAAAGGGTTCGAGGATTATGAACTACTTCTTGAGTACCAAGATAAACTTGACAATGAGAATTACGTCTCTTCCACTTCTTCTAGTCGTGATGGGTTGTTGGGTAAGAGAAATATAGTTAATAATCCTAATAAAAGTGGCGATGAGAAAGTTGATAAGTGAACTCACATTAGGAGGACTAAAAAAAGAAAAGCTAATGTGAGGTGTGAGTTAGATCACTATCTTGAGGATGATGTATTACTCAAGAGTAATGAATTTGACATGCTTCATTATTGGAGAATTGATTTAAAATTTCCAATCTTGAGAAAAATTGCTAAGGATATTTTAGCAATTCCCGCATCTACTGTAGATTGAGAGAGTTATTTTAGCATGGGTGGTGTAACGCCCTGATTTTGGGTCTAGATGTTTGGGTTTGTTTTGAGGGTCCGGAAGATCGGTATTAGAGATTTGAGTCAGTTTTGGGATTAAATCGGATTAAATATTTTTAGGGTGATAAAAATATGGAAAATGTTCTAAAATCATTAATTAATATATTAATAATTGTGGTGAAATCAATTTTGGAAAATGAGTTTATGAAATCAGACATTTGTGTTTTCTAATATGTTTTGATAGTTTAATTAAGGGAAATTGGTTTAATTTGTGTTTTGATTGATGAAATTGGTAGATTTTCGAATTGGATCTGTTTTGCTGGGTTCTTGACCAGAGTAGATCATGATTTTGATGTTTAATAATATTAATAGCTTGGATTTAACATTGTAATCCTGAAACTAGTTGAATCTCTAATGTTAAAGGTTGTTAGTTAAGGGTTTTTGTATTGTTAATGGAGTTTAATCATTGCTGGAAGTAAAATGATGTTGTTAAGGGGTTTTAAGATGTTATTGGATGAGGTTTAATGTATTGAATCGTTATATTGTGGCTGTGTTAAGTTTGGAAAGTGTTTGAGGTTGATTTCGATAAGTTTCAGATAGTTTTTGAGTGGGCAACTTGTGGGTTGCAGGTAATTGCTTTGAGGCAGTGGTTTGGATGCATTTTGATGCATGTTTCCTCTGGTTTTGTGTGTCCAAAATAGGGGATAATCAAGGCGAAGCATCTTGAGGTGGATTGTTGCTTGCCGGGAGCTTAATTTGCATTGGCTAGCAAGGCGAGGAGTAATTCGTGAGTGGAAACAGTTTTAAAAGTCTTTTAAAGGTTTGAAAGTGTTTTTGGGAGTTTAGGTTAAGCTTGAAATACTTACCTAAGCTCGAAAGTAAGTTTTTCCTCTTTTGCTCTTTAATATCGGTTCGGGTATAAGCATGTGTAATTCATGTTTTGGTCGTAAACATGGCTTGATTTACTTATTGTAAATGCATGACTTTGAGTACATATGTAGTGGTTTAAAAGTATATGAAATGCTAGTGAGCATTGGTTTTCATTCCGATAAGGAATGTGGTATTGTTTTGGCAATATGGTTTGCATATGTGGTGATTTGTATAATGCATTGTAAAACAGTGAGTAAATAGTTTTATAAATGATATATTGGCTAAGTGACATGATGGGAAAATATTCAGATATAGTTGGCATGCCATAGGATAAAGTGCACTATAATATGTTTAAAATTGATCGTGGATAAAGGTCCTTGAGGTATAGCGGTCGGTTACTCAGACTATGATGTTATCACTTGGGTTAAGCAGTTCGTTCCCCTTGTTGATGTTAATCTTGCGGTTGGCAACGTTGTCATATCATGCGGTCGGCATGGTATGGGTCTTGATGGCGGTTGGTCATTAAGGGAGATCCGTGTATCTGATGTGTAAGGTTAACGGTCAGTTAACCAATGATTAGCGACCTACTAATCAAGGATAGTGGTCGACTATCCGGGGTCACTATAATTGCCAACATATGAAAGTTTATATGTTGAACTTATCTTTAATGCTTTGGGATTTAAGCATGGTAATATGATTTAATGCTTTGGGATCTAAGCATGAGATGCCTTGATGCTTTGGGATTTAAGCATGTGTTATGTAAATGTTTTTGCATATGGTCGATATGCACGTTTGATTTGGAATAAATGAAATGCTTTGGTCATAAGCATGGTTTGAAAACAAGTGTTTGGTTTTCAAAGGGTTTATAAACGCATCATTGTTTTACGAGCATCCTCACTAAGCATGTGTACTTACGTTCTCTTTTTCTTAATGATGCAGAGCATTGAAGTTTGAGGCAGCAAAGGCAAGGTTTGAAGTGATCCAAGAACCAAGACTACTTTTGAGTATGAACTCAGTTTTAGTTTCGGTTAATAAGGCAATATGTTCGCCAAGTTTTTGGGATTTGTAATTCTGTTTTTCCCATGGTCTTTGAGCATGGTTAATGCTATGTTTGGAGTTCGATTGATGTAGATAAGCATGTTAATGGTTTTGCTTATCGTTGATGCTAACTGGTTGCTTAGGTATGCATTTAGTTAGCATTGGTTGATTGTCATGCTTTGTTGATTCTAATAAATTGATATTGATGTTAGAAACATGTTGGTATGTTGCTTATGCTAGAAAATGTTCAAATGAGTGTTTTGGTATAATCAGGGATGTGGTTTAGGAAGCATGCCTATAGTTTACCTTAATATCATGAATGCCATGGATTGAGGGTGGTTCTGTGTTAATATGACTATGATCAATCTTTGGTAAAGTTGTATGTATGTTAGAAGTATAATTATGTGGTTTGGAGTCCAACATGATAAGCTAAACTAGCAAAAGTGGACGTTTAAGGTCCAAGCGTATCGGAACGTGACCCTTCGTACCGGTACGGCTAGGCCATTTTAGGCATAGCATTTCGATACGCGAGAAAGTGTTTTGATACGAGAAAGCCTTTTCAGGCATATCGTTTTGATACTCGATGAGGTGTTTCGATACAGACAAGTCATTTTAGGCTTAACGTTTCGATACATGGGAAGGTGTTTCGGTACAGTTTTGAGCTACTGGAATATGAGTTTTTGTAAATTGACTAGGCGTACCGAAACACCTGTTCGTGTACCAGTAAGGTATGCAGTTAAGTTCGTTATTTGGCTGTTTGGAAGGTTTATGGGTCATTTGTTTCAGTCCCTAAGGCTTGTTATGGAAATTGTGAGTGTGTGGATGGTCGGAATAATCTAAGAATTAACATGCAAACATGTTATATGACTAATTGAGGATTGATAACCTTAATTTCACCAAAGGCCTTATAATTTACCAGTTTTGCATTTTGGTCCCTAAATCATATTGAATGCAATTGGTTGCCTTTTCGTGGTCTATTTTCTTTGTGTCTTCATCTGCTGCAAGCATGAACACTTAAGATTAATAATATGCATCTAGACAAGATAAAAGGAAAAAAATGGTCTGTGTTTCATAATCTTTCTCTGGTTTGCTTCGGTAAACCTAATGTGGCTCGCTCGGTTCGGTTAGGCGTCTAGGCCAGGTTGAGAGGGTTACACTTGTTGGTATCAAAGCCAAGTTATGAAAGATGGGGATGGTTGATGCTAAGTGGTTGCTTAGGTATGCATTTAGTTAGCATTGGTTGATTTCCATGCTTTGTAGATTCTAGTAAATTGATATTGATGCTAGAAACATGTTGTTATGTTGCTTATGCTGGAAAATGTTCAAATGAGTGTTTTGGTATAATTGGGAATGTAGTTTAGGAAACATGCCTATAGTTTACCTTAATAGCATGAATGCCATGTATTGTGGGTGGTTCTGTGTTAATATGACTAGGATCGTTCTTTGGTAAAGTTGTATGTATGTTAGAATTATGATTATATGGACTGGAGTCCAACATGGTAAGCTAAATCAGTAAAAGTGGACGTCTCAGGTCCAGACGTATCGGAATGCGACCCTTCGTACCGGTACGACTAGGCTAGTTTAGGCATAGTGTTTCGGTAAGCGATGAAGTGTTTTGATATAGGAAAGCCTTTTTAGTTATAATGTTTCGATACGCGATGAGGTGTTTCGATACGGGCAAGTCATTTCAGGCTTAACGTTTTGATATGCGGGAAGGTATTTCGGTAGGTTTTGAGCTACTGAAATCTGAGTTTTTGTAAATTGGCCAGGCGTACCTAAACACTTGTTCGTATACCGATACGGTATGCAGTTAAGTTCGTTATTTGGCTATTTGGAAGGTTTTTGGGCTATTCGTTTCAGTCCCTAAGGCTTGTTATGGCAATTGTGAGTGTGTGGATAGTCGAAATAATTTGAGAATTGACAAGCAAACATGTTATATGACTAATTGAGGATTAGTAACCTTAATTTCACCAAAGGCCTTGTAATTTACCAGTTTTGCTTTTTGGTCCCTAAATCGTATTGTCTGCAATTGGTTGCCTTTTCGTGGTCTGTTTTCTTTGTGTCTTCTTCTGCTGTAGGAATGAACACTTAGGATTAATAATATGCATATAGACAAGATAAAAGGAAAAAAAATGTTCAGTGTTTCGTAATCTTTCTCCGGTTTGCCTTGGCAAACCTAATGCGGCTTGCTCGGTTTGGTCGGGCGTCTAGGCCGGGTCGCTGGGTGGTCAGTCCCCAAAGTTCAGTGTATGTAGAATTGGATACTTGGATAGTATTCGGGTAAATTTATCATATTTTATATGCATTTGGATTTTTTTGATCTTATAATTGATAATATGTTTCATTTTATTTTTTTAGACTCTTGTTTCGATAATGCACAAGCATGTGCTACTATCTTGGAGGATAATGATGTAGAAGGCGATGGATGTTCATCAAGTGAAGTTGTTGACGTTAATTTAGTAATTTATTCATATTCTTCTCTTAAATTTTTTTTGCTTCAAAAATTATGTCACAATATTTTATTTTCCCATTTATTACAGGATGAGGAGGACCTTTGAAGGTGATTATGTGAAGAAATAATGACAATAGCTTTATGGTAAGATGAAATAAAGAGGCAGAGGCTGATGCTTGCCCATTTATTACATGTATTTTCAATTCTAATTTTCTAATAATAGAACCCATTTATGACCGGACCCACCCATCTTATCCACAATTGATAGGTGGGATGGATTTGGGTCAATGATCAAACATAAGGTGGGTGGGTTGGATGACAGTTCTGGATGCAGATGGTGGGGTGGGTGGAGCTCTAACCCTCCCAAATTTTATCCGTTGCCAGCCCTAAATTCGATATTATCAACTTTACCGATGTATTGGTTTTTGGAATGTTTTCACTAATACTTTTCCATTGATTGACATGAGTTTATATACAAAATACATGCTAAGAAATCTACTAGAAAAGTTAATATGATACAACCAAAAAGTAATAGATTTGGACCTATTCTCAAGGGAAACAAATTACTATAAATTATAAATTGGAAACAATATAATCTGAAGAAACAGAAACACTCGGAGGTATATAGATTTATGATTTCTTATCATGCCCCTGCAAGATGGACGGAGGTGGAGTTAGTCAAATCTTGGTAGTAACCACGGTGAATTGGTAATGAGGTATCGACTTTGTGAGAACATCGACAAGTTGATCAGACGATGAGACATGAGAGACGCGAAAAAGATCATTTTGCACTTGTTCTCGGATAAAATAATAGTCTAAGGCAACGTGCTTCATGCGAGAGTGAAAGACGGGATTAGCAAAAAGATTTGTTGCTCCAACATTATCACAGTAGACCACGGGCTGATTGGGACTAAGAATTCTAAGTTTAGTTAGGAGAGAACAAATCCATCATAATTCAGTGTCAGTAGCTGCAACAGAGCGATACTCAGCTTCAGTAGAGGAATGAGCAACAATTTGTTATTTTTTAAAACTTCAAAAAATGAGGTTGTGGCCGAGATAAACAATGTAAGCACTTATGGAAGTAAAATCATCCATGTTTCTAGCCCAGTCAGAATCCGAGAATGCATGAAGGTAAATAGATGAGGTGCGACAAAGTGTGATGCCATGATCCAAGGTGCCACAGAGATAGCGAAGTAAACGTTTGGCAACAGCCTAATGCTTCATTGTTGGTTTATGCATGAATTGAAATAGTTTGTTGACCATGTAAATGATGTCTGGGTGAGTGGGTGAAAGGTACTAAAGACTCTTAATAGTGGTATGATACTCTGTAGGATCAGGCAATAGAGTACCTGCATGCAAGGTGAGAGGCTGAGTAGTTGCAAGATGGGTAAAAATGGGTTTGGCATTGACCATGTAAGTCTTCTGAAGGAGATCAACAATATATTTTCACTGACTGAGACATTGGCCATCACCATGAGATAGGATTTCAACACCCAGAAAGTAGTGCAAGTCTCCAAGGTTCTTTAGAGAGAAACGTGTAGAGAGTTGCTGAAGAAAGTCATGTACAACATGATCTGTGTTGCCAGTGACAGTAAAGTCATCAACATAGACAAGAAGAAAAATAACAATTCTTTAAGTGTTGAGTATGAATAGTAAAGTGTCAGTTATAGAGTTAAAAAAGTCAGAGGTTAGGAGAAACTAGCGTAATTCATGATTCCAGACACGGGGGGCTTGTTTGATCCCGTAGATGGCTTCGTTAAGCTTGCATACATGATGAGGATGATTATGATCAACGAAGCCTGGAGGCTGAGCCATATACACTTCTTCGGAAAGGATGCCTTAAAAGAATGCATTATTGACCTCCAGTTGGCGAAGCGACCATCATTGACTTATCGCAAGACTGAGAACCAGACGTATACTGGTTGGTTTGACGACTGGACTAAAGGTTTCATTGTAATCCACCCCGAGGCATTGATAAAAGCCTTTGGCTACCAGATGTGCTTTGCACCTTTCAACTAATCCATCTGACAAATATTTGGGGCAAAAAATCATTTTACATCCAACTAGGTTTTAGATGGGAAGTGATGGAACAAGTTCCCATGTGCCATTATGAAAGAGAGCATCAAATTATCCATACATAGCTTGTCTCTGCTTTGGATCTTATAAAGCTTGAGTAATGATGGTGGGTTCAAGAGGGGAATGGTAAAGTTCGGTATTGAGGTTGAGTTTCTGGATTGGTTTGTGGATGTTGTGTTTGGAGTGAGTGATGATGCCTCTAGAAGAAAGGGGATTGGTTTGTAAAAATTGGTATGATGACTTGTTTATGTGTAGGGGTAGTAGATATAAAAGGCACAGTGGTGGGTTGAGACGTTGGTATGTTGGCTTGTTCAAGTGGATGGGTAGATGTGGGAGGTACAATAGTGGTTGGGACGTCGGTATGTTGGCTTGTTTAGGCAGAGGGCCAGATATAAGAGGTACATGATGTGGGTGGGATTGAGTATGTGATGGAGATGGTGACACAGAAGAAGTAACAGGTAATGTCATGGAACACCACTATGAGTTGGTGGATGAAGTGACACGAGGGAGACTGTGATAAGAATTAGCAAAAGAAAACACAGATTCCACAAAGTGGACAGGACGAGATGTGTACAAACGGTTGTTGGGTGTGTCTAGACATAGATAAGCAATTTGAGTGGAGGAATACCCAACAAGGAGACAAGGCATTGAATGGGGTTCAAGTTTGTGAGATGTGTAAGGCAGAAGCCAGTGATAGCATAAGCAACCAAAGGACCGAAGTTTATTGTAATTAGGAACAGTGCAAAAAGTTTAAAAAACAGATACTCGTTGTTGAGGGTAGGTGCAGAAAGGTGATTTATGAGGTAAACAACTGTTTTGACTGCAAAAGACCAATAGGAATAAGGCATAGATGCATGAGAAAGAAGAGATGGGGTAGTTTCAACAATGTGACGATGTCGATGTTCGAAATAGCCATTATGTTAAGAGGTATGAGGAGGAGTGAGATGTAAAATGCCATTTATCGTTAGAAGGAAGGAAAGGGCTTGATATTCTCCTCCATTATCAGAGTAAAATATTTTGATGGTGCAGTTGAAGAAATTTTCTACTAGGGCCTTGAAACGAATGAAGACATCGCAGGCTTTAGATTTACGTTTTAGTGGATACAATCAGGTATATTTCGTAAAGTGATCAACAAAGATAATATAGTATTTGAAATTGTCAACTAAATAAACTGGTGAAGTCCAAACATCTGTAAAGACAATTTTAAGAAGAGACGAGGTGGATAAAGTAGACATAGAAAATGGTAATTTGTGAATCTTGTTGCAATGACAGGAATTATAATGAGAATTAAAATGAGAAGAATTAGAGATATCCAAGTTAAAGGAGGAGACCATTTTCCTGAACGTCAGCATTGACGGATGACCAAGTCTGTGATGCCAGTTATTGGATGTGGTATTTATTGGATGAAGGGGAACTAGGCCACTCATAGATGCCGTTCTTAGTTTTGCCTTGGAGGAGAATCAAGCCCACTCGAAGATCATTCACATAGAAAGAGGAGGTTAAGAATTCAACAGAGGCATTATTAGATTTGCAAAAACTGAGGAATATAAATTAAATTTTGTTTAACAGTTGGCATACAAAGAACACTAGAGAGCATAAAAGAATGAGAGAGAGTTTTAAGAAATGTGGAACCCGTGTGTGATAGGAATACTAGAGCCATCACCAATCATGATTTCATCAGTGCCGTTATAAGGTTTGTAAAGGGTAAGATTTTGGAGATCAATTGTAATATGAGTGGAACCACTGTCCAGTAGCCAAGAGTCATGTACAGGGGAAGATGTAGTAATGTGTGCTTGAGCTTACCAAGGAAGAGGTGCATGGAGGGTTTAAGTATTGCTAGATGGCGGTGGTGGAGAAGTATGGGGAAACTGGTTACGAAAGAAAGAACACTGAGAAATAACATGTCCTTGAGCACGACACCACTGACACTTGCCAAGAAAATGTCTGCGGGGTTGGGAAGTAGGTCGATTGGGTGGGTTAGGAACTGATTGGTATGGCTGAATGTGAACTGGCCATGATGGACGAAAGGTTGGAGTTCATGGGTTAGAGCGGATATTGACGAGGTGGGCAGAGGTTGGTAATAGTAGGGAGGGTGAGATGTTGCGTAAGGATAGCTCTTTGTGGATGAGCTTTTCATGGAGTTCATCAAAGGTGATTGGAGTATCTCTACTATTGACTGTATCAATGAAAAATTGGTAGGTGTCGTCAAGGCCTTCAAAGACTTTTTCAATTAAATCTTTATGATCAAGGGGCTTTCCAAGAGCAGCAAGTTCATTGGCTTTGGTTTTGACGGCTTGCATATAGTCAGTGACAGGTTGTGACCCTTTGGTGATGTTCTTCAAGTTATCTTTGAGTTGTTTGATATGGCCACGAGAGGGACGAGCATAGGTTTTAGGGAGGGTACGCCAAGCATCACGAGATGTTGTGGGTTGGGTAATAAGCGGCACAAGATTAGTTGAGATCGTGCCGACAAGTGCTCCAAATAAAAGTTTGTCCTACCTCAACCACGTTTGATATGCAGTGGCCATGAGTTTTGAGAGGATGTTCTGGATAAGATGTTGGCCATGAGTTTTGACAAGTGCTCCAAGATTAGTTGAGATGTTGTGGATGGAGTAGTGAAAGGTGACCAAGGTGAGAGGATGTTCTGGGATTTGCATGTTTGGGAGGGCAACTTGAGTGTTTCCAGTGGCCATGAGTAGAACTGTGATCGAAAGTTGAGGAAGAGGAGAAGGAGGTTTTTAAAAGAAAAAAAAATCAAGAACCTAAGTCTCGTATAAAAGTGGCTCTGACACCATAAATAGTAAACTGGGTTTTGGAATGTTTTCGCTAATACTTTTCCATTGATGGACAAGAGTTTATATACAAAATACATGCTAAGAAATCTGCTAGGAAAGTTGATATGATACAACCAAAAAGTAATAGACTTGGACCTATTCTCAAGGGAAACAGATTAGTACAAATCAAGAATTGGAAACAATAGAATCCTAAAGAAACATAAACACGTGAGGGTATAGCTTTATGATTTCTTATCATGTACTATATGTCAGTTTTTGAAGTCCCCAAAACATTGGTACTTAGAATTGAAAGAATCAGGAGGGGATTTCTTTGGGGATATGTAAATGGCGAAAGGAAAATGGCTAGGCTAAGCTGGGGGTGCATGTGTCTTCCAAAAAGAAAGGGTGGAGCAGGTGTAATTAATTTATACGCAAAGAATCGTGCCCTCTTGACAAATTGAGGTTTGAGATTTGCTATAGAAAAAATGCACTTCGGAGAAAAGTTATAGGGGAGAAATATGGAGAGCTCCCACAAAAGTGGTGCGTTAATCGTGCAACGTCAAGGCATCTATCAATAGTGTGATGAGGGATTGTGAATAATTTAAATTCTAATGAGGTGGGAAGATGGATGGGAAAAGACTCGTATCGCTGGCAGATTAGAGATGGTATTTTTGTTTTGTTTTGGGAGGATTTGTGGTGCGGGATGCGTCCGTTGCGTATTGCCTTCGTAAGGTTGTACATGTTGTCTTGTGTGAAAGGAGCTGTAGTGAATCAAGTGTTGCCAAGGGATAGCTCACAAGTGATTCAATGGGACTCTTTGTTCTCTCGACCTTTGCTTGATCGGGAAAGACTACGACTAAGCTTTAATAAAAGATACTGTGCTGGTTACGGGAAGTCCTGATAGGATTATATAGATACATGATACAGTAGGTCACTTTCCAGTGAAAAAACTATCTCACCTGTTAGTAAATCCGAATGTTGAAGACCCAGTGTTCGTGTTGGTAAAATTTGGAAGATGGAGGTCCCCCTAAAGTCCAAAGCTTTCTTCGGATGTTATATTTGGGCAGGCTACCAACAAAACAATTCCTAAGGAAAAGAGGAGTGAGACTTGATGCGGCTCAATGCAAATGCCCTTGGTGTGGTTTGGTGGAAGAAAATTTAAATCACGTGTTCGTAATGTGTAGATTCACGAGAGGTTTTTGGAAAACTATTAGTCAATGGTGGAATATTCACTGGCCCGAACTTTATGGAGTCTCGGATTGGTATAATTTTTAGGGTAATCTTCACTTGTTGTTCTTTTTGTTTATAGTTTATTCTATTTTGGTCACTCAAATTAAAAAAAAGGCTATTCTTGCCACTTACGTTTGAAAATGTTTCTGTTTTGGTCACTGGACCGTTAGTCTCCCTTACTTGGTAACGGATAACTGACTTAGTGCCTTTAAAAATTAGGTAAACTACACCAATAGTCACCAAACTATTGATTCTTTTCTATTTTGGTCACCAAGTAACGAAGACTAACGGTCTAGTGACCAAAACAGAAACATTTTTAAACGTAAGTGGTAAGAATAGCCCTTTTTAAATTTGGGTGACCAAAATAGATCAAACTATGAGCAAAAGGGACAACGGGTGAAGATTATCCTAATTTTTATTTTAATGTTTCTTTGTCAGGTATGTTGCGAAGTTTATGTTTAATCTCAATTGCGGCTGCGTTTTGGACTTTATGGCTGGCCCGTAATGAAAAAGTTTTCAATAATAAAGTAACGACGCTTAAAGACCTAGTGTTCTACTCAAAGCTACGGGCACTTACTTGGGTGAAAGCTACAAATGTGGAGCAGTCCCTCTGTGGAGATTATTGGTCTGATGATCCAACGAAGTGTGTGAGATGAGTTCGATATGGGGCAGCAAAAAAGGAGGCAGCGGGCTGTGGTGGCGTTTTGAGAACTGAACAGGGAGAAATTAGAGCAATGTTCACAGGTCTGGTATCTTGTTTGGGTGCAGATTATGCTGAAATTTTAGCAATTAAAACGGCAGTGGAAGTTTTCTGTGAAGCTAATTGGATTGGTAAAGCTTTCTTAATAGTAAAATCGGACTCGCAGGTGGCTTTAAATTTGATAAAAAATATTCTTCAACCACCGTGGAAATGGTGGCCTATTCTGCACGAGATTGATCTCTTAGCAAAGAAGATTGGAAAGATTCAGTTTACTTATGTGTCAAGAGAACATAATGGTTTAGCGGATTGCCTTGCCAAAACTGGAATGTTTAGATCAGAAATCTTCAAAGCATGGAGATAATTGCTGTCTTTGGATTATATTGCTAGAGTTGGCAGTGTTTCTATTGTGATAGTTAAGATCTTTTTATTTCAGATTTAGCACTTGGCAGTCCTGCATATCTGTTAGGATGCAGTATAGTGTGTTGCGCGTATGTTGGTTTAGTTTGCCATTATGTTGTCTTTAAACTGGTTTTCTCTCTATTTAATTAATGAATAAACTTGCATTGCTGAGAAAAGAAAACAGGTAAATTACTTGTGTGATCACCCAACTATAGGGTCCGTCCTATTTTGACCACTCAACTAGAAAAATGAACAAACACACCATCGAACTTTTTAATTGGTCTTATTTTGACCACCAACCGTTCAAATCTAACGGAGCAGGTGATGTGGCAATTAACGAAAATTTGTATGATTATACATTTGGTCCATTTTAATTACGTTTTATATCAATTTGGTCCTAATTTTAATTTAATTAAATAAAATTAATTAACCAATCAGACAATGACACGTGTTGTGACTCGATTGGATAGATTTACTAAATCATTATTTATTTTATTAAATATTTTTACCCAATCAGACGGCGATACATGTCACATGATTAGGTTAAAAATGAACTAAATGAGAACACGAGCATCAAACCTACAGCCTGAGGGTTGAATTGCACAAACTCTACCGCTATGCCAAGCTCTTCAATTAACTCAGATTTGCTAACTTCTTTTATTTGAATCTTGTTTATATGCTCTTTTCTTTTTTGTAACTCCATGAAATCAAGGGTTCTTCAACAAAAACGAAAGCAGCCTCTCTTGACCCCTCAAAAAAAGTTACAAACAACCATCAAATAAACATCGTTTTGAAAGGAAGAAAAAAGGAGCGAGTATGTGAAATACCTCTTCTGGACCGATTTGTAGGACTTCACTGCAATAATTAGAAGGGACCAAATGTGTAATTATACAAATTTTCGTTAACCGTCACATCATCCCTTCCGTAAGATTTTTAACGGCTGGTGGTTAAAATATGACCAATTAAAAGGTTCGGTGGTGTGTTTGTTCATTTTTTTAGTTGGGTGGTCAAAATAGGACGGACCACATAGTTAGATGGTCACACAAGTAGTTTACCCAAGAAAATAATACGAGTTATAAGAGTTTAACCAAGGTTGTAAACGAAATACATATAGGGATCCGACATATGCCCACTAAAGACTGTAAGTTATTGTACTTTGAATAGTCGATGTTAAACTCCACTTATGATGATGCCCTGACTCCACACAAAATCTAAAAGCATGCGCATAGAAAAACAATTCCGACGCTAAGCTTTGTGAAGCTTAGAAGTGCACAACTACTGATATACCATTTGAGATAATAAAATATGTAAAAGAACTAAAGTGTAAAAATAGGTATAGTTTAGTGACCAAAACAGGTATTAGACCAGTTCAAATTAATAAGAGATAAGGAACGAAAACTTTCGAATAACCCACAAATCGTGTAAAAAAAAGCAGCACCTAATTTTATATATATAAAAAGATGGGAAAGAAAAAGAATTATTGAAATTCAAGAAAATTCTCATAAAATATGATTCCAATATAGGTGAAGTAGATGCGAATGTGACATTCATTATTTAGTAAGCATTTTCTTTTGAGAATGTGGCTAAAATTCATACTCAAATTAACTCTTCACCCACTATTTCTTCGCATTAAATAAGGTTACCCTCCCGGCATGACCAGGCACCATCTTCAAGGGACGAAAATAAACATTCACGATTGGTTCCAATTATTACAACCACAATTGCAAATGATTTTCATTTGAGTGTAACATAGAAATGAAAATCGTAATTTGCCGTTTTTTATTTTTTTATCAATAGATTAAATTGTTAAATTATTCGTTTTCACTTAAAAATTTTAAGCTTAAGTGTAAAGACTCGGCTTTCGAGTTAATAAAGTGAGTCTTAGACCTGAGTTGTGGGCCATCAGTTGAGAGCCCAACCAAGGGTGTTTGGGCTTTGGCCTTGTGATTTATTAAATGATTGGATAAATAAATAAGTAAATAAAAGAAAAAAAAGAAAAGAATAAGGGGAGTTATTTTGAATTAAGGTGGGCTGATGAGGGGAAGGAGAGAGAGAAAAAGATATAAAGAGAAAAAGTAGAGAAGAGTGAGAGAGAAGAGAAAAGAGAGAAAAATAGGGGAAATTTTTAAATTCCAATCTATAGAGATCTAGCCGTCTGATCGCGACACCACCACCGTCATTGTGTTCATCTCGCCAAGACGAGTCTGCCGGTACCAGGGGCACCGCCGTTAGAGCCGTCGTCGGAGGGGGTAAGAGAGAGGAAGTTTCGGGTTGTCTAGTTGAAGGGGTTAGAGGGATCAAATTAGAAAACCGAGGCCACCACCATGTTCAAAAGGGTCGAGAGAATTGGGGTAGTCGTTCGTTGTCACCGACCAGCCACCAGAGCTGCCCTCACACGCCCCTATGCGCCACCGCTGCGCGTGGTTTTGCACCAGGCGACTGAGTCGCCAAGTGGACTCGGTCGAGTTAAGCCGAATTCAATTAGGCCGAGTTGACCCAGCCTGAGCCGAGTCGGTTCAACCGAGCTACCGTCGCACTGTCAGCCAGTCGCCTTCATCGCGTCGTTGATTGTCGTCGTCGCGCCGCCATTGAGCGTTGACTTTTTTTGGGGAACTCTACCTGGGGGTTGTTGCGCGTAATAAGTGTTACGCAATTGTGCAAGTATACACGTCGCAAGTTATAGTATAAAAGATATCGTCTCCACAGGGATTGGTGCCACTTCAAGAATCTAATCTCTTGCACTGTAAAAAGTAAAAACACAAATAGAAGATTATGAGAGTTTAACTAACAACTAAACTAGAAAGCAATAAAGTAAAAGAATAAATGGAATCAATTGAGAGAGAATAGGCCAGGTTATCGTGAGTTGAGGTGTGATAGCCGATTGGATTGTCTTGGTAAAAGAGTGCAAGGGCAACTCAGTTGTCGTGGCAACTTGCACAACGAGGTTGCCTTGGCAACTAATCGATGGTTGCCTGGGCGACTAGTTGGGCAACTACTTGGGCGTCTGGGCAGCAACTTCAAGGTTCGGCAGAGCGTTCTTCAATGGTTTCTTCTTATCCCTAAGTCGAAACTCTAGCTACTTGTGCATGCCTTAATAATACATCCCTGCGTGAATCAAGGGTGAACAACAACCAATCTTGCGCTCTTCTTATCCGTTGAAAACCTTAACTTATTCCTAAGCCGGATTAATCTTCACCATCAATAGATTGAATAAAGATCATATTCATTCATTTCTTGAATCTAACTCTCCCGATATTATATAAATAGATGAAGTTACGATATCCTCTCCCAATTCACTCGCAAACAAGAATAAGAACCAAGAATGAATAAACCTTGAATAGAAAAGTGCAAACTCTTATTACCTAAACAAAATCCAATTGTTTCTCACAACCACAAAACACAATAACCTTAGCCAAATAGATTTAGTTCATGGCTAGGTTCCAAAGAAACACAAGATAAAGAATTCCTAGCATGAACCTAATTGAACAAGAAAGAAAAAGATGAAGGATGGATGAAGCCTTCTTGTCGAGATCTCTCCCTTGAAGCTTGTCGAAAATTCTCTCTACTCTCTTTTGATCTTTGACGGCTTGGTCCTTTAAATAGGAGATGGCTAGGTCAAAATCCTTCTTGAGGAGGAAGTTAAGTTGGAATCAAATTATCTTTGAAGAATATAATTCTTTATTATATTTAAATTCCTTCTAGAACTTCTCCCATCTTCTTGGGTTTTAATTTCTCTTTAACCTCTTCATGGAAATCAAACTCCTTTGGGATTTAACTTTGCTCCACGTCATCTCGGGCTTATCTAGTCATCAATTTTGACTACCATATCATCTTATTCCTTGTCGAAAATTGCCTTGGCAACTAGCTCGGCATCTCCTTCATGCATTGCCCTGGCAACTAGTTCTAGCCTTGCTTTGGCAAGTGACTCTGCATGCACACACAAAACACACCAAAGCAGTATCGTTTTCCACAAAAATCACCAAGTTATGTAATCAAGCTCCACGGTGGAAAGAAACATGAATTAATGCATAAATGACTAATTATACAACTAATATGAGCCTAAGTCTAACAATAATATGAGTAAAAAGGGTAATAAAAATAGTATTTTTGAACACTTATCACACCCCCAAACTCGAACTATTGCTTGTCCTCAAGCAATGCAAACTAACAATTACCTGCCAAGACTTTAATCATCAAAGACATGCTTCAAACTTGAATTCAAACCTCGGAACCGTGGCACAAAGTATGATCACCTTTTAATTTTTCGGATAGCACAAAAATTACCCGGAATCGAACTATAATGCTCGTGGCAATGTGTGTGCGTAGTTGTGTACAAGTTGATTTTCAAGATTCTATGTGAGCATTAGGCTTTTATCAATTTAATTACCGGGGCATTTATTTTTATTTTCACTAGAGCCAATTTCGGGCACCTCTAGCAAAGTAAGCAATTTCTCATTTTATTTTAGTCGACTAGAACCAATTTCGGGCACCTCTAGCGATTCTTTAATGTGCATTAACTACTAGAGCCAGTTTCGGGCACCTCTAGCAAGAAATTAACTTTTAATTTTCTTTTTAAAATTTACCCAAATTTTAAGCAACCTAAGTTCACTATGTTTCTTTCAATCAACAAGCCACAACCGTGTAAAAAAAATTAGCATCATAGTAAAATTCTAAGTTCTTTGCATGCAATCCTAAAATTAAAGGTTCTTTCAATTAAGTGCAGTGGCAAAAATTCATCATTGGATATTCAACAAGTCTTAAGCAATTAAATCCAATTAAAGGCATGGAAAGTAACATATGCAACCTATATGTGATTGCTAAATATTAATGCAACTAAACATGAAGCTAACTAGAAACCAGCACCCCCCAAACTCGAGAGAAGCATTGTCCTCAATGCATGTAAAAGTGAAACAAATTTTAAAAGAAACTCAATGAAATGAGTTAGTTGGAGAGGTCGTCACCTCGAATGATAAGTTTCCTTCATGCCGTTTGCTTGATTCATATTCCGGTCGGTGGTTGAATGCTTGTGGCTGGTATCGCGTGAATAGCATTGCTTATGTTTGATCCATGTTTGCTGAGGCAGGTTCACTTGCCTGGGAATCAGTAGTTTCTGTTGCCGTGGCAACTGCTGAGGTAGTTGCAGGGGCATCCTCTGTTGCGGTTTCCGTGGCAAGTAGTCGGTAGTGAATTTCCTTAGCATGTTGGTTGTGAGTCTTGTTGTGGAAAATAAAAGAAAACAAAGAAAACCTGGAAACAAAAGATAATGAAGAAAAATAAAATATCTTCTAAAAATAAAAATGAAAATAAAAGGAAAAATAAAATATTGAAAGGAGAGCATGCTCATGCATCTCCTAAGGTGACCACTTCTTTGTTACGTTCCACATGGGCACCGTTGTAATGCTTCAATCTTTGTCCGTTAACTTTGAATTCATGCTTGTCAGTGATGGACTTGATTATCACGACACCATGAGAGAATGGTTTGACAACTTCGAATGGTGCCGACCATCTTGATTTTAGTTTTCCCGGGAAAAGTTTTAGCCAAGAATTGAATAAGAGAACTAGTTGCCCTAGCATGAATTGGCGCGGTAATAGTTTCTTATCATGCCCTTGCTTTGTTTTCTCCTTGCAGATTCGTGCATTGTTATAGGCGAGTGCACATAATTCTTCTATCTCGTTGAGGTCCAACAAATTCTTTTGCCCGACACTTTCCCAATCTATATTCACGGTCTTGATTGCCCAATATGCCTTGTGTTCGATTTCCACCGGTAGATGGCATGTTTTGCCATAGACAAGTCGGAAGGGGGCATACCTAAGGGTGTTTTGAATGCAGTGCAATATGCCCAAAGTGCATCATCTAGTCTTACTAACCAATCCTTCCTAGAGGGATTTATAACTTTCTCGAGTATACCCTTCAATTCCCGGTTGGAAATTTTTGCTTGCCCATTGGTTTGTGGGTGATATGTCGTGGCAATCTTGTGTGATACGCCGAAGCATTGCAAAATCTTGGCAATAAGTCTGTTGTCAAAATGCTTGCCTTCATCACTGATAATTGCTCTCGGCATCCCAAACCGTGTAAATATATTTTTCTGCAAGAATCGTTGCACGATCTTAGAATCATTGTTGGGAACTGCAGCTGCCTCAACCCATTTAGACACCTAGTCAACAACAAGTAGAATGCAGAGGTTACCGAATAAAGATGGGAAAGGTCCCATAAAATTGACCCCCCATACATCGAACAATTCCACCTCGGTGATGTTTTGGAGCGGCATCTCATGTCATCTAAAGATAATTTCTGTCCTCTGGAAACGATCACATTACTTGTAAAACTCTTGGACATCTTTGTACAGTGTTGGACAATACAAACCGGATTGTAAAACTTTGGCCACGGTACGAGTTCCTCCAAAATATCCTCCATAGGGTGAAGAATGGTATTGCCGGAGTATATTCTGCTGCTCTTCTTCATGGACACATTGGCGTATAACCTGATCAGGGTATTACCGAGGCATGTGCTGCCGTGGCGACTGCTTCCAAGATTGTCGAGACGTGTGCGTCTAGAGTTACCGAGGCATACGCCTCTATGGTTGTCGAAGCGTGTGCGTCAAGAGCTGCTGCGACGTCGAGGGTTGCCGAGGCATGCACATCTATGATTGTCGAGGCGTTCGCGTCAAGAGCTATTGCGGCGTCGAGGGTTGTCGAGGCATGCACATCCATGGTTGCCAAGGCTTCAAGGGTTGCTGCGACATCGAGGGTTACCGAGGCATGAGCTTCCATGGTTGATGAGGCGTGTGCGTCAAGAGCTGCTGCGGCGTCGAGGGTTGCCGAGGCATACGCATCCATGGTTGTTGAGGCATCAAGGGTTACCGAGGCGTGCGCATCTATGGTTGCCGAGGCAACTAAAAGTTGTTCATCCGGGAATGCATCGCATATCTCTAAATCTGCGTCCTCCTCCATATTGCGTTCTAGGCGTGATAAGTGACCGGCCACTTGATTTTCTGTTCATTTCCTGTGCGTTGGCCTATGACTGCTCCTACCGCAAAAACACTTGCATCACACACGAGCTCAAAAGGTAGCGTCCAATTTGGTGGAACGACAATGGGTGCTAAGGCAAGCTTTTCCTTTAGGGTTTTGGATGCTTGGGTGCAAGAATCATCAAAATTGAAGACTTTATCTTGGTAGGGGTAGACTCTCGATCACGTCCACCTTGGCTTTGTCTACTTCAATTCCATTGGATGAAATCTTGTGGCCGAGCACTATTCCTTCATCTACCATAAGATGGCACTTCTCCAATTAAGGACTAAATTGGTTTCTTCACATCTTGCCAACACCTTCTCTAAATTGCCAAGGCAACTGTCGAAGTCATTACCAAAAACGGAAAAATCATCCATGAAGATCTTAAGGAAGTGTCATCATGCATCTTCTAATGTTACTGCATATCTGAGAAAACTTGAGGAGAGTCGTTTCTGATGCTTCTTAAAGTCCATCCGCACCCTTCATCGGGTGACAATATTGCCCAAAAAGAATTGGGCCAATGTGCTCCCAGCTACTCCCTTTTGCGTAGTCCATGTATACTCTCCACCTTGCTACTATTCCTGAAGGCATGAATATATTAGTAGAAAAAGTTATATCAGCACCCAACCATTTAATTACCTCATTCTCGTCGGGCTCCATCATGGTTGGATGTAGCCTTTGTTGTCGTGGCAATTGCTGCTCTAGCCAATTACCGTGGCAATCAGTTGCCAAAACTTGCTGTAAGTCAAGGGAAGAACCAATTTTCGGAAAAGCTTTATAAATCCAAACACCTTTTTCTTTTGACCTCTCAAGCATCTCCATCAGTAGAGATTTCGATGGCTTCAAATCTACCAACATCGGTTTCTCAAGACATACCTGCAATGGCAACTGTAGATGAGAGCAATCTCGTTGATCTTGCATGTGGCCGTGTAATTGCCATGGCAACTGTAGATGAGAGCAATCTACAGATTCCTGCTTCAACATCAACGTTGTAACCTTCTACCATTACCTGCCCATATTTCATTGGCAAAGTATTATCATCTCGTTGATCTTGCATGTGGCCGTGTAATTGCCATGGCAACTGTAGATGAGAGCAATCTACAGATTCCTGCTTCAACATCAACGTTGTAACCTTCTGGGCATTAGGTTACTAAGAATTTGTTGTAGTATTGTTGTTCTCAGCTTCATTGAGTGTTGTCGCGGCATTGCTATGTTTAGGCTCCTCAATCATTGTCGAGGCAATTTGTTGCTCAGGCTCATCATGTGTTGGGCAGTCTCTCTTATTGGCATCCTCTTGACTTGGAGGTTCTAGTTTTCCCCACACATCGAAGAGCTTTATTTGCATTGCTCCTTATCCTCTTGCCTTGGGACGTCAGTATCCCTAGGAATGAATTGTTGGTGCATGTTATCCATGACATATGTGGATCTCCCAAATTGATCTTTTGAATCCCCCAAGGTTGCATCCCACTGAGCTATCCTCGTATCCATGGACTTTGATAGCTCTCGAATCTCTTCAATTGATCCGTCAAGTCTTGCCAAGGAAGCTAGCAACGTTTCCTCCAAGGAATTGGAATGCTCTTGAAAAAGACTACATTGCCATAGCATATCTGTTGCTGCGGCAAAATTATTATGGTAATTTTTTTTTGAGTTTTTTGACCATACCATGAAGAATTTTGCTGCTAGTTCCCTTTATGGTCCTCCATGTAGTTATATGCACTGAAAATGTGAGGGCAATTTTTAAACAAAAGATGTTCTCCACACATAGCACAAGATTTTTCCACGGTATAGGCTCTTTGGGATTTTCTCGGTTGGTATATGTAATCATCAAAGGGTGCAAGAAACTCTTGATTGGATTGATTCATATCTTCCAACATCAACTCTCGAATAGATCAGCTTTTATTTCCCGACATATTGATGTCCCTTAACTTGTAGCGCACCTAATTTTTTTTGATAAAACAAACAAAAAGAAAAGTTAGTAAAACTATGAGAAAAAATGCAATAACAAAAACAACTAACACCAATTGCCAATCCCTAGCAACGGCGCCAAAAACTTGTTGCGCGTAATAAGTGTTACGCAATTGTGCAAGTATACACGTCGCAAGTTATAGTATAAAAGATATCGTCTCCACAGGGATTGGTGCCACTTCAAGAATCTAATCTCTTGCATTGTAAAAAGTAAAAACACAAATAGAAGATTATGGGAGTTTAACTAACAACTAAACTAGAAAGCAATAAAGTAAAAGAATAAATGGAATCAATTGAGAGAGAATAGGCCAGGTTATCATGAGTTGAGGTGTGATAGCCGATTGGATTGTCTTGGTAAAAGAGTGCAAGGGCAACTCAGTTGCCGTGGCAACTTGCACAAGGGGATTGCCTTGGCAACTAATCGATGGTTGCCTGGGCGACTAGTTGGGCAACTACTTGGGCGTCTGGGCAGCAACTTCAAGGTTCGGCAGAGCGTTCTTCAATGGTTTCTTCTTATCCCTAAGTCGAAACTCTAGCTACTTGTGCATGCCTTGATAATACATCCATGCGTGAATCAAGGGTGAACAACAACCAATCTTGCACTCTTCTTAGCCGTTGAAATCCTTAACTTATTCCTAAGCCGGATTAATCTTCACCATCAATAGATTGAATAAAGATCATATTCATTCGTTTCTTGAATCTAAATCTCCCGATATTAGATAAATAGATGAAGTTACGAGATCCTCTCCCAATTCCCTCGCAAACAAAAATAAGAACCAAGAATGAATAAACCTTGAATAGAAAAGTGCAAACTCTTATTACCTAAACAAAATCCAATTGTTTCTCACAACCACAAAACACAATAACCTTAGCCAAATAGATTTAGTTCATGGCTAGGTTCCAAAGAAACACAAGATAAAGAATTCCTAGCATGAACCTAATTGAACAAGAAAGAAAAAAATGAAGGATAGATGAAGCCTTCTAGTCGAGATCTCCCTCTTGAAGCTTGTCGAAAATTCTCTCTACTCTCTTTTGATCTTTGACGGCTTGGTCCTTTAAATAGGAGATGGATAGGTCAAAATCCTTCTTGAGGAGGAAGTTAAGTTGGAATTAAATTATCTTTAAAGAATATAATTCTTTATTATATTTAAATTCCTTCTAGAACTTCTCTCATCTTCTTGGGATTTAATTTCTCTTTAACCTCTTCATGGAAATCAAACTCCTTTGCGATTTAACTTTGCTCCACGTCATCTTGGGCTTATTTTGGGCTAGGTCAAACTCCTTGTCGAAAATTGCCTTGGCAACTAGCTCGGCATCTCCTTCATGCATTGCCCTGGCAACTAGCTCGGCATCTCCTTCATGCATTGCCCTGGCAACTAGTTTTAGCCTTTCTTTGGCAAGTGACTCTGCATACACACACAAAACACACCAAAGTAGTATCTTTTTCCACAAAAATCACCAAGTTATGTAATTAAGCTCAACGGTGGAAAGAAACATGAATTAATGCATGACTGACTAATTATGCAACTAATATGAGCCTGAGTCTAACAATAATATGAGTAAAAAGGGTAATAAAAATTGTACTTTTGAACACTTATCAAGGGTTTCTGGACGTTTCAGATCCATTGGCGTAGTATGTTTCACAAAATTCAAACTCGATAAGCTATTTTTATGCGTTTAATCTCGTGGATTAGTTAGTGAATGGGTTTAAGTGTTATTTTGGCATTCATATATTTATGAGGAATGTTCGGGATCGGATATCGAATCAAGTAGAATATTCAGGAAGCTCAGATATGGATCTTAGCGATATCAGCTTAAGGTTATTACACCTCAAACTCCAAAAATGCTTCATGAGCATCATAAGTGTAATTACTTTGTATGTTAAAGGTTGCAAATTAAGAGATGTGTAATAAGCATGTGTTGATGCTGATATTTTGAGGCTTGGTAATTATTGAGATGCTTGATAAGCTTGAGAATGTTTGAGGCTGTTATGAGCTTTAGAGACCGTATAGGATTGTCTGAATATTCGTATGATTATCTTATTGTATGTTTGGTTGACTGATTGATATATAATGGTGCCTTGTGAGTTAGCTGAATAAATTAATATGTTCGATTAAATATTGTAAGGGGCAATACAGTTAAATGATTGATTAAATGTTTATGAATTCAGAATTTATATTTGCTTAAATGGGTAAAAAGCTGGTAATTAATATTAATGAATTAAATGCGTTAGCCACACACTTAAACGACTTTCATAAGCTTTAGGGATCGATTATAGAATTGTAAATATTCATGATTGGAGGAAATGTGTGAACCTGTGAATAGAATATCGGTACGAGCTTAGCTATACTGATATATGATTGGGGTACAGTATTGATATTCGTATTTGAGTACTGAACCCCACTGAATTGAATAATTTATAAATGCAAATTAAGGATAGAAGTTATTGTATATGTTAATAATTAAATTATGCTCTGATAAATGAAATACCGTGGATTGCTAGAGAAAATGAATGGGATAAATTTATACACTTCTCCATAATGTATCACCAACTTGGTAAAGCTTGGGTGAATGCTTGTAATAGTAACCTAGGGGTCCATGGTGGATCATGTGTGGTTGTGCCATGTGTCAACACTTGTTTGGTGGGATCCAAATACGTAGTGAGTGAGTGTTGCAACATATGAAGACCACTCGATGTAAGATTCTATTTGATGAAATGAAGTTCATCCGATGTGAGATCCCGGGTGATGATATTTACTCGATGTAAGATTCTAAGCCCCACTCGATGTGAGATTCTGAGTGAAGACTCGATGTAAGATTCTAAATATACTCGCTCGATGTAAGATTCTGAGTAGCTTGATGTGAGATTCTGAGTATGGTGGGTCTTTCAGTGTTAAGTGACATTGGGCCTCACTCTTGGTTTGTTTTATTGATGTGCTTATGTTATTTGAGATGTTTCTTATATGCTTGATATGTGTTTAGGCGATTTTGGTAGCGCCACATGTTTATTTATCTCTTCTTATTGCTCGTACTAGCTTGCATGCTTATGTTTATGATTAGCATGAAGTATAGTAGAGTAGATGTATATCACTGAGCTTTGTAAGCTCAATGCTCAGAATCATTATTTTTTGCGTAGGTTGGGCGTTAGATCATGGGATCGAGGAGCACTATCAGATTAAGATTCTAGCATATTGTTATCTTCAGAGTACGATATTTGAGTTTAGTGGGCTATGTATTTATAGGACCTTATATGTTGGAGTTTGTATCTTCTTCTTTGAAATTGTATTAATTAAACCGTATATTCAAATGTTTTAAATTTAATTTGGAGCTCATTCGTACTATTTTGATTTCTTATCTTAATTCACAATTGTTGGCTTTAAATGTTTTTACGAATTACTTGTTAGACTAATATAGTTTTAAAAATTTTATGGTTTTTGGTTTGGGCTTGAGGCCCAAATGCGACATTCGGGTTAAGAGTGTTATATTTAGTGGTATCACAGCTTAAGTTTAGCCGGTTGTAGAAAACCCCCGGTGGTATAGGTGTTTTATTAAGGTATCTAGTGAATATAGGCCCTTAAACTAAGTTCGTACTCCTTAAAGGTAGAATTCCAATAGTGCGTCCAATGTTGTGACGTCAAGATGGCTATGATCGTGGCCGAGAATGAGTTAAGTGTTGGGCCCTTCATGGTAATTCCAAGGGTAAGGTCGCCTCAAATGGTTGAGATGCAAGTTAGGCGAATCATACCAGAGTCGAGGATGTATCCTCCTCTTGTCGCCGGAATGGTGTTTTCATTGTGTGTTGTAGTCACCTTGAAGTCTTCAATTTTCTTGCGAGAGCTTGCGACAAGTAATCTTCATCGTTATACATGAATATTATTATGTTACATGTATGGATAACTCATTTTCGAAATCAATTAGTGGATATGCGTTGGTTTGAGGACCCTTTGTTCACTAAAAGGGGAGTCTTGTTGATACTCGAAAAGTACCATTCCCTTTTCAAAGGGTATTCCTCAGAGATAGTGGATTCGGGATCCACTAGTTTATCAGAGTGTGGCCGAAGTTAGATGTTCTACAGGGTTGAGAGAGAGCTACCTTTTTTGGAGTTGTATTGTGGAAATTATTTCGGTTAATCAAGCGTAATACTGGCTAGCGATGTCGAGAGTGAGTTTGAGGCTTTGAGATCTCGATAGAACATAACCTTTAGTAATGAGAATGTTGAATTTTTGCTCTTTTACCGTGATCTTCGTAGTGGTTGTTTAGAGGATGGAAATGAGGTTGTGAGATAAGTTTAACTTATTGATAGATGCTAATGTATGTAGTTCGATGCTCGAGAGCTTTCAAACTATAATAGTGTTTGTTTATTCTTGACAGAGGAGTCATTAGGATCTTTCTCTATTAGGAACATGAGTAGATGGTGAGGTAAGACCGAGTTGGATGTCGGTGCCGTCGTCGTTGTCAGAAGACATCGACCTAGTTGAGTAGTTGAAGATTCAATTATGGAGGAGCAACTTGAATAAGGTTTTTTTGTCCAAGTACTTCGCCCATGGGAGAGTCAAACTTGTTTGCTAGTAATAAGTTGGTTCGTAGAGGTGATGCTCAAACCGTTGATAGTTTTTAAGTGATAGTGGAAGATCGTTACTTGTCTCTTAAGGTGGATGTACCTGTGTGTTTTCTGAGATTAGTTTAAAATTGAGGCTCTTATTGTTAATGTGTTGAGGTTAGAAAAATACGAAATGGATTTTAGAATGAAGATTTCTCTCTTTAAGTGTATCGTGATAGCGGGTGATGTTTGTGGTGACATCGAGGTATTTCAATGAAGATAGGATGGGAGACATTGTGTTGTCTCTCGAATATAAGTTTGATGCTTTGCGTGACACGTGTGGATGTATAGGAATATATAAAGATTAGCATTGAAAATATGATTATCTCAATAACCGTGTGTGTGGGAAGGGTTAATTACCGTGCAATCAGTTAAGGAAACATGGGTTTGGGACTTTATAAATGCTTTTGATTGTATCATAGTTTCCTTGTAGCGAGCCGAGGGACATTGGTGGAAACCCGAGCTACGTAAGGCTATTTTTTATGATAGAGGTGTGGACCCGATCAGAGTCGAATGAGATTTTGAGGTATTCAAAGATGCTTTGTTGTACCGTTAGGGTTGTATTTTGTGTTAGAAGGGGAATGTTGTGTTCTCCCCAATAGTGTGAAGTTTGGTGTAACACCATTGACCAGATGTCATATTTGGGCCCTAAGTCCAAAACCCTTACTAATAATTTTTTTTGTTTTTTAAGCCCAAAACATGATAAGTCCAATAACTCCAATAAAACATATGTCCATACGTTTTAAAACATAGTTAAAATCCAAGTATATAAAACAATATCAATGGAGCTCCAATTACAAATACTTAAAACATTCGACTTTAACCACTTAGTACAAAATAAGAGTTACAAATTACATATAGGGTCCTACGAAATATATAGCCCAATATATCTAGTAATTGTACTCAACAACTAAAGTTGATGTTCAAATCCAAGCCTTGATGGTGCTCCTCCAAGCCACATAGCAACCTACTTGCCTTCGAACAGAAACAACAATTCCGAACGCTAAGCTAACAAAGCTTAGTGGATATACTGCCACTCAACCATACTTCATGCAAATTATAAAAAAGCAATGCAACATGAATGATATCATGGTAAGATAACGATGGCGCTACCATAATCGTCTAAACACATAGCATCATGAACGTATGATCTCGCACACAACATATATATATACCTCATAAGTTCACACAACATCACATAGAAAATACCAATAATATTAAGTGAGGCTAGCATCCACATAGTATCAGGATCCTACACTACGAGTAAGGTCCGCGTCAACAAAGCATCATGATCCTCTATCCATGCTCGAAATCTCTTATTAAGCATCTTCGAAAAAGGCTCGCGTCCACACAACATTGGGATCCTATATTCGGGAGTCTTCAAGGTGTTGCAACACACTTCTATGGTATCCAAATCCCAATAACAAGGGATGACTCAACTATCTAGACAACCCATCGACACACAGCAACGGCCATAGCCACCATACAACATCAATCGATCCACCTAGAATCCCTATGGGTTACTACTTCACACATTTTACCCAATATTTACTGAATCATTAGCCCTTTTATTTCACATACGAGGTTTAAATCTTCGTTTCTCAGTTTTAATATTTATTTTATACATTAAGAGACCCCTGGGCCCTTTGCCTCAAATTATAGAGCCCCCGAATACAAACTTAAATTTCTTGGGTAAATTTTTCAGCGAGTACCAATAATCCTGTGTGGGTATCGGTATGTCTCTTTAGGTACCGATACTCCTCCCAGAGTACCGATACTCAAATTAGGTTCGAAAGAGTTGGGGCGACAAGCTGTATAGATACGCTAACCTCTGTATCAGTACTTAATATTAGTATATAAACTACCCCGTACCGATCCCCACCTATACCGATACTCCTATTTTGCGTACTGATAGGCGAAAGCCTTTCTCGGTAATAAAATAGTAGTACTGATACGCCCCTTAGCATACCAATACGCGAAAGCGTTATTGGAATTGCCAATAAGCAACGAGTACCGATACGCTCCAATAGTACCCATACGTCTCTCACAAACCACCCCATCTATTACATATGCGTACCGATAATGGACACCCAATACCGGTACGCGAGCCCAGAATTTGAAAGTCTGGGTTCGAATTTCACCTAGAAATCCCACTTAACCTATATGGTTAAGCCCCAAATTATTTCTACAAGTTATGGTGAAGTTATTAGGCGAGTTGCTACCAATTTTAGCCCTAACAACATCAATTCCACATTTTACCATTGAAGATCACCCAAAGCATACCCAAACTACAAATACCAAAATCATGCACCAAAGCCTATTTTTATGAGTTGCAGGAATTCATAGGAGTTAGTGGTGTACTAACCTTGATTCAACAGCTGAGAATGAAGTCCCTGGCACAACTTCAGGCCTTACTCCTCCATTGATCCTTGGAAGAGTTTCCAACCTCTTTCACTACAGGAGATGTTACCAAACATGTTACAACATTGTTGGGGAATTAAGGAGCCAAAAACACATATCTAAACGATAATGAAGCTCCTAAAAACCCATTCCCGTTCTCCCTCCACAACCCCCACTAAAACACCTTTCTCCACCAAAACTAACCATTTTTACCTTGAAATGTAGATCTTAAGAGGCTGAACAAACTTCCCTTCTACACCCAAATGTGATTTCAAAACAAAATGGTGAAAGATGAGACTTTTCTCCTGGTTGTGGATGAAGGAAGAAATGAAAAAGATGAGAAAAAATGATATGAGCAATGAGGTCAGCTTTTACAATGAGCACAAAATTAATCCTCCCCCTTTTTCATCCCAAGGGTGAATTTACACTCATATCCCTTCAACCCCCAACCATTCAAACCCAACCACAAGCCCAACACACAAGGCTAGCCCAAAAGGCTCCTATAAGCACAAATAACACAACCCAGATATTAGACCCATATAACAGTTAAACCTGACCCTCGAATTCTGAAATCCGGGTCGTTACAACTCTCCCCTCCTTAAAGAAAATTTTGTCCTCAAAATTTACCTGATGGAAATAGATACGAGTAGAGTACTCTCATGTCATCCTCGACTTTCCATGTTGCTTCCTCAACACCGTGGTTCATCCATAATATTTTTACCAAGGGTACACACTTGTTCCGAAGCTCATTGACTCCCGTGTCAAGTACTCTAACCGGCTTTTCTTCATACATCAGATCGACATTGACCTCAATCTCTTCAAGTGGAACAATGTGTGAAGGATCAGAGCGGTAACACCTCAACATAGACACATGAAAAGACATCGTAGATACGTGCCAACTCTGGAGGCAATGCTAACCAGTAAGCCACATGTCTAACTCTTTCAAGCACCTCATATGGTCCGATGTACCTTGGGCGCAATTTTCCCTTGTGTCTAAATGGACGATTCCTTTCTACGTAGATACCTTGAGGAACACTTTTCACCAACATCATACTCAATGTGCTTGCGCTTCTGATCTGCATAGGCCTTCTGATGATCAAAGGCCACTTGCAACCTTTTCTTGATGATCTGAACTTTCTTTTCAAGTTGTCTAACCAAAACGGATCCCATAATCCTCATCTCATTAATCTCGGTCCAACATATAGGTGCCCTACACCTACGCCCATACAAAACCTCAAAAGAAACCATCTTTATGCTCAACTGGTAATTGTTATTGTAAGCAAACTCTACAAGCGGCAACTGGTCCTCCCAACTCTTTGCAAAGTTTACAGTGCAACATCATAGCATATCCTCAAGAATCTGGATAACACACTTAGACTGACCATCGGTCTGATGGTAAAAAGTTATACTGAAATGCAACTTGGTGTCCAAAGTATTATGGATCTTCTTCTATAGCCTAGCTGTGAAACATGGGTCTCTATCTAAAATGATCGATGATAGTGTAGCGATGTCCCCATTTCGCTAAAAAACGAGTTCTGGAAGTGTTTGTGATTTTTCGGATATAAAACGTTTATTCCGTGGGGTTTTTTTTAAAACCGCATTTTATTAAAAATTGGAGTCACCACCGGCCACTTAGGTAGGCCGGACACAATAAAACCAGAGATTTAAAAAATTGTTGGGTTCAGGAGTCGGTTACGGATGGGGAAGGATTAGCACCCCCACACCGCCCAAAATTGGTACTTTAATAATTACCGCTTCATTAATATTAGACTTTCCGGATTAAAATGACGATTAGTTTAAAATTCGGTTATAATTGCGAATAAATTTTAAAGGCCCCGTTATCCGAGAGTAAACGCCCAACCACTATCACTACGCCTGAAACTGGCCCCGTTTACGCTCGGATAAAAGGGCACCGCATTGACAATTTATATATCATTATGCAACCTTAGTGAGCAAAATATAAAACATGGCAAATAATTTAAATACAATACAAATAAATATTAACATAATAGAATACTAATATTCATAAATATTAATCAAACATAAATAAAAACAAATTCAACATAAATAAAATACTATTCTAAAACATACATACATAAATATTAATCTAACTCATAAATAAAAACATATCTAACATAAATAAAATATTAATATAAAACACATATTTAAAACATATTAAATATTAATCTAAAACATAAACATACAAAATAAAAAATAAGACTACAATTTTAAAATAACTAATACTTCATTAAATTATAAAAATTACAACACTAATAAAAAAGGGAAGAAAATATACCTAACTAGGAGCTCGAATAACGAACTCCGACTGAACCCCACCGAGATCTACCACGACCTCTCCAAAAATATTAACTAGATCGGATCCTAAAATAGGACCCTAATCGAATGTTGGATCGAACCAACTGGGGCCGAGGGCACTGCCCCCAACCCCGGCCAGCCTTGCGGCCGGCCATGGCTCCTACGAATTGGGCACCAATTTTACTTGCCAATTTGTTGGCCAATTGGGCGTGTAATTCCCTGGCAATTTTTTTGCGTCTGTAAATTGCCCCTGCCCCTGCCCCATGCCTTTATATAGGCAATTGGGGTGGGTTAAGGGTGACGTGGAGCTCCTTGCTCCACACAATATTTTCCTTTTTTAATAATATATATTTTTTGATTTTTCATTAATTTTATATTAATAATAATATTATTAAAATAATACTAATAACACTAAAACCCAATCAAAAATGAGTGATTACAGTTGCCCCTCTTTTCTTGTTCTTGTGAAACGAGGACAAAGCAAAGATCAAAATCACTCATTTTTGACCTACTTTCTTGTCTTTGGCTTCAGAATCACGTGTTCTTCTGGAACCCTCCGCTCTTCCTTAGCTGAATCTTCAAGCTTGTAAGTTCTTCCTATATAGAACTTCTTCACCTTCTGATCTCGGAATTATAGGTCATCCCTATATAGAACCTTTCATTCTGAAGTCTTGAGTTACGAGTCCCTCCTATATAGAACTTTTCACTCTGAGACGGTAAAGCTTGGAGTCCTTCCTATATAGAACTCTTCACCTTCAATGCTGGTTTCTCCTATATAAAACCTTTTCCGCTGATGGATTCTTCTGACTGGGAGTTCCTCCTGCATAGAACTGCTAGTCTTCAAACCCTGGAGCCGTCAGTCCTTCCTATATAGAACTTTTAGCTTCTGAAATCTCAGAGCTACGGGTTCTTCCTATATAGAACCTCTCACTCTAAGACAGTAAAGCTTAGATCCCTTCGTATATAGGACTTTTCGCTTTCAACACAACAGGTTTTCCCTATATAAAACCTTGTGTATCATGGGTGAATTCCTTCGGTTGGGAGTTCTTCCTATATAGAACTGCTAGTCTTCACCCTGGAGCCGTCAGTCCTTCCTATATAGAACTTTTAGCTTCTGAAATCTCAGAGCTACGGGTTCTTCCTATATAGAACCTCTCACTCTAATATTGTAAAGCTCGGAGCCCTTCCTCTATAGGACTCTTCGCTTTCAACACAACAAGTTTTCCCTATATAAAACCTTGTGTCATGGGTGAATTCCTTCGGCTGGGAGTTCTTCCTATATAGAACTGCTAGTCTTCACCCTGGAGCCGCAAGTCCTTCCTATATAAAACTTTCAGCTTGTGAAGCCTCGGAGTGGCGGATTCTTCCTACATAGAACCTCTTGCTACGGGAGCTTGAAAATATAGGCCCTTCCTATATAGAACCTTAATCTTCGATTTCTTTTTCTTTTTCCCTCATTTTTCGGCTCTTTTTCTCTCTTTTTCTTTTTTCTTTTCTCTCTTTTTTTCTATCTCATTTTCATCATTTTTTTACAAGGCTGTTGATATCTTTGGACTTACGCTTCTAAGGCTGCCGCATCATGCCCGAATGACTTATCACCAGGCTCGAAAGACTTACTGGTGGCCCGAAGGACTTAACACCGTGCCCGAAGGACTTACTGATGACCCGAAAGATTTAACATATGGGCCTCACGCTGTTATGGCTGCCGATTTTTTTGGACTTACGCTGCTAAGGTTGCCGAAATCTTTCTTCAATTTGGGGCTCACGCTGAAAATGGCTGCCAATCTTTCTTGAAATCTTAGGGACTCACGCAGAAGGTGGCTTCCAAAACTTTCTTCAAATTTTAGGGACTCACGCCGAATGTGGCTGCCAAAACTTTCTTCAAATTTTAGGGACTCACGCCGAAGGTGGCTGCCAAAACTTTCTTCAAATTTTAGGGACTCACGCCGAATGTGGCTGCCAAAACTTTCTTCAAATTTTAGGGACTCACGCTGAAGGTGGCTGCCAAAACTTTCTTCAAATTTTAGGGACTCACGCCGAAGGTGGCTGCCAAAACTTTCTTCAAATTTTGGGGACTCACGCCGAAGGTGGCTGCCAAAACTTTCTTCAAATTTTGGGGACTCACGCTGAAGGTGGCTGCCAAAACTTTCTTCTTTAATGAAATTCACTTCTTAATACTCTTTGATAATTCTTCAGGTACTTGTCCAAAATAAGCAAAAATTGACATGCCCCTATCTATAGGATACATGCAATGTAATGGTTTCTTTTTTTTCTTTTCTCTTCTCATTTTCTTTTTCTTTTCTTCTTTTCTTCTTTTCTTTTTTTTTCACTTTTCTCTTTCTTTCTCTCTTTTTCTTTTAGCCTTTTTGTTCTAAAGTCTTACACCCTGAAAGGTCGTTCCTCAGATCTCTTCATCTTTTTACTGTTTTACTGTATGCTCTTAAATCCTCATTTGAACATGCTTTTAAACCTTTTGTGCGGAAGGCTTTCTTGTCTTTAGGGTTATCATTCGTCTTCATAAATGATCTTCTGGTTCTTATATTATTCTTATAAGAACCCTTGTCATCTTCTTGGCTTGGCGTTGCCCCATTCAACCACGAGCTCCACTGCTTTGAATTTTTTGGCCCATCATATAGAGCCTTGATCTATTTCTAGTCACCAGGGTGAGCCAAAATACTTCCATCCCTTGAGCTCTTCCTTGATCTTCTCGCAGCATTTCGACGGGAACTAACTCTCGGTCCCTATGCTTTAAATCTCATCATCATTCATTTTTAAAGTAAAGTAAAAGGCAATTTACTTGTGTATATTTCAAAAGATAACAGTCATTTCGAAAATCACAACTTGGACGGGATACCAAACATTTTGAAAACATTGTTTGGAACTAATGGTAAACATCTTTTTCTTTTCTTCTTCTTTTTCTAAGGACCAAACATTTTTTTATAAAATAATGCTTGGAGAATGGTAAACAAAATTCGAAGTGTATTGCCAAACATTTTTAAAACTAATGTTTGGGGGAAATGGTAAATATCAAAACTTTGGGAGAAACTGTCAAACCTTTTAAAACATGTTTGCCCCCGAAATATCAAACACCATAGCGCATCTGCTTCAAGTTGCCAGAGATCAACTATAATGAAGTGCATATTTAGAAGATCTTGACCATTGTGGAGATATATGCCAATGTATAGTTTCTTCTGGTCTAATATGCTTTTGAGAGGAACAACCCTACCTAGTTTCTACCCCGTTTAAGGTGGCTCTCTTAATCTCACTATCTCACCATGCCTCATCCTTCCCTCATTTGGGTGTCGATCAAGCACTTGGAAGTTTGACGTTCCTTGAAGCAAAGTTAACCCTTATAGGCGGAATGAAATCTGAAGACATTCTCATTCAACTTGGATATCTATGGATGACCATAATAGTCTTTGGGGCTTGTAATGTAGGCCTTTGGTTTATGGTTAAGTGAAACAGTATTTCTGTACTTGTGTAACTTGGATATGCCCATTATTCCTTCACTTTTTTGAATCACTCTAGACTGCCCGTGTTTGGGTTTTCACCCTAGAGTTCATTTCCTTTCTTTTTACTGTAGGCTGCATTGCATTCTGGCTATATATTGATGTTCGTTTTCTGTTCAAGAATGTTTGATCCTCCAAAACTCCTTGAAACTGAGATTTCTTGAATGAAGGACTATGAATACATTTCTCGGAATTCTTGTGATTGGCACACCCAGATGAAATATTATTCTTTCTTTTTTCTTTTCTCTTTTTTTCTTTTTCACTTTTTCTCTTGGATCGCTCTAGACTGCCCATTTTTGGGTTTTCACCCTAGAGGTCACTTCCTTCTTTTGTACCTTCGGATCAATGTATTTTGGCTGGATATTGATGTCAGCATGCTCAGGGCAGACTACTCTTTTTCTTCATTTTCAGGATCACTCTAGACTGCCCATTTTTGGGTTTTCACCCTAGAGGTCATTTCCTTTTTCAAAATTGGCAATCTTCGGGCCGACTTGTCTTGACTTGGCTTCAATTCGAGCTTCTATACTAATTTTCAAAGCTGATATTTACTTGAAATGTGGATTCCTTGTGTCTCTTGCACATAGTTGAAGTCTCGTTCTTGTGTTGTTTGATCTGTGTGTGAAGCATAGACAGTATTCTTCATTTCTCTTTTTCTTTTTTTCTTTTTTCTTTTTTTTCTCTCTCTTTCTTCTTTTTTATTTTATTTTAATTTTTTCTTTTCTTTTCTTTTTTATTTTGTTTTCTTTTTCTTTTTTTTGTTTTAGACTGCCCATTTTGGGTTTTTAGCCTTGAATCTCTTTCTTCTTATTCGGGTCTGTAAATGTATCCTCGAATCAACACGTATCTATACTGGTATTAATGATATCTTCTTCTCGAAGTTACTTGCCTCTCTACAGCTCTTCTGATATTTACTCGATCTGGATTGCTTCGGCCTTCTGATTACCATTTATCTTCTTTTTTTGTTTTTCATTTGGACATATCCATGTTTTCAACCACTTTCTTCTGATGATTTTCTGATTTTCGTATCCAATTTGTATGGTCTCATCTGTGTCTTCTGGTAAAGTAAAAGAACACCATTCGTTGTCATATTCACAAATGTCCTGAGAATTCCTTCAGGGGGTAGAGGTTTAGGGTCAACTTTCGTTTCAAGGATCTTAAACGAAAAGCGCCTGAGAAGATAAATTCCTAAAATGGGAACTGTCCATTGTCTAAACACTCGCATTTGTTCCTCTGTTGGCCTAAGTAAACTAGCTGATACTCACATTTACAATATCCCCATAACATTCAATATCTTCTAAATATATGCAACTTAGAGTTGATCTTTGGGTTTGAAGCAAATGTACTGTTGCATTCAAAATTCGAGGACCTGGTATAGAAATGATATATACATATGTCCATTCAAAAATGTGTGTATATGCATATGGGAAAACTACCCCATAAAAATGAAATGTTTAAAGATTCAAGAATGTAAAAATGCTTTTCTAAATGGAAATGTGATTTTTAATTCTAATAAACAATGATTTTTTTGTTGAGAATTTCTTTGTGAAATGATGCAAAAAAAAACCGTAAGGACCTTTGGATTATCTCCAGGGTATTAACTCATTCTGCCCCTTCAAAGGTAGTGTAGGCTTGCCTCTTCTCTTGTTTTTCCACCGCTGGATCAATTCTCTCGTCATGACTCCCTCATCGACCAGCTTCTTAATTTTTTTAACGACCCCAAATTTCTTAGTGTCATGCCCCATCGCCTCAATGTTTTGAAAGTGGTACCCATTTATCTCTTTGTTTCCTTCTGCTCCTAGGCAGGTCTGGTCTTTAAACTTAGGTCCCGAAGTGCATGTTCATTTCTCTCTCCGACTGTCATTAAGTCCTCAAAGCTGGCCTTCATTTTCTCGAGCATCTTATTAAAGAAGAAATATGAAAGGTGGCATAGAAGTCAATTTCCTCTTCATCTACGGGAGGTTGCACCTGGGTCACTAAACACAGACACCTCAAAGCACATTCCTTGAAGCTTTCATCAGGTTTCATCTTCGTACCCTGGAGATACCGAAGGCTTAGTGCTAGGTCCAAAGCATATCATATCACGGTAGGTCCTGCTAGACTGTCGGGGAAGTAGTGGATCGGTAATTTTTAATGCATCCCTCCATCTTTTGCAGAATATGGTCACGTGAATCTTAGGGCATCTTGTTCCATCACCATGTGCAAATCTGAGAATCTTTGGATTCTGGAGGAAATACCAAACCAGGGTTCAAACAGAGCTTTCTTGCATTAAAGGCATCAAACTTCTTCTTTTTATCTTTTTTCTCTCGAGCCCATCTTTTAACTGCTCGAATATTGATTTTTGAGTGTCTTTAATTCTTTTATCCATGATAAAACCCTAATTGGTCTTTGAATCACTCCTCATAAAGTTTATGCAAGGTAATAATAATGCAAGGTAATGATAATGTCATGTAAAACATATCAGGATCGTGCAAAGCAATGCAATGCAATACTAAAATATAAACATGAATGCAATAAGGTATTGATTCCAAAAGTGATCCACATAGAACGACGTTCATTGAGGCCAAAAGGTTTCATTATATCAGATATTTACAGTTACTGATAAGCTTTAGTGCCTACTTTCTTAACTTTATCCAGTAGTTCGGTCAGCTTGCCTCTGTAGTCCAACACTTGATCCATGTTCTGACAAAGCCTGCCACCTTGTTGAGCCGCCTTACCTGCTCGAGTAATGTCGATCTTCGGGTCTTCATCTATCCCATGCTTAGTCTTTCGCAGCTTGGAAGTTGTCATTTCCTACTGAAGAGTGTTGGATTGTCATTGCTCTATCGTAAACTTGTTTCTGTAGCCCATCTCTGGAGACTATCGTGCCTATTCCCAATTTCCTCAAACGTACATGATAACATCCTGACTTGATTCTTGCTTGACTAGTTTCTCTTCTTTCAATATTCCGAGTCGTCTTTAAACTGGACAACACCGTTCATCTATTCTTTAAAGGTGACCCAATCTGATATTCTTAAATTCTCAGGAAAGCTTCTGATGATCATTCTGCAAATTCAATTTTATCCAAGTTATCTCTCTCTTATCTGAGCTGGCTGAACTCGAAAGAATATCCCTCTCCTGGGATGCCCCTATCTATGATCTTCAAATTTAACTCACTTGAGTGACCCACTTCGGTATTACTCGAACTTTGTCCTGGATATCGATTCCTCCTCAACTTTGCCCATCGGGTGATTGTTAGCTCACTATAGAATTGGGGAACTCCGTCTTCGAAACCTAAAATCCTCATCGCGATAAGATCTTGAACTCATTCCTCAGGGCCTCGCAATCCTCAATACAGTGACCCAAACTTCCTAAACGGTAACTACCTCTAGCACGTGTGTAGTAATCTCTCGGATAAGACGGTCTCTTCACTAGAGACTTCACCGAGGTAATAAGGCTCTTGTCGATGAACATTAGGAGTAGTTCGGTGTACCTCACAAAATCGAGATATACTTATTTTCATTACTTGCTTCTCAAGTTTCTTCTGGACTGAGGTCTATTTTTTGAAGGTCCGACTCAAGCATACCTTCCGCCTGTTTATTGATGCAGATCACAAAAAGGGTTCGAATTGTCGTTTGGCTGACTTAGAGGTAGAATTCTGACTATCTCGCTCTCTATTCTGATCCTTAATCGGTTCTTCTTTCGGTCTGATGGATCACTTACCTTTCGTCGAAGTATTCATCTGATTCATCACGTCTTCCCTCTGCTTCTTTCAACTCTTGCACTTTACTTTGCTCATTACCAATACCGTGTCTCCTTACCGTGTCCGACCTGAAGTCTTCAGATGGTTCCTCTTCTATTGTCTCCGATCTTGTTCTGGGATAAAACCCTGGATCCGTGCCCTCTAATATCTGACCAGACGACCCTTTGCCAATTATGAACGCTTTCTGAGATTTGAGGAACCACTTCGAGAATCAATACCCTATAAATGCGAGAATGCATGCAAATGCAATGTTGATTCTCGAACAGTCTTTGAAAAACTTTCAATAGAGAAAATGTATGTTTGCAAGAAATTAATAATGAATTACAGTCAACAGTTGAATTTATTCTTGAGACCTTGCCTTCGGGAAGCAAAACCTGTGCTCCACGTCTCGACGTCGTCTTCAGGATGATGGATGACTCCGTCTTCTCCTCTTATTCTATTCTATGGACTCGTGACGTCATGATCTTTATTTTTGTGGCTTCTGAAAAGGACATCTGACAATATATTTTCTTCTGTAGATCTGGGTACGTCTAAACAGGGATGGATTCTATCGATCATAGGGGAGTACTTTAAAACTTTTTGGGGTTTAAATTAAAATTTTCAAGGATCATTTGGTTTAAAAATTCCCCCTTTTTATTATCAAAAAGTTTTAACTTACTTAAAAATGAAACTTTTAGGTTTCTTTTTGTTATTATTATTATTCTAAAAGTTTTATGAGGGAAGAAGTTTCAAAACAAAATAATAATATTTTCAAAAAAATTTCTTTTCTTTTTTTTTAAACGAGTTAAATTAAAATCTGAGATTTTTTTAAAAATGGTCAAATGTGAAGATTTAAAATTGGGGTTCTGCGGCCCTGACTGAATTTTCTGCGTCGCACGTGCCTTACTATCGTACCGTCTTCTTTCGCAATTGGTCTTTGCTTGGTCTAACTTGATACTGTAATATTATCGTTTCTGGCGAAGCAGACTTTTTCTATTTTGAAAGCCTTTTAATGAACTGTTCTTGAATCAACACCATGTCATGATATGCAACATGAATGCAAATAAAGGCGTTGATTCCGCTGGTAATCACCCTTTCGAACGACTTTCATGGGAATTAAAGGGTCCAGATTACAAAAAAATCCATATTACAAAAGGAGTCCCTATTACAAAAAGGGTCTCTATTACAAAAAGTCTTAATTACAAAATAAAATTCTACACATAAGCCCTAGTTCTACCTCCTAGCTCTTCGACAGCTCTGAGCAACTTGGTAAACCTTGGTGCTTCTTCCATGTCCGGGGTTACAAAAGGTCAGAGAGTCGCGGCTTCGGTAGCTAAGTCATTCACACACCTTGTAGCTCGTTGTATGTCCACCATCAGGGTCTCGTGTGTATACTTTGGCACTACACGCTTGCTCGACAAATCATTACTTCGGATCTGTTGATTAATCTCTGACCGATGTCGCGCGATTGGATTGATAACGTCCTTTCCTAAGACACATTTTTTCCATGATGAAAGATTTTCTAATCGGGCAAACCACTTGAATCAACGCCTCTATGTAATGTGGATGCAATGATAATGCAACAAAAGTATGTGTAAAATAAAAATAAAACACAAAAAATGAGTTAGTACCGGATAAAAATAATAAATACATAAATAAAAGGACAAAGAAAATAAGGTAAACAAAAAAAAACCCTATTTATCCCGTCTAAAACACCTAAGGTTATCCGCATAGCTCTAAAGGGGTGGTTTTCTATATGTTCTCTACATGCAGTGTTGGTGTTAGGAGGTACCCGAATTGTCCTTGCTGTCCTCTACTAAGAGTAGCAAGGCCCCCGATCATCACCCATTATAGGCTCCTTTCAACCGGGTTCAATTCAAGGGGACCCATTCGCTTATGCCTGTACGAAGAAACGATATCCTTACGAAAGCATAAGGTACTCGAGCCCCGAAGGTACTTGCTAGGCCTACACGGGAGAACGATATCTCCACGAAAGCATTAGCGTTTTCCCCCACTTAAAAATGGGTTTATATGCCATACTTTAAATGCGTTAAAATAAACGCGCAACTATAACTGAATGTTAATTTAATAATCACTTTAATCCGGAACTTCTAATATTATTAAAGCGGTAATTATTTGAAAAAGCTCGACTCTCATTTGTTTTTGAAAAACAAAAATTGTCCCCAGCGGAGTCGCCATCTGTAGCGATGTCCCTGTTTCGCTAAAAACGAGTTCTGGAAGTGTTTGTGATTTTTCGGATATAAAACGTTTATTCCGTGGGGTTTTTTTATTTAAAAAAACTGCATTTTATTAAAAATTGGAGTCGCCACCGGCCACTTAGGTAGGTCGGACACCATAAAACCATAGATTTAAAAAACTGTTGGGTTCGGGAGTCGATTACGGATGGGGAAGGATTAGCACCCCCACACCGCCCAAAATTGGTACTTTAATAATTACCGCTTCATTAATATTAGACTTTCCGGATTAAAGTGACGATTAGTTTAAAATTCGGTTATAATTGCGAATAAATTTTAAAGGCCCCGTTATCCGAGAGTAACGACCAACCACTATCACTACGCCTGATACTGGCCCCGTTTACGCTCGGATAAAAGGGCACCGCATTGACAATTTATATATCATTATGCAACCTTAGTGAGCAAAATATAAAACATGGCAAATAATTTAAATATAATACAAATAAATATTAACATAATAAAATACTAATCTAACATAAATAAAATACATAACTAAAACATACATATATACATATTAATCTAACTCATAAATAAAAACATATCTAGCATAAATAAAATACTAATATTCATAAATATTAATCTAACAATAATAAAAACAAATTCAACATAAATAAAATACTATTCTAAAACATACATACATAAATATTAATCTAACTCATAAATAAAAACATATCTAACATAAATAAAATATTAATATAAAACACACATTTAAAACATATTAAATATTAATCTAAAACATAAACATCCAAAATAAAAAATAAGATTACAATTTTAAAATAACTAATAGTTCATTAAATGATAAAAATTACAACATTAATAAAAAAGGGAAGAAAATATACCTAACTAGGAGCTCGAATAATGAACTCCGACTGAACCCCACCGAGATCTACCACGACCTCTCCAAAAATATTAACTAGATCGGATCCTAAAATAGGACCCCGATCGAATGTTGGATCGAACCAACTGGGGCCGAGGGCACTGCCCCCAACCCCGGCCAGCATTGCGGCCGGCCATGGCTCCCACGAATTGGGCACCAATTTTACTTGCCAATTTGTTGGCCAATTGGGCGTGTAATTCCCTGGCAATTTTTTTGCGTCTGTAAATTGCCCTTGCCCCATGCCTTTATATAGGCAATTGGGGTGGGTTAAGGGTGACGTGGAGCACCCTGCTCCACACAATATTTTCCTTTTTTTTAATAATATATATTTTTTTGATTTTTCATTAATTTTATATTAATAATAATATTATTAAAATAATACTAATAACACTAAAACCCGATAAAAAAATGAGTGATTACAGATGGCACACAATGCAATCTCACTATCTCCTTGATATACAGCTGAGCCAACCTTTCCAAGGTTAAATCCATATATACATGCAAGAAATGAGCAGACTTGGTTAGACGATCCACTATCACCTAAATAGCATCATGTTTCCTTTGAGTCATCAATAAGCCGGCGACAAAATCCATGGTGATCCGATCCTACTTCTATTGTGGAATCTGAATCAGTTGAAGCAAACCTAATTGAACCTGATGTTCCACCTTCACTTGTTGTCAATTTAAGCATCTTGTCACAAATTCAAAGACATTCTTTTTGAATAAGTAGGTATCTCAAACTCTTATGATCGGTATAGATGTAGCACTTTTCTCCATACAGTTAGTGTCACCAAATCTTTAGCGCGAAGATAACTATAGCAAGCTCCAAATTGTGGGTAGGATAATTTTTCTCATGAGGTTTAAGTTGTCTTGAGGCGTAAGCAACCACCTTACCCTCTTGCATGAGCACACAACCTAGTTCGTTTAAAGAGGCATCACTAAACACAATATACTCTTTCCCTGGCTAGGGTTATGTTAAGACTGGAGCCTCCGTGAGATAAGCTTTTAGTTGCTCAAAGCTTTGTTGCCTTCTCTCATTTCATTCAAATAGAACCCCTTTTTGCAATTATTTGATCAACGGTGCGGCTACAATGAAGACTCTTTAACAAACCGCCTATAATACCCGACAAGTCCTAGGAAACTGAGGACTTTCGAAACATTCCTTAGGGGTTTCCACTCCACCACAACCTGAATTTTCTGAGGGTTCACGCAGATCCCATATGCGACAACTATGTGGCAAAGAAATGCCACTTCTGAAAGCCAAAATTCAGACTTACTAAACTTGGCAGAAAGACGTCTCTCTCTAAGAGTCTGTAGAACCACACATTGATGGTAATCGTGCTTTTCTTCAGAATGCGAGTACACCAAGATGTTATCAATGAAGACCATAACAAACTAATCCAGATACGGTTGAAAGATTTGGTTCATTAGGTATATAAAAGCCGCGAGTGCATTGGTAAGCCCAAACGATATTACTAAGAACACATAGTGCCCATACCGCATCCTAAAAGCAGTTTTTTGGTCATCCTCATCCATTACCTTCAACTGGTAGTATCCTGACCTCAAGTTGATCTTAGAAAACACACAGATACCTCTCAACTGGTCAAACAAATCATCAATCCTCAGAAGGGGATAATAGTTCTTTATCGTTACCTTGTTATGCTGCTGGTAATCAATAACATCCTCATAGACCCGTCCCACTTTTTGACAAATAAGACCGGTACTCTTCAAGGCAAGATGCTCGGTCAGATAAAACCTCTCTCTAGCAACTTTGGATTTGCTTCTTCAATTCTTTCATCTCCGTCAGTGCCATCCGATACAGTGCGATAGATACTAGTGCTATACCCGGCATCATATTAATCTAGAACTCTAACTCATAGACATGAGGTAGTCTAGGTAACTCCTTTAAAAACACATCAATAAACTTATTAACAGTCTGAAGGTTCTCAAGCATCGAACCCTCCATCCTTGTATTAACTACACGAGCTAAGAAGGCTCCACAGCCTTGCTGTATTAACCTCTAAGCTGACAAGGCTGGTACCACATTGGAAAGGCACGAGTTTCTTTTACCTCACACAACAAGCTTAGAACCATCCATAACACGAAGCTTCAAGCTCTTTGCTCTACATCCTAGACTAGAATCATGCTCGAAGAGCCAATCCATCCCCAAGATGGCATTGATCTCTTGAAACGGTAGAGCCATTAAATCTGTTGGGAAAAGTGACCCTTGAACCTCAATCGGGCACCTCCGATACAGCTTATCTACCAACACATCGTACCCTAAAGGGCTAGTCACACGAACTCATACCTCAAGATCCTTGGCAGAAATACCCCACTGCTGAGTTATTCCCCTATGAATATCGGAGTAGGTGAATCTTGAATCCACAATAGCAACTATAGAAATTGAACCTGATCTGGAGAGGTCACAACAGCTACTGGACAATCCTTCATGAAATGGTCAAGTGATCCACACTTGTAGCAAACTCTTAATGCTCCCCAACACTCGCCCATATGCTTGCTTCCACACTGATTGTAAACTAGTATGCCCGTACTCTTCTGTGAACCCTCTGGGCTCATCATGGAGGAAGACGAAGATGGCCTCCTACGACCAGCTAACTCTGACCTTTAGTCTGATCTCGAACTCTATTTCGAGGCTTCTCTATTATGGTTTCATCAGTTTCTACTCCTTCCAGAGTAAGACAGTGAGTTGTTGTAAGAGAGATTTTGAGTCTTCCTACTGAAACTTTCTTGCCCACCAGACGGGCCATACGTTAAGCCTTGCACTTGCTCAAGAGACTTGGCACTCAAAGTCAACTCTAAGAACACCTTAGGTGGTGCAGCAGTTAGATAAGTCCGAATTTCTTTCCTCAAGCCCTTCAAGAACCTCTTACACATCATCTTTTTAGTGGCGACCAACTCGGGAGCATATCTACTCAACTGGAGAAACTCTTACTCATACTCAAAGACTGATAGGTTCTCTTGTACAAGATGATTGAACCGATCCCTCAAGGTATCAATGTGAGCCTCTCCCAAATACTTCTTCTTGAACTCCTCGAGGAAGTCATCCCAAGTTGGTTGATTGGGGTACCACCCAAGCTCTATTGTTTCCCACCATTCTCTAGCATTGCCTTTCAATAAGGACAGAACACATAACAATTTGTCTTCATATCTCAATCTTATTTGTCTCATAATCCAACGCGTATCTTATAATCACTATTCCTTTTACATTGGGTTCTTTTGCATCAACCCATGAAAGTTTGTAGCACCATACCTTCTCACCCTTTCAACAGGTGCCTCTCGAGGGGTAACGGATGCCCTCGGTATAGCTCTCACAATCTGGTGCAATACCCGATTCAAATATAAGAAATAGTTAACCCTACGATCAGCTGTATCTTCTGACACTTCCTCAACACGGGCATATATTCCTCATTATAGCTTCTTTTTCAAGAACCAAAACTTTCCCCACGGTCTCTTGACCCCCTTGGCATAATTCTAATCTGCACAACAACAAATGGGGTCATTGTTACCTCTCCAAAAGTACTTTTTTAATGCCAATCTTACAATGTTTTTACTTGTTTTAGGTGCATTTAGTTGCATTAGGATGTTAAAACCATGCATTTACATAAGAAGTTTAGAATTCTATCTATGCATGTGTGAAAGGTTGCTTTGTTGGCAATTTTGCATATTTGGCATAGTATTTGGCTCAAAAAAACAACACAAGAAGGAATGCCGGAGAGAATACCGAGTGTTGTTGGCATAGATAGACCAAACAATGCCAAGCACCGGTTGGTAGAGAAGTGAACTTGATGCCATGCCATGAAGCTGTTAAACTCTGAAAAAATAGGACAAGACCAGGCTCTGAAAAGATAGCAATTGGATCAATCTCTAAGTAAATAGCGGATAAGATAGTGCCAAGATTGGTTGGCAGATGCATATCAAGCTTAGATGCCAAGGCAGCATCGGCAGTATGACGCCAGCACTAACCTGATCAGCTTTCATTCAAATTCGGATAAGATCTCATCTCTTATCCCTTCAACATTTAAAATTCAAATGAGAAGTTTAACATATGCCTTCCTTGCACGCCTAGTTAAAGACCAACCAAGCAAGCATTCGATGAGTGGTTTTTGGTGGTGCTTGATTAAGAGATATAGAGGATCGGAGTGAGGAGTTGGAGTGCAAGGCAATTGACAACCGGCTGCACCTAGGAATGGTGGTTCGACCAGCTTGGCCAAGAACCTGGATCGTGAAGGGTTGCATCGAGAGAACCCTTCTCACCCATTCTCACTTTCTAGTTATTTTTCTTGTTTTTAATGATGATCTATTTTGAAAATGTTTATGGTTTTTTGGTTAAATCCCTCACCATGAACTAATTTAATAGTTGGTGAGGGATGTTTTACGTTGAACGCTATTTCATGTTTTAGTTTTTACTAATAAATCTGCTTTGGCAATGTTTTATCTATTCGGCATACTTTAATGCTTCCTAAATACTATGCCAAGTGAGAGCTGGCACCATTGGCCTATTTCTCCTCAATATCTTAACAGACTTGGGTGGCAATGATTAATTTTTTAAATACTGAGGAGAGAAGCTTCGAGAGAAGTCGTTCAAGTAGATAAACTTACTTCAGGAGTGAAATCTACCCCTTAGGTGTATAGATTGGATTTTAATCAAATTGGTTTATTTAAAAGCATGCACTATAGAGATATAAGGGTTTTTACATGATCAATTTAGGGCAATGATCATCGAGAGAGGCTTTGCTAATTTTGAATCTGCTCGACAAACAATGCCAAGATAGGTTGTTATTAAAGGCTGACACGGTATGAATAGTGTGAAAACCAGGTATTCCCTGCCAACGCTCATCATTCATTAAAACACCTTCATTGCCAACGTCTTTACTTTAATTTTATTTCTTTTCTATTCAGTTATTTCCAAAACCAACTTCAAAACAGAACAACTTTTTCTCAAGGCAAGTAACAATCAAAGACAATTGAGTTCCAAGTCAATCTCTATAGGACCGATACTCAGCTTAACTGTTGTATTACTTGCAGACCGTGTATACTTGCATACAAAAGACTCATCTTGGCACTATTTTATACTTTTCCAATACATATCTTTTGCCCCTTTTGCCAGCATTCACTTAGAGAGTCTACAAGTTATTGGCGCCATTGCTGGGATTGCGACATAATTTATTGCTTTACTTTTTACTTGTTTTTTGTTTTCATTTTAATAACTTTGTTTTTTATCATTAATTTTTTCTTTCTTTTTTAGGAAAGCTACAAAGAAGAGTATGGGCAGCCACATATAGTATGATGATGACTACATTTTCCTACTTATGACTACCAATATCCAAATCCAAGAGCGGTCCATGAGCAAAGATAATAATAAAAGCATGACGAGGATGCTTGTACAACACTATCATCATTAATTTCTAAACTGAAGAATATGATTAAATCAATGCAAGTGCCCAACAAAAGGTAAGCAACACCCATTGTTTGTGCATATTGTAGAGGATGCCACACGTTTGACGATTGCCCCTTCAACCCTAATGTCTATTATTACACAGGGCACTGAAATGTGAACAACCCTTCCTCCTACAACTTCAACCAAGAATAGAACCAGCAACAAAATATTTTTTGGAATGATTAAGACGAAGATTATTTTTAAGCACCTAAAAAATTTACTGCACCACCAGACTTCAAACAAATACCATCCCAAGGCAACATTCTTCATGAGAAATCAGAGACAGATCTTTATGGATCCAACAGATCGTTTGCCATGGTAGAATTACCTTCAGAAATGCCAATACACAACAATCCACCTCAAGAGCAAACAAATTACATTTGAGACGCACTTGATGAAGCCATGGATACTATGAGAGGCTTGGAAGAACAAGTCAAAAGGCTTGCAAATGCTGTGAATAGCATGCCTCAAGAGAACGAGATAGAGCTTCCATTAAAGCAGCAAGAGGTGGCAAACGCTTCGGTTAGGGGTAACAATCAGAATGCCATGGCAACACTACATCAACAAGTTGGCAATTTTCTTCCTCTATATGCTCCTCAAGGAATTCAAAATCAACATTACGAGTATTAGGTTTTTCCTAACACACTTGAATCAATATATTATGCTGATGAAGAGTATTCCACAATAGGTACATTAGACTCATTAGTGGTAATAGAGTGTGAGAAAAAATTTGAGGGTAATGATCTTGAACACAACAACATCGAGGTAAAGCTAGATAATGTTGCCAAGTTTGATACCAGGACAGAAGGGGATTCTGAAGTTCCAAACCAAGAAGACAAAGGCCATCAGCCAATTATTTGCCATGAAGAGAAATCATTGCCAGCAGGTGAACCCAAGGACGTAGAGAAAGAATAGGCAGAGGCTGATGATGCCATACCACTATTTGATGCCAGACATCTAGAAACTCTTCCATGTGATACAGATGATGCTCGACAAAAAAGGAGAGAACAAAGCAAAGCTGTCACTCCCCTAAGTGGCAACCAAGTCTAGATTTTAACATGTGAAGAAGAGCCAATTATTTACCATAAATCAATGCCAGCGGAAGAAACTAAAGAAGCTGAGAAAAGGGAAGCAAGCACCAACAATGCCAGATCTCAATCTGATGCCATCACCACCTCGGCAAGACCAGTAGAGCCAGTAATTGCCAACCCTACATTGGTAAAACAAATAGATGTCACTTTTAATATTGACAAATCTCTTAAGTGTGAAGATGAACCTGAAGAATGCCATGCAGTTGAGCCAATGGAATCTATTTTGGATGAGAACCTGACATTGACTTGCCAAGGAATGAAAGTTGGTGCCATTAAACATAAGTGCGATGGCAAAACAATTGAGCGAAAAGAAGGTCGATTCTAGTCAAGACTGATGGTATGAAGTGAGGTATGCTTAAATGGCTAGTTACTGGAAGAAAAAGTGGAGTCCAAATGGTAGAAAATCAAGAACTGAAGCAAGAGAATTTGGCCATGATAATAATGCCAGAGATGGTGCCGCCAGAAATTGAAGATTTACCTAAGAATGCTATGGCAAGTCTGGAACCAGTGGAGGATACATACACCTTGGCATCAAACAAAACTGAAGGACTGCAGCTTAAGCACTATTTGAGTGCTGAATTCAATCAAAGATTTGATAGGCCTACAGGAAAGAGGTATTTTGGTTTTCTGATGTGGTTATTCAAAACCCACATGGCAAAACACTCTCCCTTGTTGAGCAATCTAGAGTTCGGCATACTCAAAGGTAAGCAATTCTTCGCCTTTCTATGTTGGTTATTCAAACAAAATAGTGCCACAGCTTACCATCCACCAACCAAGGGCCACATACTAAAGCAATACATGGAAGGTGATCGGAACAATGCCAAGAAGGTGATTCTCTTGGCAGAGGTAATGTGAAAACATCATCAGGTTTGAATTTCTACACATATTAGGTTAGTTGTTTTTCTTTGTTTTTAGGTTTCAGGGTTTTTAATAGTTTTTCTTTATGTTGATTTTCATTTCTATTCCTTGTCTATGTTGAAAGGTTTTCTTTGAGTGTATGCAGAATCAATATGCCAATACCAATGCCAAGATTAATGCCAATGGGAGACTTAGCATGAGCCGATAATTCTATGTGCCGAGCATAGTGCCAGAGCAGCCTGGCATGCGGTGAATTGAAAACTGAAAAGACAATATCAACCCTAGTTTGATCGGCCCACTAGATAAGAGAGAGTATTTTTCTTTTAATTTGAACCCTAGCTGCCCAAAAATTGGGTGAAATTTAAATTCAACCCAATCACCTTATCACTCCAATCTTTACTAAATCTTATCACTTACAAACTTATCACTTTACCCTTTTTAAAATGAAATGTTTTTACCTTCCATCATTATCCCTATTTACTCGGTTACCAACTCCATTAAACTACCTAAACTTTTCACTTTCTTTCCCCAACCGAATTTAAAGAACCCAACTCTCTCTCAATTTTCCACTTTTCTTTTCAAGCAAGAACCAAGCTTCACATTGTCTTTTCTTCTTATTTCTTGATTCAAAATAAGTCCAAATTCTTGCATGTTTCCAATGACTTCTTCTTCTACCCCTTTCAACCGATTTTTCAAAGAGGAGATCCGAAAAAAGTTTGAATCTAACTTTGCTTCAAAATCGTTTTGCTACGAAAAACACTTCGATCTCAAGACAGAGACAAGCATTGGCTTTTCTCCAGAATTCATGGCAATAGTTGACATGTACAAGTGGAATATGTTTTGCCAGCAAGAATGGGAGATTAATGCCACCATTGTTCAAGAATTCTACGCTCATCTTGTGACCAAGAATTCACCCTTCTTGATGATTCAAGGTAAGTGTGCGCATTTTGATGAGGGGTATATTAACACTATGTTTGAATTGGATGGTGCAGGGGATGAATATTTTGATGATGCTAGTCGATTAATGATGCCAAGAGAAAGAAGCGGTGACAGACTTGTGTGAGCCTGGCACAACATGGATAGTGTCATCAAAGAGACACAACAGGTAAAGCGATTGGCATTGAAACCCCAATAAAGAGGATAAAATCACATTGTCAAGGCAAATATGATGCCAACATCTCACAACGAGACTGTATTAGAAGAGAGGTTGATTTTATTGCATTCTGTTACCTCTCCAAAAGTACTATTTTTAATGCCAATTTTACAATGCTTTTGCCTTTTTACGTATATTTAGTTGCATTAGGTTGTTAAAATCATGCATTTACATAAAGAGTTTAGAATTCTATCTATGCCAGTGTGAAGGGTTGTTTTGTTGGCAATTTTGCAGGTTTGGCACACAAAAAAGTAGCGTAGTAAGGAATGTCAGAGAGAATGCCGAGTGTTGTTGGCGCAGATGGACCAGACAATGCCAAGCACCAGTTGGTAGAGAAGTGAATTTGATGCCATGCCAAGAAGCTGTTGGACCCAAAAAATAGGATAAGATCAGGCTCCGAAAAGATAGCAATTGGATCAATCTTCGAAAAAATAGCAGATAAGATGGTGCCAAGATTGGTTGGCAGATTCATGCCAAGCTTGGATGCTAAGGCAGTGTCGGCAGTATGACGTCAGCCCTAACCTGATCAGCTTATCACTTCAAATATGGATAAGATGATCACTATCCCTTGCGCATTTAAAATTCAAACTCAAGGGCTTATCCTATCCCTTCTTCGCATGCCTATTTAAAGAACGATCAAGCAAGAATTTAGAGGATGAACTTGGAGAGGATTTCATTGATGATCAGAAGAGGAAGGCTGGTTGGTTCGACCAGCTAGATCAAGGCTTGGAGCCATTGAAGGGTTGCATCAGGAGACCCCCTTTCTTGGCCATTCTCTTTGTTTTGTTATTTTTATTTTTTAATGATGATGTATTTTGAAAACGTTTATGGTTTTTCAGTTAAATCCCTCACCATGAACTAATTCAATAGTTGGTGGGGGATGTTTGCATTGAAACTTTGTTTTCATGTTTAGTTTTTAATAATAAATCTGCCTTGGCAATGTTTTATCTATTCGACATACTTTAATATTTTCTAAATACTATGCCAAGCGAGAGCTGGCACTTTTGGCCTATTGCGCCTCAATATCTTAACAGACTTGGGGTGGCAACGATTAAGTTGTTGAATACTAAGGAGAGAAGCTTCGAGAGAAGTCGTTCAAGTAGATAAACTTACTTCGGGAGTGAAATCTACCCCTTAGGAGTGTAGATTGGATATTAATCAAATTGGTTTATTTAAAAGCATGCACTATAGAGATATAGGGGTTTTTACATGATCAATTTAGGGCAATGACCATCAAGAGGGGCTTTGCTAATTTTGAATCTGCTCGACAAACAATGCCAAGACATGTTGTTATTAAAGGCTGGCACGACATGAATAGCGTGAAAACTAGGCATTCCCTGCCAACGCTCATCATTCATTAAAACACCTTCCTTGCCAACGTCTTTACTTTACTTTTATTTCTTTTCTTTCCAATTATTTCCAAAATCAATTTCAAAACAAAACAACTTTTTCTTATGGCAAGTAACAATCAAAGCAATTGAATTCCAAGTCAATCTCTGTGGGATCGATACTCAGCTTACCAGTTGTATTACTTGCATACCGTATATACTTGCACACAAAAGACTCATCTTGGCACTATTTTATATTTTTCCAACACATATCTTTTTCCTCTTTTGCCAGCATTCACTTAGAGAGTTTACAAATTTTTGATGCTGTCGCCGGGGATTGCGACGAAATTTATTGCTTTAATTTTTACTCGTTTTTTTTCATTTTACTAACTTTGTTTTTTTTGTTTTGATCATTTTTCTCTTTTTTTAGGAAAGCTACAAAGAAGAGTATGGGCAGTTACATATAGTATGATGATGACTACATTTTTCCCACTTATGACTAACAATATCCAACTCCAAGAGTTGTCCATGAGCAAAGACGATATGAAAAGCATGAAGAGGATGCCTATACAACACTATTGACACAGATTTCTAACTTGAAAAACATGATTACATCAATGCAAGTGCCTAAGAAGTTTAGCAAAAGGCAAGCAACACCTGCTGTTTGTTCATATTGTAGAGGATGCCACTTGTTTGACAATTTCCCTTTCAACCCTAATTCCTATTGTTACACGAGGCACTGTAATGTGAACAACCTTTCCTCCGACAACTTCAACCAAGGATGGAACCAGCAGCAAAATATTTTTTGGAATAATCAAGAAGACGATTATTTTTATGCACCTAACAACTTTGTTGTGCCACCAGACTTCAACCAAATTCCATCCCAAGGCAACATTCTTCATGAAAAATCAGAGATAGATCTTTATAGATCCAATGAATCATTTGGCATAGTAGAATTGCCTTCAGAAATGCCAATGCACAATAATCCACCTCAAGAGCAAACAAATTACATTGGAAACGCACATGAAGAAGCCATGGATGCTATGAGAAGCTTGGAAGAACAAGTCAGAATGCTTGCAAATGCTATGAATGGCATGCCTCAAGAGAACAAGATAGAGCTTCCATCAAGGTAGCAGGAGGTGGCAAATACTTCGGTTAGTGGTAACAATGCCATGTCAACGCTACATCAACAAGCTAGCAATTTTCTTCCTCCACCTGTTCCTCAAGGAATTCAGAATCAACATTTACGAGTATCAGGTTTTTCCTAACATATTTGAATAAATAGATTATACTGATGAAAGGTATTCCACAATAGGTACATTGGACTTATTAGTGGTAATAGAGTGCGAGGAAAAATTTGAGGGAAAGGATCCTGAACACAACAACATTGAGGCAAAGCTAGATAATGTTGCCAAGTTCGATGCCAGGGTAGAAGGGAAATATTCTAAAGTTTCAAACCAAGAAGATGACAACAAGCAGCCAATTATTTGCCAGGAAGAGAACTTAGTGCCAGCAGGTGAAACCAAAGAAATAGAGAAAGAAAAGGCAGAGGCTGATGATGCCATACCACTATCTAATGCCAGAGCACTATCTGATGCCAGACCACTGTCTGACGCAATGCCACTATTTGATGTCAGACCTCTAGAAACTCTGCCATGTGATATGGATGATGCTCGACAAAAAGAGAGAGAACAAAACGAAGCTGTTACTCCCCTAAGTGGCAACCAAGTTGAGATTTTAAAGTATGAAGAAGAGCCAATTGTTTGCCATGCGAATAAATCAAGCACCAGGAATGCCAGATCTGAATCTAATGCCAACACCACTTCGGTAGAACTAGTGGAACCAGTAATTGCCAACCCTACATTGGTAAGACAAATAAATGTCACTTTTAATATTGACATATCTCTTGAGTGTGCAGATAAACATGAAGAATGCCATGCAGTTTAGCCAATAGAATCCATTTTGGATGAGAACCTGGCATTGACTTGCCAAGGAATGAAAGTTGATGCCATAAAACAACAGTGCGATGGCAAAATAATTGAGCCGCAGAGAAGATCGATTATGGTCAGGACTGTTGCCATGAAGCGAGGTGTGCTCAAATGGCTTGTTACTGGAAGAAAAAGTGGAGTACAAATGGCAGAAAATGAAGAACTAAAAGCAAGAGAATTTGGCCATGATAATAATGCCAGAGATGGTGCCGCTAGAAATTGAAGATTTACCTAAGAATGCTATGGCAATTTTGGAACCGGTTGAGGGTGCATACACCTTGGCATCAAACGAAACAGAATGACCACATCCTAAGCACTACTGGGGTGCTGAATTCAATCAAAGATTTTATATGCCTACAAGGAAGAGGTATTTTGGTTTTCTGAGGTGGTTATTCAAAACCCCCATGACAAAACATTCTCCCTTATTGAGCAATCTAGAGTTCGGCATACTCAAAGGTAAGTAATTCTTTGGCTTTCTATATTGGTTATTCAAACAAAAGATTGCCACAGACTGAAGCACTACCGGGAAGAAAATCAGAATAATGCCAAAGAGACCATTCTTATTGCGAAAATTCAGTAACTCTTTGCCAACTCAGTTTGATCATTGTGAATAATTTAGGAGAATTATTTTCAGTACTTAGGATATCTTAGTTTTAAATTTTTAGTTTTTCGTTTATTTTCTTCTTCTATTTTGAAAGGTTCCTTTAAGTGAATGCAGGATTTTGTTGCCAAGAAAAATGCCAAGGCAGGGACTGGCATGAGGTGATTGAACAAAATGCAGAGAATGAACTTGTTGTAGAGGATGAACACAGCAAGTTTGCAGAAGCCTTGGACGATGCCAAGAGGAAGATGATGTTGAAGGAACTTTGTGAACTTGTCACTAAGTAGACTGTGTCATCAAAATGCCATCAAACGGTGAAGCGACTGGCATTGAAAGACTGTCATTGTTACATTCAATCATCATGAGCCGCAAGATCAATATCGGCCGTATCATTATTGATGAAACTTATAAATGTGCAGCAAGAGGTAATGGCAGTTTGTTCTTTCCTTTGTTAATTTCTAACATTTGCATGCTCCATGGCATGCCAAAGCTTGATACATATAAAGGTCAAAGGATCAAGGGAACGACAATCACAGCTGCTATTTGGAGAAACCTCACCGTTGCCGAGCCAAAAGACAAAGGCAAGGGGAAGGCAAAAGTGCCCACGCCAAAGCCAAAGGTGTCAAAGGCGGTGCCAGCCACCATGCCAGCCAGTTCACTAGCAGTGCTGTCTCAAATTTACCATCTCCAGGGGATCATTCTCTGAAAGTTAGAGACAGCCGAGGAACTCAATGATAAGATAAGAAACTACACAAAGGAGAGGGATGCTATCATCAGGGAGGTTCTTGAATAAAATGTCCCATGATTTTGTGACAGCATTTCCAGATTTCCCTGTCGAGCCCTCTGTCAGCGATGATGCCATGCCAGCCAATCCACACGAGAAGAAGTCTACGAAGGGGAGTCCTCCTCTTCCTAAACTCTTTTACATGTCATTCCATTGCATTTACATGATCATGCATGTTATTTTTATGTTTTCTTGTATATATGTGTTGTTTTCATGCATTTAGGATAATGCACATCTTGGGTTTACGGGTGTGCGTTTCCTCACATTTATGCAACGCCATGCATTTCATGTTTACATTTCTGTTGCCATGCCATCTAGGTCATTTAGAATAGATACATACCGAACCACTAAAAAAAGAATTTTTTTTTGCCTCGGTTTAATTTTGAAGAATGTTAACACTTGTTAGGCAAGTTTAATTTGATTTAGGTGTCTGTCCAATGAAGAAATTTTAATCTTTAGTTGCAATGCCATGCCAGCAGAATAGTTATGCCAGGTTTGCTTGGTAATTGATCTCTATTATATGGAATTGAACTTACACTTAACATGTAGCATGTATCTAGTTCCTTAGCAAACTTAGACCTTTTGAAACTATGCTCAGATTTAAAAAAAAATGATGCCATGGTAAAAGAAGTAAATAAGGCAGCAATGTTTTGCCAAGGCAAGAAAAAAATAGAACTCTCATCTACCTTAGGGATAATAAGCTATTTGGGGCTTCGTGGTTTGTTCCCTCTTAGTTCTTAAGTCCAAAACTTTAGGGTATGAGTTGAAGAGAAAGCCTAGTGATGCCTAGATTAAGGTAAGGATTCGTAGTATGCTCCCTCTTATCTCTCAAGCTAAATAGCGTCATGAAGCAAGCTTAAATTAATGCCAACAGAAACCCTCGGCAAAGAAAAAAAGAAAAAAAATGAAATGAAAAAAAATTGAGTTTAGGTAGTAAATTTGTCTGAGGGAGTGAAAGGATACTCGATACATATTGCCTACACATCATGCACTCTTCATAAACTTATACTAGAGTTATATTGCTGCACTTGAATTACTACCTGCTTTGCATTGTTGCACTAAGATACCTGAGGATAGAAATAGAGCCAATTTTTTTCTGCCAGCACTTGTTGGCATTCCAACTAAAATTTTGTTGAGGTAACATTTTCACAGTTATTGTTTTTATTTGTTTGCATTACTTGAGGAAAAGCAATGAGTTAGGTTTGGGGGTGTGTTACCTCTCCAAAAGTACTATTTTTAATGCCAATTTTACAATGTTTTTGCTTGTTTTTAGGTATATTTAGTTGTATTAGGTTGTTAAAGTCAAGCGTTTGCATAAGGAGTTTAGAATTCTATCTATGCTAGTGTGAAGGGTTGTTTTGTTGGCAATTTTGAAGATTTTACATAGTATTTGACACACACAAAAACAACGCAGTAAGGAATGCTAGAGAGAATGCCGAGTGTTGTTGGCGCAGATGGACCAGACAATGCCAAGCACCGGCTGGCAGAGAAGTGAATTTGATGCCATGCCAAGAAGCTGTTGGACCCAAAAAAATAGGATAAGATCAGACTCTGAAAAGATAGCAATTGGATCAATCTTCGAAAAAATAACGGATAAGATGGTACCAAGATTGGTTGGCAGATTTATGCCAAGGCAGTGTCGGCAGTATGAAGTCAGCCCTAACCTGATCATCTTATCACCTTATCATCTTATCAGTTTATCACTTCTAATCTGGATAAGATGATCACTCATCTTATCCCTTGCGCATTTAAAATTCAAACTCAATGGCTTATCTTATCCCTTATTTGCATGCCTATTTAAAGAACGATCAAGCAAGCATTTAGAGGACGAACTTGGAGAGGATTTCATTGACGATCAGAAGAGGAAGGCTGCGTGGTTCGGCCAGCTAGACTGAGGGCTTGGAGCCATTGAAGGGCTGCATCGAGAGACCCACTTTCTTGACCATTCTCTTTGTTTAGTTATTTTTATTTTTTAATGATGATGTATTTTGAAATTGTTTATGGTTTTTCGGTTAAATCCCTCACCATGAACTAATTCAATAGTTGGTGGGGGACGTTTGCATTGAAACGTTGTTTTCATGTTTAGTTTTTAATAATAAATCTGCATTGGCAATGTTTTATCTATTCGACATACTTTAATGTTTTCTAAATACTATGCCAAGCGAGAGTTGGCACTGTTGACTTATTGCGCCTCAATATTTTAACAGACTTGGGGTGGCAACGATTAAGTTGTTGACTACTAAGGAGATAAGCTTCAAGATAAGTCGTTCAAGTGGATGAACTTATTTCGGGAGTGAAATTTACCCCTTAGGAGTATAGGTTGGATCTTAATCAAATTGGTTTATTTAAAAGCATGCACTATAGAGATATAGGGGTTTTTACATGATTAATTTAGGACAATGACCATCGAGAGAGGCTTTACTAATTTTGAATCTGCTCAGCAAACAATGCCAAGACAAGTTGTTATTAAAGGCTGGCACGCCATGAATAGCGTGAAAACCAGGCATTCCCTACCAACGCTCATCATTCATTAAAACACCTTCCTTCCCAACGTCTTTACTTTACTTTCCTTTTATTTCTTTTCTTTCCAATTATTTCCAAAACCAATTTCAAAACAAAACAACTTTTTCTTAAGGCAAGTAACAATCAAAGCAATTGAAATCCAAGTCAATCTCTGTAGGATCAATACTCAGTTTACAAGTTGTATTACTCGCAGGCTGTGTATACTTGAACGCGAAAGACTCATCTTGGCACTATTTTATATTTTTTCCAACACATATCTTTTGCCCCTTTTGCCAGCATTCACTTAGAGAGTACACATTCCATCATTATGGGGCGCAAGATTAATGTTGGTAGGCTCATTATTGATGAAACTTACAAATGTGCAGCAAAAAGGTATTGGCAGTTTGTTTTTTCCTTTGTTAATTTCTAACATTTGCATGCTCCATGGTATGCCAAAGCTTGATACAAATAAAGGTCAAAGGATTAAGGGAACAACAATCACAGCTGCTATTTGAAGAAACCTCACAACTGCCGAGCCAAACGACAAAGGCAAGGGGAAAGCGAAAATGCCCACGCCAAAGTTAAAGGTGCCAAAGGCAGTGCCAGACACCACGCCTGAAACTGTGCCAGACAATTCATTGGCAATGTTGTCGCAAATTTACCATCGCCAAGATATCATACTCAGTAAATTCGAGAAGGTTGGGGAGATTAATGTAAAGCTACGACATTACATACAGGCCAGGGATGTTGTAATCAGGGAAGCTCTCAAGAAAATATCCCCTGACTTTGTGCTAGAATTCCCAGATTTTTTGGCCGAGCCCTCTACAGTGGTTATGTCATGCCAGCTAGTCCAGTTCATACCCCATCCGATGCCACAGTCTCATTGTCTCCAGTACAAGTTGAGTCTGCCAGTTCTGATTCACCATCTGAATCAAAGGAAACCAAAGCCAAGTCACCAGTGACACCTGCTATACAAACACCTTTTGATGCTACCGATGCACCTGTCGTGTTGGAACCTACCAAGAAAAATGAGGAAGTTGGAGCCTCTACTATCGTTTCAAAATCAAGTATAAAAGGAAGAAAATGAATGGCCCCTGATCGTGGGACATTTGTGAAAAGAAAGACCCGCGTCACATGAGAAGAAATCTCCGATAGGGAGTCATCTTCTTCCTAAACTCCTTTACATTTCATTTCTTTGCATTTACATTATCATGCATTTTATTTTTCTATTTTAATTGTATATATATGTTGTTTTAATGCATTGAGGACAATGCACATCTTGGGTTTGGGAGTGTGTGTTTCCTCACATTTATGCCATGCCATGCATTTCATGTTTAATTTCTGTTGCCATGCCATCTAGGTCATTTAGAATAAATGCAGACCGAACTATTAAAAAAGAGAAAAAGAAAATTTTGCCTCGGTTTAATTTTGAAGAATGTTAACAGTTGTTAGGCAAGTTTAATTTGATCTAAGTGTCTGTCCAATGAGGAAATTCTAATCTTTAGTTTTCTTGCCATGCCAGCAGAGTTATATGCCAGGTTAGCTTGGCAATAGATCTCTAGTTTAGGGAGCTAAAATTTTACTTAATACGTAGTATGTATCTAGTTCCTTAGCCAACTTAGACTCTTTAAAACTATGCTCATATTTAAAAAAAGATCAAACGATACCAGGGTAAAAGAAGTAAATAAGGTAGCAATGTTCTGCCAAGGCAAGAAAAAATAGAACTCTCTTCTACCTTAGGGATACTAAGCTACTTGGGGCTTCGTGGTTTGCTCCCTCTTAGTTCTCAAGTCTAAAACTTTAGGGTATGAGTTGAAGAGAAATCCTAGTGATGTCTAGATTAAGGTGGGGATTCATGGTATGCTCCCTCTTATCTCTCACGCTAAATAGCGTCACAAAGCAAGCTTAAATTAATGCCAACAGAAACCCTCGGCAAAGAAAAAAAGAAAAAAATGAAATAAAAAACCCTGAGTTTAGGTAGTAAATTTGTTTAAGGGAGTGAAAGGATACTCGATACATATTGCCTACACATCATGAACTCTTCATAAACTTAGACTAGAGTTATATTGTTGCACTTGAATTACTACCTACTTGGCATTATTGCACTGAGATACTGAGGACAGAAATAGAGCCAAATTCTGCTTGCCAGCACTTGTTGGCATTCCAACCAAAATTTTGTCGAGGTAACATTTTCACAGTTTTTTTTTGTTTTTACTTTGATTGCATTACTTGTGGACAAGCAATGAGTTAAGTTTGGGGTGTGTTACCTCTCCAAAAGTATTGTTTTTAATGTCAATCTTACAATATTTTTGCTTGTTTTTAGGTACATTTAGTTGCATTAGGATGTTAAAACCATGCACTTACATAAGGAGTTTAGAATTCTATCTATGCCTGTGTGAAGGGTTGTTTTGTTGGCAATTTTGCAGATTTGGCATAGTATTTGGCTCAAAAAAGCAATACAGGAAGGAATGCTAGACAGAATGCCGAGTGTTGTTGGCATGGATAGACTAGACAATGCCAAGCACCGGTTGGCAGAGAAGTGAACTTGATGCCATGCCAAGAAGCTATTGAACTCCAAAAAAATAGGACAAGACCAGGCTCTGAAAAGATAGCAATTGGATCAATCTCCGAGAAAATAGCGGATAAGATAGTGCCAAGATTGGTTGGAAGATGCCAAGAGAGCGTCGGTAGTATGACGCCAGCATTAACCTGACCAGCTTTCATTCAAATTCGGATAAGGTCTCATCTCTTATCCCTTCAGCATTTGAAATTCAAATGAGAAGCTTATCCTATGCCTTCCTTGCACGCATATTTAAAGTCCAACCAAGCAAGCATTCGATGAGTGGTTTTGGGTATTTTTGGTGGTGCTTGATCGAGAGATATAGAGGATTGGAGTGAGGAGTTGGAGTGCAAGGCGATTGACAACCGGCTGCACCTAGGAAGGGTGGTTCAACCAGCTTGGCCGAGAACCTGGATCGTGAAGGGCTGCATCGAGAGACCCTTTATCGCCCATTCTCTCTTTTGAGTTATTTTTCTTGTTTTTAATGATAAAGTATTTTGAAAAAATTTATGGTTTTTTGGTTAAATCCCTCACCATGAAATAATTTAATATTTAGTGGAGGATGTTTTGCTTTGAACGCTATTTCATGTTTTAGTTTTTAATAATAATTCTGCTTTGGCAATATTTTATCTATTCGGCATACTTTAATGTTTCCTAAATACTATGCCAAGCGAGAGCTGGCACTGTTGGTCTATTTCTCCTCAATATCTTAACAGACTTGGGGTGGCAACGATTAAGTTGTTGAATACTGAGGAGAGAAGCTTCAAGGGAAGTCGTTCAAGTAGATAAACTTACTTCGGGAGTTAAATCTACCCCTTAGGAGTACAGATTGGATCTTAATCAAATTGGTTTATTTAAAATCATGCACTATAGAGATATAGGGGTTTTTAAATGATCAATTTAGGGCAATGACCATCGAGAGAGGCTTTGCTAATTTTGAATCTGCTCGGTAAACAATGCCAAGACAGGTTGTTATTAAAGGCTTACATGACCTGAATAGTGTGAAAACCAGGCCTCCCTACCAACGCTCATCATTCATTAAAACATCTTCCTTACCAACGTCTTTACTTTGCTTTTATTTCTTTTCTATGCAATTATATTCAAAACCAACTTCAAAACAAAACAACTTTTTCTCAAGTCAAGTAACAATCAAAGACAATTGAATTCCAAGTCAATCTCTATGGGATCGATACTCAGCTTAACTGTTGTATTACTTGCAGACCGTGTATACTTGCACGCAAAAGACTTATCATGGCACCATTTTATACTTTTCCAATACATATCTTTTGCCCCTTTTGTCACCCATGAAATGATGATGTCAAAGAGGAAGAAAAAGATAGAAAAGCAAGGCAATGAAGACTCAAATGTTGCTCTTAATTCCTCTTTAAGAATTAAATAAGAATCAAGTGAAGAGGAAAGTGAAGAAGAAGAAGAGATGGTCAAGCTCTTCAAGAAATTCACCCGACTCATGAAACAAGAAAAGGAAGAATCAAGACGAAAATTGAGGATGAAGATGAGGGATCCCATCATATGCTTCGAATGTAAAAAGTCAGGGTACACCAAGTATGATTGCCCTCGTTTCAACAACAAGGGATCAAGCCATAAAAAGAATGTATTTTTGGGTACATGGAGTGATGAAGATGACTCCACCGATGATGAGGTTGCCAACCTTTGTCTCATGGCCATCGAAGAATATTCAAGGGTAAATTCTAACTTATCTAATTCAAATTCCTATACTTTTGATGAGTTACTAGAAGCCTATGATGATTTAGTTTTGGAACTTAAAGCCTCATTTTTTGAAAAACAATAAATTGATTTCAAAATTAAAAATTGAAAATGATTTGCTTTCCAAAACTAATTTAGAAATTGAAGCAAAGTTTGAAAACTTTGAGAAAAAAGATTTTTGATTTACAAAACTTGCTTTCAAAAGTTCAAGAAGAAAAAGATTTGATTTACAAAAGCCTTGAAAAGAAAAATGGAGATTGCTCCAAAAAGAATTTTGTAAAATTAAATTTTTATGTCAGACAATCTAATTCCCCTAGATTTTTCAAAGGTAAAATGGTTAAGGACATGTGGGTCGCTAAGGGACTAATTTTTTCAAACAAAAAGTAAGACATTGAAAAATGGATTCCCAAGGGGACTAAGTTAATTGGGACTAATGCAATTGGATCCAAAGCAATTTGGATACCAAATATTACTTGATTGTCTTTTGTAGGCATGCTTGAGCAATGATTGATCAAAGTTGAAATTTTGGAAGCTCATGACACACAAAGGAGGAAGGACACTTGGAGAAGGAAGGCTTGAATATCCTACCTTGGTTCAAGTGGTAAATTTTAATTTTCATACAATTGCTTGATCATGTTTTTCCATATCTATTTTTCAACGATCTAAGCATGTTTGTATAACTCTATGTTGTGCATAACTGCATATAGTTAGGAGGAGTCTCAAATTGCATTAGGTACATGTTTTTTGGCCTAGTATGCTCATATTTATGTTGTTGGCCTTAAACTTGTAATGTTTGGTTGATTTCGGTGAAATCATGCTTTCTATGTGTTAAATGTGTTATTTTGAGAAGCATTTGTAACAAAATGATAAAAACCTATATCTAAAACTTGATAAAGCCTTTGTATGAACTTAAAACAAAGTTGTAACTTTTAATGTGTTTTTGCTACATTTTCACCAGTTCCGTGCCTTTGGTGTTAGTACAGACAATACCGTACAGATATGACCTTCAACCAAGTATTGATTCGACCTATACCATATTGGTATGCACAGTAAAAAGGGGACTGTTTTGTCTCCTTTTTGTCATGCCTTGCATGCTTATATGAGTATTTCTTATATGGCATGTCTAATTGAATTTCTTGGTTTATTTGTTTTATTTTTTTAAAATTCAATTTATTTCTCTTGAATTGTTGGACTAACAATCTACTTGATGCTTGAATAAGGGGGAGCCAATTTCTAAAATTCTTTCATGTAAAATATTTTGTCTCTTTTCTCCATTATCTTTTATACCAACAATTGATATTTTCTATCAATTGGTACTTAATTTCCAATGATTGGTTTTTTAAACATTTCAACATCTGGTGTTTTTTAACTTAATGTGATTTCAAACTTAGTTTTGAAATTATTTTTGATATAACAAAAAGGGGGAGAGATAGGTTTTAAAAATCCAATTTCAAAAATAAAAATAGGGAGCTCTAAATATTTTCAAAAAAATATTCTCTTTTTCGGGCGAGTTTTCACAAAAACAATTTTCAAGTGGTTTTGTTATATCAAAAAGGGGGATATTGTGGAGATATTTGATTTTGATATAACTTAAAGAATTTTTTTTTTGACTTAAACCAATTTGCAAAAATATTTTGAAGTCCATAAACTTGAAAATTATGTTTGAAATGTTTTCAAAGGGTTTTTGACGTGTCTTAAATTATTTTAAATAACCAAAGTGTCAAAAATAGTCCTTGAGTACCGGTATAGTTGAACTCGTACTGATACTAGAGTGCCCGTACCGGTACTAATTTTGAGTATCGATACGCCCCTTTGTCCCTAAGTTTTGGCAAAATTCCAGTAGCCAAAATGAGTATCGATACCACTTCAACCGTACCGATACCCTAGGGTGCATACCGATACTCCTATATCGTGTATCGATACCCTATGTATTAAATACCCAACGACTCTTTCTTCTTGGAGACAGGTAAAGATACCTGGGCTCGTGTACCGATACGCCCTACTCCAGAAGTTCATTTATGGCTGGAATTAAAGACCCTAATGGCTCCAACTCAACCTCAACGACTAGTAATAGCCACAAACTCCTTAGAGGGTTTAAAAGACTCAATCAAGCAGCCATGCAACAACAAGAAACCAACTACCAACATTCAATGATAGAGAAATTGTTCTAGAGCTTATTTTTGTTATATTTCTTTGTAAAACACACTTGTGAGCTTAATTGTTATATTTGCTCAAGTGTTAGGATTTGAGTGAGTGCTTAAATTGCAAACACGTTTTCCTTGTAAGAGTTTTCATTGTTTGTTTATTTGTTTTTCTCTTGTAAGTGAGTGTATTCAAGACTTTGGGGTATAAGTCTTGGTTGTGAGGGTTATCTCCTTGACCCTGGAAAAGGAAAAACGAATTAGTGAATTTGTAGAAAATCCTTAGTGTAGATAGCTAAGGTAGTGGAGGTAGACTGGGTTTAGAAGTCAAACCACTATAAATCATCATCTCTCAATTTTTATTACTTAGCCATTCATCCACCCAAGCAAAAATCCAATTCACCCCCTCTTGGCTATATCAGTTGATTATACGATCCTCCCAACAAACATCAATGAGATTCAACCACCATTAAACTTATTTGGAATCTTCCTATTGGGCTCGAATATGATTAATCGAATCGTCAAGAGGGGGTGAATTGGCTTTGTGGTGGCAGCAATAAAAATTAAAAATTTTGCACAAGGATGATATGTTGTGGCTAGTCTATGATTTACTCCATAGAGTTTCAACGCAGCAGCCACCTGGCTATAGTGGAAATATTTATCCTGATCGTTGATCAAATCTTTTGGTGTTCCAAAGTGAGTGAGTATATGTTTATGAAAAAACTTTAAGACTGTCTTTGTATCATCTTTAGGCACTATAAACGATTCTATCCATTTTTACACATAGTCAACCGCAACCAAAATGTATAAATTTCAGAAAGAATTAGGAAAATGACCTATAAAATCCAATCCCCAATCATCAAATAACTAGATTTCCATTATTAACTGATGTTGCATCTCCTTTCTTCTAGATATGGATTCGGTGCATTGACATCTGTCATAGCAAACTCGTTAGCATCTTTGAACAATGCCAACCAATAAAATTCAGATTGTAGGACTTTCGCAGCCGTTCTTATTTCACCAAAATGCCCTCCATAAGGAGTATTATGACAATGATGTAGAATAGATTTCATCTTTTCCTCAGGGACGTTGTGTCGAATTATATTGCCATTAAAAACCTTGAACAAGTAAGGTTCATTTCAATAATATTTAGTAGCATCTCTAAGGAATCTAGCCTTTTTTTCCCAGTTATATGAATGTGAGTCTTTCCACAAACCAAGTAATTCACTATGTCAACATACCATGGCGTTGCATGCACACAAAAAAAAATTTATCAGGAAATGTGTCAACAATTTTCAACTTATTGTCGTCTTCGCTGCTAGCTTCCAACCTCAAAAGATGATCGGCAACTTGATTTTTTGGCCCTTTACGGTCTTTAATTTCAATATCGAACTCTTACAACAATAAGATCCAGCGGATTATTCTAGGTTTCACATCATTCCTCGCAAAAAGGTACCTTAAAGTAGAATGGTCAGAAAAAACTATAATTTTTGCACCCCAAGATAAGAACGAAACTTATCAAAAGCAAAAATTACTACTAATAACTCTTTGTCAGTAGTAGCATAATTGATTTGAGCTTTAGTTAGAGTCTTACTAACATAGTAGATCGCATGAAATACCTTATCCTTGCGTTGTCCCAAAACTGTACCCACAGGGAAATCATTGGCGTTGCATATAAGCTCAAACGGTTGCTCCCAGTTGGGTGCAACAATGATCAATGCATTCACAAGCTGTGTTTTAATTTTATTAAATGCATCTAGACATGCATCATCAAAAACAAATTTTCTACCTTGCTCTAACAATAGTCATAGAGGTTTGGTGATCTTTGAGAAGTCTCGAATGAATCTCCTATAGAACCCATCATAGCCTAAAAAACTGCGGATGCCTTTCACATTTGTCAGAGGTGGCAATTTTTCAATTATATTCGCTTTGGCTCTATCAACCTCAATTCCAACATTCAAAATTCTGTGACCCAACACAATCCCTTCAATGACCATGAAATATCATTTTCCCAGTTAAGAACCAGCTTGGTGTCTTCACATCGCTACAATACTCTCTCCAGATTATCGATGCAATGGTCAAAATTATTCTTGTATACCGAAAAATCATCCATAAAGATTTTAAGAGAATTGTCAATCATATCTAAAAATATTGTCATCATGCACCTTTGAAATGTGGTTGGTGCATTGTGAAGACCGTACAACATGTGACAGAAAGCAAATATCCCAAAAGGGAATGTAAAAGTAGTCTTTGCCCCAAGTCGGTCTAACATCGGATCAATGATAGGAAGAGGAAAATGATATTTTCTTGTGGCTGTATTGAGACGCCTATAGTCCATACAAATACGCCAACCCGTAAGAATGCGAGTTGGAATCAACTCACTATCATCATTACGAACTACAACGATACCACTTTTCTTAGAGACACAGTGGACTTGACTCACCCATGCACTATCAGAAATTGTATAGATAATACCAGCATCTAACTTTTTAAGGATTTTCTTTTTGACTACTTCTTTCATATTTTCACTCAATCTTCTTAGCGGCTTAATAGACTATTTGTTCTCATCATCTAGCTTAATCATGTGTATGCATAAAGATGGAATAATACCCTTGATATCAGCAATTGTCCAAGTAATAGCATGCTTGTGTTGTTTAAGAATATTTATCAGCTTAGCTTCTTGTGTTGCATCCATAGTTGCAGAGATAATGACTAGGAGTGGTTTCGTATCTTTGATGAATATATATTAGATTAGCTAGCAATAGCTTAAGTTCAAGAGTAGGAGCTTCTTCAATAGACAGTTTAAAAGTAGGAATTAACCAGTGAGCTAGATCCAAAGATTTAATTTTTTATTTATGATAAACTACTGTAGTAAGAACTTCCACAATGTGGTCATAATTTGGGAGGTCTTCTTCTACCATTGTCAACACTGTATCTTTAGCAAAAAGAATACCACGATGATGCATGTTTTCTTGAATAATATGTTCAAGAATGTCTATATGATGACATTCTTCAGATTTCCTTCCCATATCAACTTTGAACATTCCAAAAGTAACTTGGTCATTATCAACCCCTATTGTAAGTTTTCCTTTCAATACATCGATGACTGCTTTCTAAGTAGCTAAGATTTGGTGACCAAGAATGAAAGGTACATCCTTTCGATACTCGAACAAGAACATCCTTAATTTGACCATTCGAATGAGTCAAAGATCTATTAACCAATTGTAATGTCATCGTAGTGGGTTTCATTTATCGAATGTTTAACTTTTGAAAAATAGATAGCGTCATCAAATTGATATTGGCCCCCAAATCATAAATAGCTTTACTAAAGTAATGATTAACAATGGAGTAAGGTATGATGAAGCTGCATGGATCCTTCATGTTTCTCGATAGAGGGTATATAACGGACTGCACACTTCAGTAAGCGCAATGGTTTCTATTGCATTAAGCTTTTTCTTCTTGGACAAAATATCCTTCATGAACTTTGCCTAATTCAGAATTTATGTAAAAGCATCAATCAAAGGAATTTGAACTGTAAGTTGTTGCAAAGTATCATAAAAAAATTAAAATTGATTGTTTGACTCAATATTCTTAAATTGTTGAGGAAAAGGTAGAGATGGATTATCTAACTGTTGCATCAATTCTGGACATTGTAACGATAACATCGATTGTAGAATAGATGGAACCAGAGTAATAACAAAAGGTATATTACTCGTCATGCCAGCAGTATCTTCATTCTTTATTGTATGATCAGGTACAAATGACTCTCCTCATTCATAAGTAGACATGGGAACTGGTTGAGTCGAGTCAATAGTTTGTTTACAACTGCGAAGAGTAACAGCTTTGTAAAGCTCCTTACCCTTGTTCACCAGACTCTCAGTGTTGCTAGGTAGTGTGGCCGGTTGTTTAGAATTCATGTCAATAGCTAACTGTCCCAACTGAGCTTCCAAAGTGTGCATTGATGAAGAAAGACCTTGTACTATAGCTTTGGTACTTGACAAATGATCATGCATCATCTCTTAAAGAAGAGTAAATGAAAATATACTTGATGGAGCATAATGACTCATCTAAGACTGAGTTTGTGTTGGTGCTCCACATTGTGATTGCATGAAAAACTGTGATTGTTGAGATTGTAAGGCAATATGTTGTGGTTGCATCTGATTCTATTGTGGCTGCAATAAAGTTTGCGGTGCAAACTGTTGCTACGAGTAACTAAAATTTGATTGGTGCAAACTAGAATTTCCTTAAAAAAATTATTTCTAGAGCGGAATACTCTTTGATGTGGTGCAGAATTAGAGTTACCCCAAGACTGTCTATTAGTTGTGTTGTAGGATATGCCCATGTTGTTTCCTCACATGTTTCTGACATAACTTGCATTTTCTGCATACTGTGGGCAATCTTCAAAACTATGGTTCTCGCCACAAATCTCACAGAAAAACATAGGGGTAGTTGCTTGTTGAGCCAACTAGATAGAAGCAACTTCACTTGTCCCCTCCATATTCTTGATTTTGTTCTCCAAAGTAGAAATTTGAGCCTTTAGAAAAGATAGATCATCAAGCTCAAACACTCTCGGTGCATCTTTGCATGATGCAGCACTTGAGATAGGATATTGCGAATCATTCTGAGCAAATTTCTCCAAAACACCAATAACAGCATTGTAGGTTTAATCAAGTAATGGACTATTAGACGACCCTTTGACAAGATGTCTTGTAGCTGCATTCAACCCATTATAGAAAATTTCAATCTGAGTTTTCTGTTGAATGTCGTGATTTGGACATCGTCGCTGTAATCACTCATTTTTATCCAGTGTATAAATTTTTTATTAATCTATTATTATTGCATGTATGCATATTATTATATGTTTATTATATATATGTGATTAAGCATATGTGTTATTAATATACATGTAATATATGTTTGGTGTGTGTAAATGCATGTATAGTATGTATGTTATATGGTGTATATGTACTATGTGTGTATTTTTGGCATAGTCATATTAAGTATGAGTGATTAAACCAATATATATAAGTTGGTATGTTACATTAATTACGTATGTTATAGATGGTATTTTGCATGTGTACTCGTATGTCGTATGTATGTGTGTCCTTCCATGTACGTATATATGCATATTACTATTATTATTATTGTTATTGTTATTATTATTATTATTATTATATAAACAGATAAGGTATTAAAAAACCGAAAGTTATTATTGATAGTCCAAGTCCAACATTATTATAGATCCAAAAAAAATTAATTACACAAGGCCCATTTTCAGCCTGATCCAGACTTAACCAAAAACCCTAATTACATGTCTAACTCAGCTTCTTTTTTTCACACAGCCAATCAAGGGCCGTTGGATCAAATCTTGATCCAACAGCCGAGATCAAAGCAAGAGCGTCCTTCCATCTGCAGCGTGAGCCCACTCGCCGTCCAACTGTCTTTCACGCGCGCGTGTGGAGCACGCACTGACCGTTCGGATATAAAGACGCCACGTGGCTTCATCTCGTGCGTTCCCATCAATTTCCAGATTCAATCCAAGCCATCCGTTCTTCGCGCAACCTTAGCCATTGGATCAGATCAGATCCAACGGTTGAGGACAAGTCAGGCCGAAAGACACCTCCACCACACCACTCCACCCCACCATGCCGACCATACCAACCACCACATCAAATCGAACATGCCGAGATCAAAATAAAAAAATAGAGATTTGTCAGTAAAAAAATATGTATTATCTACCAAACAAAAAATCAGAACTAAGAGGGCAGATATATATCAGATGTAAAAGTCTTTTGTACTCAGTTCCCAGTTTTTTCCAGAAATACAAGAAAGTAAAAAAAAAAACGCAAAGATTTTCAAATGTATTTTCTTTTCCTCCTTTCTCAATCTCATGCATGCAAAGCAAATAAAGTAAATAAAAAAATGGGTATCTTACCTTGGTCTTCTGGTCGCCTCGTCGGCGATGAACCTAACGGTGAGCAATGTTTTGTTTCGAACTAACAAAAAGTATAGTTTTTTGTTTCAAAATTGAGGGTTGATAAGTTTTTAGAGGGTTTTTTTGTCGTTGAACGGTCGTGGTCGATGAAGGTTTGAGGCGGCCGTTACGGAAGAGCCTCGCCTGAGACTGGTGCTCAGAGGCTGCCGAAGGGAGTTTTGGGGCGGTCTGATTCTGGAAATAGAGAGAAATGTGGAGTATTATCAAAGGGTTGAAAAAAATAAAAAAGATGAAAGAAGGGGCTGATAGGTTGTTTAAATAGACCAAAAATAAAATGTTTTTGAGCAAATTGCTTCATAAATCCTCCATTGCGTTTGAAATTTTCAGTTCTATCTTGCCCCTTGGTTAAATTGCAGGCCTGGTCCCCTTGTTTTTTTATCTTTTAATTCGGTCCTTAAATTAATCGAACTCAGATTTTCAAATGGTCAAATTACCTCCTCAATCACCCCGTGTTTTGGAATTTTACATTTTGAGCTTGCCCCTTGGGTATTTTACAACATTGGTCCTTTCAAGTTTCATTGAACTTGCAACCCTATCCCCGAATCATGTTTCTATTTGTTTCTAATTTCAAATTTCTGTTTTACCTCTATTTCATTTTAGTCCATGTTGATGCGTTAAACATTCATGTCTTTTGTTTCATTTATTTGTTTTTTAGCATGTTATGTTACATATAATATTTACATGTGTTTTATTTACATCATGCCAATTTATGTTTTATAGGTGTTATATCTTTTATGTCTTAATTTATTTTGTTCATATTATAGGTCTTTTTTACATGTTATGTCTTATTTTAATTTGTATGATTATATCCATGTTAGCTTATTTTTCGTTTATTTGTTTCGTACGTTGTTACATGTTAATTTATAGCATGTTCAGTTGGTTGTCCATTTCTTTCTTTACATTGTTATATGTGTATTATCTAGGTAATATTTATTCATGCTTTTTTTATTTTACGTGAATTATCATATGCTTAGCTTTGTTTGATCATGATAAGTAAGCGTTAGTTTTATTAATGTTGCTTTGTGTTTAGTTTAAATGATAGTGTGAAATTTTGTTAATTTTGCCATGACATATTTACTTTGTGTTTGCATATATTATGTTACATATTAAGTTCCAGTTTTTTATGTTTACATGTTATTTTAGTATCATACTTTGCCATGTGTATATATCATGCATGTATTGTAATTGTGGTTTGCATTAATATTTAGACATGCTAGAATTAATTAAGTTAGTTTTGGAAGCATGATCTTTTTGCATATTTTATTTACTTTTTTGTTATTATTATGACATGTTATGTTGTTTTTCTTCATGCATTTTTTTAATATTATTATTTTAATGTTTTTAGTTCCATGTCTTTGTAAATATTTTTTAAATATTAATTTTTATGATTCCTTAACGGATATATATTTGTTAATGTGGTGTCCTTTTATTCGAGCGTAAACGTGGCCAGTATCAAGCACAGTGATGGTGGTATATCGGTTTACTCTCGAATAACGGGACGCTTAAAATTCACTCGCACTTATAACCAAATTTTAATTTAATCGTCACTTTAATCCAAAGAGTTTAATATAATAAAGCGGTAATTATTAAAGTACCAATTTTGGGCGGTGTGGGGTGATAATCTTTCCCCATCTGTAACCGACTCCCGAACCCAACAGTTTTCAAATCTCTGTTTTTACGGTGTCCGACCTACCTTAAGTGGCCGGGGCGACTCCATTTTTAAATAAAACGCATTTTTTTCTAAAATCCAACGGAAGATATTTTTAAATACCCAAAAGACCCCAAACATCTTAAAACCCATTTTTTAGCGTAAGAAAATGGGGATATCACTACAGTCGCAACAAAGATTCATATATTTCCCATATAGTGTGAAGAGTCTCATCATCTAACTCATAATAGGTTGTAATGTCATTCATCAAGCACGAATTCATTGTAGGTGGATTAAAGCGCAAAACAAATTACGTTGCAAGATAATTCCATTATGTAATAGAGTCGACAGGTAATCCTCTAAACCACGTGTGAGCTCTACCCTGCAATGAATAGAGAAACAATTGCATTCGTAAGGCATCATCAGAATGCCTTGTTGGCTAAATGAAGCACAAATTAAAAGAAAATATTGAAGATGTCCTCAAGCATCTTCATGTGGTAACCTTGCAGACTGCCCATAAGAGTTGAGCATTTGGAACGCAACTGGCTTCAACTCAAAGTTCCCAGCCTAAATAGGAGGTCTAACAATGCCCAGTTGTAAATCATCCAATTGGTAAACAACAGCCTCTCGGATGGTTATGTTATGGGTTGGTGGGTATAGTGGTGGGTTTTCAATAACATAAGGAATTCCCTCATTGTTGTTTAGATTTCTCGCTATTCCACTATTATCGCGAATCTGTCTTCTAAAAGCTCTCTCAACTTCTGGATCTGGTACGACGAGTGGCGTAGTAGCACTTCTGGTCATACAACACCTACACAAAGTAATAAAAAGAAAAGGAAAACACAAATAAATCTATTAGAAAAAACTACAAACTTAAATAAAGGAAACAAAATTGCAAGCAAAAACGTAAGGACATAATAACGCTGTCTCCAACAATGATGCCAAAACTTGATCGGTGTGAAAATGTAACCCTATAAGTGCAAGCAGTAGTATCAATGCAAAAATTGAAACAAATAAATCTTGTTTGAATATCGATCCCACGAGGATGATGTATTACACTTATGCTTATGTGACTACAATGCAATACTGAGAGAGCGATAGTTGTTGGTGCAATGGTGGTTGCAATAACATTATAAAAAGGAGAGTAAATGATTTAATGTGGTAGCAATAACAGAGGTTAATAAAAGATAGAGAAATATGAGAATAAAGCATGTATCTCATTGGCTCAGCTTGACAGAAAGATCAAGTACACATCGAGGTAAAAATTGGTTTAATCAAAGATACGGTGGTCAGCTTGAGTATTAGCTTTGTTGCATGTTTTGGGTGCTACGCAAATGTGCAAGCGAACACGTCACAAGTAATGAAGTGATGAATATAGAGTATCGTCTCCACAGGAATTGGTCTGAAGGACTTAGACTCTTTAACTCCTTGCACTGAAATAAGAGAATAGTTGTGATGATAGATAGTGATAGAAAAATAAAACAAATAACTAAAGATTGTAAAAGAAATGAAGTAATCAATGAGAGAGTTGGTTGGATTATTAGGACTGAGAGTATGCCGGATGAATTGCTTTGGCAAATTGAATGTTGGAGGCAACTAAAATGTTGTGGCAAGAGATTGTCGTGGCAAGTAATTGCCCAGGCAAGTAATTTGCTGGAAGTAAGACTCTCCGTGACCAGTGAAATGCAATCGCAAGTGGTTGAGTCAGAGTAGGACCCTTCTCGGCAAATGGTTGCCCTAACAAGTTAATTGTTGCAGCAAGTGCGATCCCGTGGCAAGCCAAGTCTGTCTCCAATGTTTGGCAGAGTGCTCTTACTGCCTTCACGTTATTTCTAACTTGAAGGGCTGACGTTTGCGCAAATCTTGGTGATACATCTTTCACACGTTACTTTACCAAGAATGAACACCGTCTTTCTTTAAACTCTCGTTAGCCGCTTAAAATTCTCCCCGTCGCCAAGCTTCTTCACTTTTTCACTTTTCAGAAACTTGGTTCAAGAGGGAATTGATTTCCTTCAGCTCTCGCAATGTTAGGAAACTTGGATTTAATTCGATCCGTTGATATCTATCAACTCTCGTAATGTTTGGAAATCAACTCGGTTGAGAAACCTCCAATGGATGCCACTTCATTAGAATAATTTCTTCTCACGAATCCTTCATTGATCTCGCTCTCCCTTGTGTTGTCACTAATTTAGGGATTTGAATTCCAATAAATGATTCCCACTCATGTGTTTATCTCTAAATTACTCAATTTGCAAGAATAAGAATTGAATCAACAATGTGCATTTAACCTTAAACCAAAATCAAATCATCCATACAAAATCCTTATAACACCCCTTCCCGTATCCATCGTTGAATACAAGACAGAGATGTCACAAAACATTTGTAAAACCAGAAAATATATATAATTCGGTAAAAAAAATGTTTTTTTAACAAATTTTTACATTTTAGTCTTTATTTACAAATCTAATTAATCATATAAGATTAAAACTTTATATTTTCGTCTTTAAATCAGGTTTAATTTCAGGCAGCAGCTTATCAATTTAATTTGGCTTTATATAATTAGCAAAATTGCCCAAAAACTGCCTGATTTAGAGTTTATCCAAATTCCAAATAAAATATGATTTATATCAAAGCATGCAAAACCATTTTAATAAACATGCCAACTAGTGAATATCAAACAATCTTAAGTATTATATTACTGATACTGATGTACCTGTTCTTGATAGATGATGTCCACTAGTGCTCCTTACTCCAAAACGCTCATATTTTCCTACGCTTGAGACAGTCACACGCTAAGTATTTACTTAGTGAGGCAATAATTCGAATTCAAGTGTAATTGTCATAATATCAATATCAATATTAATGATTAATAATGCATATGATCACCTTACCATTACATGCTCATTAACATAAATAAATATGTAATAGCATATATGTATATCAAAGTGATAAGATTAGATCTTACCAATACCGCTGCCATTTCCATCCGTAAGCTTTCAATGCTTACCAATACTTTTTTCCATTTCTATCTGCAAGCTTTCAAGCTTATCATTATGTTTCTTTGATTTCATTTCAATTTATTTAGCCCAAGGTATCGAATTAAGAGATTCTATATACACGAGTCATCCCCCTATACCCAACCTTTCTTGAGTATGTGTATTATTTGCACTCTACCGGGAGTGCTTAGCATTGAAGTGATTCTGTATACTTACCGGAGTATACAATATATCGCTCATTGAGTTTTTATGAAATTACACCGAAGTATTTAGCACCCGTAGTAAATTCGTATACTCAAACCATGCATGAGTATACTCCCCAATGAGTATTTATAATATTTGCACTTTACCTGAAGTGCTTAGAATATTTATACAGATGTTTATGACCCTATGGATATCCAACTATACCATCGAACCTCTATATCATACATTGGGCTTTATTTCATCATTTAAGTCATCATTGGCAACATATATCAAGATATATATCAACATTTAACAGTTCATAACCGAAATAAAATTCATATTATACCATCATCAATAACTAGTGATCAATGCATTTATTTTCACCCTTTGACATATTTAAAATATGTCAAATATATGATCAATGACATAAATATCATAACAATATATAAACCAGGTAGACTCATCGCAAGTCCTACCGGTGATGTATAAAACATCTATGTATCATTGCACTCACCTGGGCCATTTATTTATATGCCTCACTAAGTCCTCTTTAATCTTTTTCTTCATTACCCCTCGAACATCTTTTGATTCAAACTTAAACTTCATAAATCAAATAAAAGAAATATTTGTTAGATCCCAATCTAACCATATCTTAAACGTACTATTAATATAATCACCCGAACATAACATTTATAAATGTTTTCCTTTCTTCCTTGTACCGTTCAAAGCTTATTACGATCCTTAATGACTAATTTGAACATTCAACAACTATTCATGCTCTAAATGTTCCAATTCTTCTATTTCAAAATCATTAGAGTCATTTTCCATAAAGTTTCAAACTTTACCAATGTGACATTTTAGTCACTAATTTTACCAAGGTACTTGAATTTAAACTTAATTCAAATAATCACCTATTACCAATAATTACAACACTTCCCCTTTTATTTTTTTCCATTTGACCGAATTGGTCACTAAACTTTGGAAAGTTTGAAATTCTCCCATTTTAGTCCTTAATAAGCTTGAATCATCAATTCTAGCTCATTTTTATCTAAGCCACCATCAAAACAATAATTTCCAAAATAATCCTTTATTTTCCCATTCTTGCCAAAATTGTACTTTTTCATCATTTCAAGCCAATTTGATCGCTTTTTCAATAATTTCTCTTTAATCCTTCTTCAACAAAATAATTCCATAAACATCCCCTTAACTATCTCAAATTGCCAAATAGGTCCCTAAACTTTTCAAAATTTTCAATTTGGTCCTAAATTTTCAGTTAAAGCTTGAAATATCATTTTCTACCCATTTCCATCATCAAATAAATTTTTGACAATTTAGTCCCTAAATTTTCCCAAGTTGCCGAATTGGTCCTTCACTATTAAAAATTGATTTTTGATCCAATTGGCATTCTAATATGCTAAAATAAACTTTTCATCACAAATACATCGTTTCCCCCATCAAAACAATTCAAGAATAATCCCCCCAAATTTTCAACATTTTTGAATTGGTCACTAAGTTTTTCAAATGGGGATTTTTCATTCTAATATCAAAATTAAGCTTTTTGAATCACAATTACTTCAATTTCATCATCAATTCCATAATCCTAATTAAAACCCTAAATTTCAAGATTAGGGTTTATTACTTTCAACATGAAATTAACTTGATTTCAAGCTTGTTTTCATCAAAACTAAGCTTAATTAATCATCTACAACTTAATTCAATCATAATCCATGAAACCCTAATTTCTCTCTCGTTAAACCCTAATCCAATACTTAATAATTCCATGCAATTTTACTATCAAAACGTGGAGAATGAGGAGTAGATCACTTTACCTCAAACAACCTTGCTTGAATTCTTGATCAAATGCCTTGAATTTGAGCTAGAAAAATTTTCTTTATTTTTCCCCATATTTTTCTCCAAGCTCAAAATTGGGACGAAGATGATGAACTTTTTGTTCATCAATTTTGACTTATCTTCTAATATAAAATAATAACCACTTGTTACTTGAAAATGAATTTTTTATTCATTTTTCACATTTTCCAAATATGCCCCCTTAACTAAATAAAAATTACAACTAGTTCAAAATTATGCCATTCCATTACATTTGAACTAGGTTGGTTCCAATCAAACCGGTCATCATCTTTAAATAATCATAAAATATCATTTATGATTTTTGTTTGATCCAATTATCCGATTTTCACCTTCTATGATTTTTCCTTCATCGAACTATCAACTCTAACTTAGGAATTACATATTACCTTAATTCTTTAAATAGATCCATACTTTTATACAAAATCCTCCACTTTAATAAGGTCAAACTTAGAAATTTGACTTGATCCAAAAATATCGATAATTACCCGAAATCTCTACCGGGCAACATCTTTCTTGAAAATCCTGCATTAAGCATTTATAATGAACTTTTATAACCTTCCTCTATCTGATGATAAAATCTCATAATTATTTGATTCAATTCGGATATCCAAATTCCATTTAAACTTTGACTGTAATTTCCCAATAATAGAAACATCAGATCCAACCAAAATCTTCACATTCGATCCATACCCTTAGGTGATCTATTTATTTATGAAATACAAACCCTTAAATTTTGGGGAATTACAACTTTATTCCCCAAAATTTTCCAAAGTTTATACTTTAGTCGTGAAATTTCCAAAAATTACATTTTGGTCACTAACTTTTTAAACTTCAATTCTCGTTCCAAATTTTCCTTGGAATTCAACCAAACTTTAAGAACACTTTATTCAATTCACTATCTATCACATGAGACCTTTAAACCTTAGAAATTTCCTTTTCAAAACCCATAATTAGAGAAATCCTAACTTTTGCATTTTTGTCATTTTAGTCACTAAGTTAGCTTTTAAGCTATTATCTTAGTACTAAATGACCCTTAATAAACTTAGTAAATTTTGGGGTATCACAATTCTCTCCCCCTTAGGAAAATTCATCCTCGAATTTTCAACATAGACCTGATTCAAAAGGTTCGGATATTGCCTTTTTCATCTACTTCTTAGTTTCTCAAGTAGCCTCCTCAACCTTGTGGTTTCTCTAATGAATTTTGACCACAAGGATTTCATTTTTCCTTAATTCTTTAACCCTATATACTAGAATTTTCATTGTTTCTTCTTCATATATCAAATCTAGTTGTAAATCAATTGCCTCTGAAGTGATGACATGTGAGGGATCTGACCAATATCTTCATAGCATAGATACATGAAATAAATTGTGTAGTTTGATTATCTCTGATGGTAAGGCTAATTAGTAAAACAATGGTCCTACTTCTCTCTCTTTTTCAAGATCTCATATGGTTCAATAAATTTGGAACTAAGCATTCCTTTTTATCCAAATCGTGACCTTTTCTTCCAGGTTCATACCTTTAGAAACACTATATCTCAAATTACTCTGAATAATTCTCACTTTGTTCTCCTTTTCTATCAACTCCGTTTTTCCTTCGAATCTCTTTATACATTTTGGTCCTGTAGCTCAACCCAATTAGGTGGAGCCTTACTTCTTCTTCCAGATAATACTTCAAATGGTGCCATTCTGATGCTTCCCTAGTAACTATTATTATAAGCAAATTCAGCTAAAGGAAAATATATCTTCCATGATCTTCCCAATTCAATTACACAAGCCGTTAACATATCCTCAAAAATCTAGATAATTTATTCTAATTGTTCATCTGTCAAGAATGAAAAGCTGTATTAAAATTAAATCGAGTACACAAGACTTTATGCAAAGATTTTCGAAATCTTGAAGTAAACTTTGGATGTCTTTTAGATACTATTGAAACAATTACACTATGTAACCGAACTACCTCCTTAATATATATCTCAGCCTACTTGTCCATAAAATAATCTATTTCAGACAGGAAAGAAGTGTACTGATTTAGTCAATCTGTCAACTATTACCCAAGTTGAATCTTTCTTATACGGTGTCAAAGGTAGCCCTATTACAAGATCCATGGTTACTCGTTTCCCTTTCCATCGAGGAATGGAAATCGATTGCAACAATCCAGAAGGCACCCGATATTTTGCTTTTGCTTGCTGACATGTCAAGCATTTATAAATAAACTCAGTTATAAATCTTTTCATGCTTGACCATCAATATCAATCTTAGGTCTTGATGCATCTTGTTTCCATTTGGATGTATAGTCAAAAGACTATAATGTGCCTCAAACAGAAGTTCTTTCTTTAATTCTTCATCAATCGCAATATGGATTCTTACTCGATAATACAAGCATCTTTCAAATTAACTTCAAAGTCTTTGGTACCACCGTTTTCCACTTGTTTGAACCTTGATAACACTTCTCATCTTTTCTTTGAAAATCTTTTTATTCACTCAAATAAATGATACATCTTTCCTTAGTATCTTGGTCATTGGAGAAGCAATCTTTGAAAAATTCTTTACAACTTTCTATAATAATTAGCTAGTCTCAAGAAACTTTGAACCTCTGATATATTCTTTGGTATTTTCCAATCAACTATAGCTTGTACCTTCTTGGGATCCACTCTTCTTCATTTTTCCGAAACCACATGACCAAGAAAAGTAACTTTAGAAAATCAACATTCACACTTTGATAATTTGACATATAGTTTCTTTCCCCTAAAGATCTGAAGAACAATTCGAAGATGAGCATCATATTCCTCTCTTGCCTTTGATTAAACTAAAATATCGTCACTAAATATCATCATAAACTAATCTGAATAAGACTGAATTATTTGGTTCATCAGATCCATGAATGCGGCAGGAGTATTAATACAAACTCATAATGTCCATACTAAATTTGGAAAACCGTCTCTAGAATATCTTCTTCCTGAATCTTCAACTGATGATGCCCTAATCGAATATCAATCTTCGAAAATACAACCGTACCCTTTTACTGATCAAAAAGATCATCAATCCTTGTAAGAGGACACTTATTATTCATTGTTACTTTATTTAGCTAACGATAATCTATGCATAATCGTATAGATCCATCTTTCTTTTTCACGAATAACACCGATGTGCCCCAAGGTGTCCCACTTGATCTTATAAAACCCCAATCCAACAATTCTTATAATTGTGCCTTTAACTCTCAAAGCTTGGTTGGCGTCATTCTGTACGGAGCCATTGATAGGGTGCAGTACCAGGTAATACCTCTATTTTAAATTCTACTTCTTAATCAGGGGTAATCCTGGTAATTCATCAGGAAATACCTCTAGATACTCCTGAATTGTAGGACTATCTTCCAATTTAATTTTAGGAGTTTTGGCATCTACCACATTTGCTCTTGGCAGCCTTGTAGTAACAGTTTCTTAGCAAAACAACTGAAATCACATTAGATAGAAGATTCATCCTTTCACCAATTACTATTATTCTTCACTTTTTGAAATTTTCAAGATTAATCATTTTAAGCGACAATCTACAATAGCATGGTAAAAAGATAATCAATGCATGTCTAATACCATTTCAATCTCTTTAAAAGGTAACTCCATTAGGTTTCCCAGAAACTTAGTTTCCTGCACCTTTTTCGGACAATTTCTACATATCCAACTCATCCTTAAATTATAACTCAACAAGTTTGTAGTCACTATATTACTCAAAATCGGTTTTAAGAGGATATCTCGTTCACCACTCAACTTCGTACTTATAGAGTCTTCATCAATCAAAACCAACACAACTTTATCAAAAAGATAAAATGTGCCAACAATGATTTTCAATTCATTCAAATCTTTATCAGACCTAAAATTGTACAATCAAACTGATGTGCACAACCCTGACTATGAAGTAAATTCTTATGATTCCCTCTATCTAATTTATTTCTCAGAGTAACAACACAATTTCATCAAATTTCTTTCTATCCAACAGTAAAATCCATCCAGAATGATCTTCAAACAATTTAACCACAATTCTATAGTCACTAGACCTTTATCTGCTTTTCATTTAAATTCAAATATTCCTTAGTCCTACACTGTCACTCCCTTTTGTGTCGGTGTTCTTTCTTATTCCACTAAATTCAAAGAATTATAGTTAACCTTATTATCACCACTATTGGTTCTTTTCAGAACCTCCCGTTCCCCGACTCATCTCAAATTATTTTAGTAAGGAGCGACATCGATCAAATCATATAAGCATCATATCAGTAATATTGATATTCTAATGGCATGCACACTCTTTTTTAACAAAAAAAATCACTTCCATTTAGGTTGAGAACCGGCTAAACCTGTAGCTCTGATACCAATAAATGTAACACTCCTTCCCGTATCCATCGTTGAATACGAGACAGAGATGTCACAAAACATTTGTAAAACCAGAAAAAATTTATAATTCGGTAAAAATTTGTTTTTTAACAAATTTTTACAATTTAGTATTTATTTACAAATACAATTAATCGTATAAGGTTAAAATTTTATATTTTCGTCTTTAAATCAGGTTTAATTTTAGGCAGCAACTTATCAATTTAATTTGACTTTATATAATTAGTGAAACTGCCTAAAAACTGCTTGATTTAGAGTTTATCCAGATTCCAAATAAAATACGATTTATATAACAGCATGCAAAACCATTTTAATAAACATGCCAACTAGTGAATATCAAACAATCTTAAGTACTATATTACTGATACTGATGTACCTGTTCTTGATAGATGATATCCACTAGTGCTCCTAACTCCAAAACGCTCATCTTTTCCTAAGCGTAAGACAGTCACACGCTAAGTATTTACTTAGTGAGACAATAATTCAAATTCAAGTGCAATTGTCATAATATCAATATCAATATTAATGATTAATAATGCATATGATCACCTTACCATTACATGCTCATTAGCATAAATAAATATGTAATAGCATATATGTATATCAAAGTGATAAGATTAGATCTTACCAATACCGTTGCCATTTCCATCCGTAAGCTTTCAATGCTTACCAATACTTTTTTCCATTTCTATCTGCAAGCTTTCAAGCTTATCATTCTGTTTCTTTGATTTCATTTCAATTTATTTAGCCCAAGGTATCGAATTAAGAGATTCTAGGTACATGAGTCATCCCCTCATACCCAACTTTTCTAGAGTATGTGTATTATTTGCACTCTACCGGGAGTGCTTAGCACCGAAGTTCTTCTGTATACTTACCGGAGTATACAGTATATCCCTCATAGAGTTTTTATGAAATTACACTGAAGTGTTTAGCACCCGTAGTAAATCAGTATACTCAAGCCATGCATGAGTATACTCCTCAATGAGTATTTATAATATTTACACTTTACCTGAAGTGGTTAGAATATTTATACAGCTATTTATGACCCTATGGATATCCAACTATACCATCGAACCTCTATATCATACATTGGGCTTTATTTCATCATTTAAGTCATCAATGGCAACATATATCAATATATATAACATTTAACAGTTCATAACCGAAATAACATTCATATTATACCATCATCAATAACTAGTGATCAATGCATTTATTTTCACCCTTTGACATATTTAAAATATGTCAAATATATGATCAATAACATAAATATCATAACAATATATAAACCAGGTAGACTCATCGCAAGTCCTACCGGTGATGTATAAAACATCTATGTATCATGTTATGTATGCATTGCACTCACCTGTGCCATTTATTTATATGCCTCACTAAGTCCTCTTTAATCTTTTTCTTCATTACCCCTCAAACATCTTTTGATTCGAACTTAAACTTCATAAATCAAATAAAAGAAATATTTGTTAGATCCCAATCTAACCATATCTTAAACGTACTATTAATATAATCACCCGAACATAACATTTATAAATGTTTTCTTTTCTTCCTTGTACCGTTCAAAACTTATTACGGTCCTTAATGACCAATTTGAACATTCAACAACTATTCATGCTCTAAATGTTCCAATTCTTCTATTTCAAAATCATTAGAGTCATTTTCCATAAAGTTTCAAACTTTACCAATGTGACATTTTAGTCACTAATTTTACCAAGGTACTTGAATTTAAACTTAATTCAAATAATCACCTATTACCAATAATTACAACACTTACCCTTTTATTTTTTCCATTTGACCGAATTGGTCACTAAACTTTGGAAAGTTTGAAATTCTCCCATTTTAGTCCTTAATAAGCTTGAATCATCAATTCTAGCTCATTTTCATCTAAGTCACCATCAAAACAACAATTTCCAAAATAATCTTCTATTTTCCCATTCTTGCCAAAATGGTACTTTTTCATCATTTCAAGCCAATTTGATCACATTTTCAATAATTGCTCTTTAATCCTTCTTCAACAAAATAATTCCATAAACATCCCCTTAATTTTCTCAAATTGCCGAATAGGTCCCTAAAATTTTCAACTTGGTCCTAAATTGTCAGTTCAAGCTTGAAATATCATTTTCCACTCATTTCCATCATCAAATAAATTTTTGATAATTTAGTCCCTAAATTTTCCCAAGTTGCCGAATTGGTCATTCATTATTAAAAATTGATTTTTGATCCAATTGGCATTCTAATATGCTAAAATAAAATTTTCATCACAAATACATCATTTCCCCCATCAAAAAAATTCAAGAATAATCCCCCCAAATTTTCAACATTTTCGAATTGGTCACTAAATTTTCCAAATGGGGATTTTTCATTCTAACATCAAAATTAAGCTTCTTGAATCACAATTACTTCAATTTCATCATCAATTCCATAATCCTAATTAAAACCCTAAATTTCAAGATTAGGATTTATTACTTTCAAAATGAAATTAACTTGATTTCAAGCTTGTTTTCATCAAAACTAAGCTTAATTCATCATCTACAACTTAATTCAATCATAATCCATGAAACCCTAATTTCTCTCTTTTTAAACCCTAATCCAATACTTCATAAGTCCATGCAATTTTACTATCAAAACGTAGAGAATGAAGAGTAGATCACTTTACCTCAAACAACCTTGCTTGAATTCTTGATCAAATGCCTTGAATTTGAGCTAGAAAAATTTTCTTTATTTTTCCCCATATTTTTCTCCAAGCTCGAAATTGGGAGGAAGATGATGAACTTTTTGTTCATCAATTTTGACTTATCTTCTAATATAAAATAATAATTTGCCACTTGTTACTTGAAAATGAATTTTTTATTCATTTTTCACCTTTTCCAAATTTTCCCCCTTAAGTAAATAAAAATTACAACTAGTTTAAAATTATGCCATTCCATTACATTTGAACTAGGTTGGTTCCAATCCAACCGGTCATCATCATTAAATAATCATAAAATATCATTTATGATTTTTGTTCTATCCAATTACCCGATTTTCAGCTTCTACGATTTTTCCTTCATCGAACTGTCAACTCAAATTTAGGAATTACATATTTCCTTAATTCCATAAATAGATCCATACTTTCATACAAAATCCTCCACTTTAATAAGGTCAAACTTAGAAATTTGACTTGATCCAAAAATATTGATAATTACTTGAATCTCTATCAGGTAACATTTTTCTTGAAAATCCTTCATTAAGCATTTATAATGAACTTTTATAACAATCCTCTATCTGATGATGAAAACTCATAATTATTCGATTCAATTCAGATATCCAAATTCCATTTAAACTTTGACTGTAATTTCCCAATAATAGAAACATCGGATCCAACCAAAATCTTCACATTCGATCCACACCCTTAGGTGATCTATTTATTTATGAAATACAAACCCTTAACTTTTTGGGAATTACAACTTTATTCCCCAAATTTTTCCAAAGTTTATACTTTTGTCGTGAAATTTCCAAAAATTACATATTGGTCACTAACTTTTTAAACATCAATTCTCGTTCCAAATTTTCCTTGGAATTCAACCAAACTTTAATAACACTTTATTCAAATCGCTATCTATCACATGAGACCTTTAAACCTTAGAAATTTCCTTTTCAAAACCCATAATTAGAGAAATCCTAACTTTTTCATTTTTGTCATTTTAGTCACTAAGTTAGCTTTTAAGCTATTATCTTAGTAACAACTTAGTAAATTTTGGGTATCACAATCCTCTCAAAACCTAATAACCCTAACCATCTAATTTAGTTCATGGTTGGGTGAAAAGAAAATACGAAGGAAAATTCCCCAAACATGGTGGATGATGTGTGATTACAAACTAAGAAAGAAGAGAGGAGATGAACTCCTCAATCCAATCACTCACACGATCAGCTTTCCCCTTGATCTCTCTCTCGATCCGATTTTCCCCCAATTTCCCCTCATTCTTTTCATGTGTTTCGATCTCTTTAAATAGGTGTGGAAGAGAGTTTGTTGCGTGAGAATTTGGTGGAGATAGGGCTTCCATTTTGAATTTCAAATGAGGGAGATAATGTTGCTAATAAATAAATAAAAATTAGGGATTTATCCTTTGCATTTTAATTTTAATTGGGCGGTTGGAGATCTTAATCGCTTTGATCCCTTCAACGCCATGGCAGACTTCGGCAATTCGTCTTGTACACAAACAAGCAAAAGAGTAGCATTTTTTCTACAAAAAGTAATAAAATGCATGGCCAAGCACATTAAACTAGGAAACTACGAACTTATGCAGGAATGACTATAACTACAACTAAAATGAGCTTAAGTCTAACAATAATGTGAGTAAAAATGGTAGGAAATCAGTACTTTTACACACTTATCACACCCCTAAACTCAAACTATTGCTTGTCTTCAAGCAATGCAAAACTAACCATCACTTGCCAATGCATTTACCAAACACAAACATGTTGCATACATGACTTCAATCCTCAGAACCGGGGCAACTAGCGTTAATTACCTTTGTAACTTTAGGCAAAATATAGAAAGATTACTCAAAATTCAGTATGATGCAGGTGAAGTATGTGCGTAGTCATGTACAAGTTAATCATAGGAGTTCCAAGCAAAACCTTAGTTTTATTAACTTGCCAAGGCAAGCGATCTAACTAGAGCCAGTTTCGGGCACCTCTACCATTTTTAAAATCCCTAAGACTAGAGCTAGTTTCGAGCACCTCTAGCAAAGGTTCATTCATCGTTGTTATCCTGTTAGAGCCAGTTGGGCACCTCTAGCATTTTTCTAATATTTACTTGCCTAAGGTTCACTAGGTTCTCCTAAATTAACAAGTCACAACAGTGTTTATTAAAGCTGCATCATAACGTAATCCTAAGAAACTTTCCATGTTAAGCCTAGAGTCAAAAGTTCTCTTAACCTAATGCCGTGGAAAATAAATCATCATCAGATATCACAACAGGTTATTAACAAGTTTAGTCAGGCAAACTATCATGGCAATTGACAGTAACTAAAAACAAATGAATGCAAATGCAGCTAAACATGAAACAAACAAGACAATCCCTCCCCAAACTCGAGTAAAGCATTGTCCTCAATGCATGAAAACAAAAACAAAACCAAAAAAATGAGAATGCAAATGCTAGTCAGAGAGGTCATCACCTCGAGCTCGTGGTTTCCTGGTGGCCATGTGCTTAACACGCTTTCTAGTACATGCCGGTTGTTGTCTTGCTGGTGGTACAGGGGTTGAAGATTCAGTCTCCTTTACCTTCTCCTCCAGCTTACCCATCGTGTCGGCTTCCTTAAGTGGTGAAGATTTATGCTTCGTTGGTTTCTGGGGTAGCTCATCCGATTGTAGGGACATCAGCGGTGTGGAAGTGATGTCTTCAGAATCTGCAGGATCAACAAATTTTTCTGTTCACATAGGTTCAGTCATTGATTTTTTTACCTTTATCCTTGGCATCAGTTATCGTGGCAGTTTTCTTCTCGGCTGGGCTAGACGTGCCAGCCTCACTTACCGTGGCAAGTAACTCTTTAGGGAATACAGGGAATGGTACTTGGCAATCGGGGTACTTTTCTAAGATGATTTGTGCTAGTGCAACATCCCGATCCTTGATATACCGTAGGAGCTGCATCACTCGCTCCTTCATGCGCTCTAACTTCTCCAACAAAGGGCGTACTAGATCGACCACCCCTTGAGAACTTGCTGAGGCAAACTCTTTTGGTGCAGTATTTTTTTCACGGCATGTGCACTTGTAGGGGAAACTGGGATAGTTGGTTTTGGTCGTGGCATTCCTTCTTGCATTACTCGCATTTACCGCGCCTTTGTCCACCCACTCTACTTTGGCAGTCGTTCATCAATTGACTCGATTGGTACCTTTTATTTCTCACACAAAATAGATATTAAATTAGGAAAATATAAGGCTCTTACATCCTTTATACTGCATGCATAAATTTCATTCACAATTATTTGCCCAACATTGATAACACGCTTGTGAATAATATAGTGCAACAATAATAATCGAGACAATAAAACAGTGGTGTTGTGTGTGGTAGGCATTAAACGAATCTTAATAAAATTAATCCAAAACTTAGCTTCAGGTTTTAGCATGATGCGGTTTTCCGCTCCCTTAAGTTCTCCCTTGTTCCATTTCGTTCCTTCCAAGGTAAGATCCTTCAAAACTTGGTCCATCTTCTTGCGAGTCACATTCTCCACGAACTTTGCATGTTCATCTTCTTTGAAAAACAAACCATAATAGATGTTGATGGTAGTAGCGAGAAGAATAGCTCTGCCACGTACAAATACGACTGGGTTATTTAGAATAGAAATATGAGAGTAAAATTCTCTTACCCATGAGACGTTTACTCTGACTGGTTGTTCATAGAATATTGGCCATCGTGGCATATATGGACTCCTCAAGACCGAAACTCGGGTGTGGCATACATAGGCAAAACCTTGCTCCTCCAAAACTTGTCTTGTTTCAAACTTCTCTTTGAACCGCTTCTGCATGGCCGTTGTGGTGAACTTACGATATAATGGTTGTGGCGTGCGTGAGGGAAAAATTTCATCCATGGTTTTAAGGTTTGTAAACATGATTTTGATTCAAGAAGAAAAAAGAAAACAAAATCTCAAAATTTCAAAACTAGAGAAAAGAAAGTGGGAAGAAGATGAAGTGAATATGAGAGAGTAAATGAATGGGAGAGATGGAAATTGGTGTTATAATGGTCAAGTGAATGACGAGTGATAGAAAGGTGAAAGGTTGAATGATGTTTCACCAATGGGTGAAAAAGCATACAATGATGGGAAGGGGAAGAGTGGTGCGGCTAGGGTAAAACAAAAATAGATGAAATAATTCTAGGGTTTTACCAAAATTAGGTATTTAAACCTACAATAACCTACCGGCCCGTGATCTCTCTTGAAAAAAAAATTCCCAAAACTTCTTCAATTATTCTCCAATTTAAACTCTTGACCTAAAAAAAGATAAAGATTAAAATAAAATAAAATAAAATAAAAATAAAAGAATGGATAAATAAAAAGAGAAAAGATCCAAATTTAAAATTCAAAAAGAAATAAAAATAACACAATTTAAAATTCAAAAATAATAAACAACCTAACTAATCGAACATAACAAATTACAAATTTAAAACCAAAAAAGTCTAACTAATCGAAAATTTAAATAACCAAAATAAATAAGAAAAATCCCAAAAAAATTAAAATCAAAAAATAACAAGTCCAAAAATAACTAAAAATAAAATGAAAAATCCTTAGCGAGAGCATTTTCATGCATCTCCCAAGGAGATTGTGAGCTTGTCTCTCTCAACATGGCCTCCAACATAGTTATTTAATCTTAACAACTGCTCATCCGGGAACGTGTCATGAATCTCCACGTGGTCATCATCTTTGTTGCTCCCTTCAAGTCTGGATAAATGATCGGAAACCTGGTTTTCTGTAACTTTCTTGTCCTTAACTTCTACATTAAACTCTTGTAAAAGAAAAATCCATCGAATTAAACGAGGTTTAGCATCTTTTTTTTAGAAATTAAGTACTCCATTGATGAATAATCAGTGTGAACAATTACCTTCGTGCTGATCAGATAAGGCCTATATTTTTCAAATGCAAATATAACTGCCAACAAATTTTTTCTGTAGTGGTGTAGTTCAATTGAGCACCGTTAAGTGTTTTACTAGCATAATATATCACATGGAAAGTTTTACCTTTTCGTTGACCTAAGACAACTTCCACTGCATAGTCACTTGCGTCACACATTAGTTCAAACCACAAAGTCCAATCTAGTGGAACAACTATAGGTACCATAGCAAGCTTTCGCTTTAGCTCCTCAAATGACGTGGCACAAGATTCATCAAACTTGAAAGCTCTATCTTGTTCAAGCAAATTACACAGAGGTTTAGAGATTTTAGAAAAATTATGAATGAACCTTCTATAAAAACCTACGTGCCCAAGGAAACTTCTGATTCCTTTGACTGAGTTTGGTGGTGGCAATTTTTCAATCACGTCCACTTTTGCCTTGTCCACTTCTATGCCCTTGTGCGAGATCTTTTGACCCAACACGATGCCTTCATTCACCATGAAATGGCATTTCTCCCAGTTTAACACTAGGTCAGATTTTTCACATCATGTCAACACTTTGTCAAAATTGCCAAGGCAATTTATCAAAGCTGTCCCCGAAAATTGAGAAGTCGTCTATGAAAATTTCAAGGAAACCCTCCACCATATCTGAGAAAATTGCCACATACACATCTGGAAAGTTGTTGGTGCATTGTAAATTCCAAATGGCATTCTCCTAAATGTGTATGAGTTGAATGGGCAAGTGAAGGTGGTTTTTTCCTAGTCTTCTGGTGCTATGGCGATCTAGTTATAACCTAAGTATCCATCAAGAAAACAATAAAAAGGTTTTCCTGTAAAACGTTCAAGCATCTGATCAATAAAGGGTAAAGGAAAATGGTCTTTCCTAGTAGCCTTGTTTAACTTATGATAGTCCATGCAAACTCTCTATCATGTGACATTCCTAGTAGGAATAAGTTTATTGTTTTTATTGCTTACCACAGCCATACTTCTCTTTTTCAGAACACATTGTCCTGGACTTACCCAGGAGCTGTAGGAGATAGGGTATATAATACTAGCATCTAGCTACTTTATGATTTCCTTCATCACGACTTGCTTCATGACTGGGTTAAGTCTCTTTTGGGCTTCAATGGAGTTACTGTGGCCCTCCTCTAACAAGATCTTGTGTGTGCATACTGCTAGGTTGATCCTCTTCAGATCTGCTATTGTCCAACCTATTACCTTTTGTGCAGATTAATACATCGATCAATTTCTGTTCATGTTTAGGCTGTAAATTAGAAAAAATAATTACGGGCAAGGTATCGCCCTCTCCGAGATAAACATACTTTAATTGTTCTAGCAAAGGTTTTAATTCTAAAATAGGGGTTGCTCAATGAAAGGTTTCTCAGGTTTAAATTTTGTATTTGAAAAATCAAGGGATTCAAAACTCTTACCTGGTTGATTCACAACCCAATTTACCTCATGTTGCTCAATAGTGTTTAGCTCGGTCTCCTCTGTCTTTTTTATTCAGAATTGGCAAGAGAATTTCTGAGGCAATAGTCTTCTACATCGAAGTTAATCTTTGCCTTGGCTTCTATTGCTGGGAATTCTTCTGGATCGTCAGCATCCTTGAACATTTTAAACACTCTGAGTGTGACTTGCTGCTCATTCACCCTCATGGTAAGTTCTCCTCTTTCAACGTCGATCAAAGTCCTCCCTATTGATAAGAATGGTCTCCCAAGAATGATGGGTGCAAACTCATCTGCTTCACAGTCTAAAACAATAAAATCTGCGGGAAAAATAAACTTATCAACTCTTACCAGATATCTTTAATTTTTCCCTTGGGATGCACATATGATCTATCGGCAAGCTGCAGCATGACTGTGGTGGGCTTCGCCTTGCCTATACCTAATCGTTGAAACACAGATTTACACATAAGATTTATGCTTGCTCCAAGGTCACATAGAGCTTTTCTGATATAATGCTTACCAATGGCACATGGTATTGTGAAACTGTCTGGATCTTTAAGCTTAGGGGGTAATTGGTTATGTAATAGAACTATGCATTTTTCTATCAAGGCAACTGTCTAAAACTCGTTCAACCTCTTACGCTTAGATATTATTTCTTTAAGGAACTTAGCGTAATTCAGCATCTGCTCGATTGCCTCAACCAGTGGTAAGTTAATGTGGACTTGTTTAAGAATGTCAAGGAACTTCTTAAACTGGTACTCATTCTTATGCTTCTTTAACCTCTGTGGAAATGGTGGTGGCAGTCTGTTCTCTTTGTCTTTACTCATCTCGACTAAATTGGATGTAATAGATGGACTTGCCATGGCATATGGAATCACTGTGGCATTCGTTTCTAAATACTTTTCTTTATCAGTCAACGTATACTCATTCTCCTTGGGTTGGATAAGATCTTTACCCACCTTTGCTCCGCTTCTGGTAGTGATTACTTTACACTGCTCATGGCCTGAACCTCATGCAACCTCAGTATTGTTAGGCAAGGTACCCTGTGGCCTTGTGCTTAGGGCTTGGGCAAACTGCCCAACCTGAGTTTCTAAAGACTTAATTGTTGCTTCTTGACTCTGTATCCAAATTTCTATCTTATTCATAAAAGAATCGGTCTTTTTCATGAAATTGCTAGTTTTAGCCATATAAGATTCAATTTTAAGCATAAAAGCATTGAGAGTGATTTCCAAAGAGCTAGATGTTGATTGTTGCTACTGTAATTGGTTCTGTTGTCGTGGCATGTTCTATTGGAATCCTGATGCTTCAGTATTCTTTCGAGATGTATTGTTGTAGCCATTTTGATTATTCTATAAGAAGTTTGGATGCTGCCTTCATCCCAGATTATATGTGTTAGAATATGGATTGTTGTTTCTGTTGTAGTTTCCAACGTAAAAATTGGTTTCTGGGTTCTATGGACACTTAGAAGAATCACGGTTATCATTACAAAAATCAAAAGATGAATCTACTACCTTTACCTCTTGTGTGTTGCTGGGACGCTGCAGATTCTTAACCATATTGGTTAATGCGGCCAATTGTGTTGAGATGGCATCAGTTGAATCAAGCTCTATTACCGTGGTATATCACCTTGTCTGTCTCCTCCTAGAGGTTGGAAATTGATAGTCATTGTTGGCAAGTCTATCAAGAATATGAAATGCTTCCTATGGTGATTTATCTAGGAGTGTTCCATTTACCGAGGCATCTAGCATCATCCTAGTTGGTGTGTTGACTTCATTGTAGAACATTACTACTTGCATCTATTCTCGAAATGCATGCATAGGACACTTGCGAATAAGCTATTTGTAATGATCACAAGCTTCAGACATAGATTCGTCATCTGCTTAATGGAAAGAAGTGATATCATTAGCAATTTATCTGTCGTTCTAGTAGAATTGTACCTTACAAGAAAACTTCAGTATAGATCTATCAAATATTCTAGAGTGCCTGGTGATATGTTGTTGAACCATGTTCTTGCCTTATCCCTCAGTGAATAGGGAAAAAGTCTAAGTCTAAGGATATCCTCATGGACTCCTTGCTGTTTGAAAGAATCGCAAACCTCTAAGAAAGATCTTAGATGTTGCATGGCATATTTGTTTGCCGAGTTGCCAAATTGCCCACTTGAATTTAGCATATTGAACATTACGGGCTTCAATTCAAATTTTATGGCTTGAATCTCAGGATTAGAAATTCTTGGATTGAGATCACCAAGGTCTGGTAGTAAGTGATCTCGAATGGGTTTGTTTCGTACTCGAACTGGTTGACCTGCTACGGCTGCATTGCCTCTTTCCGTGGCATTCTAATTGCCATTGGCAATTGGATCTGCCATAACAGTGTGTAGTTCTCTTCTTCATTTACGGAGCACACGTTCAATCTCAGGTTCAAGTGGACAGTCTTATGCTGTTGGTCTTGCGTTGGTCATACACAGATGCAAAACCAAAGGGTGTTAGCCACTTGAAACAAATAACAAAAGAAAAAAGAAAAAAATAATACAAGAAATTAAAGTTAAAGTGATGAATATAGAGTATCGTATCCACAGGGACTGGTCTGAAGGACTTGGAATCTTAACTCCTTGCACTGAAATAAGAGAATAGTTGTGATAATAGATAGTTATAGAAAAATAAAACAAATAACTAAATATTGTAAAGGAAATGAAGTAATCAATGAGAGAGTTGGTTGGATTATTAGGATTGAGAGTATGCCGGATGAATTGCTTTGGCAAGTTGAATGCCGGAGGCAAGGGAAATACTGAGGTAAGTAGATTACCGTGGCTAGTAATTACCCAGGCAAGTAGTTTGTTGGAACTAGGAAACTATGAACTTATGCATGAATGACTACAAATACAACTAATATGAGTTTAAGTCTAACAATAATGTGAGTAAAAAGGGTAGGAAAAATAGTACTTTTACACACTTATCAAGCTTCCATTTAACCTTTAACCATTGACTCAGAGATGTAGTTTGGCTTCAACTTTCGTCGTAAGTTAAGAATATACCCCTTAGAGCAAGCGTACCAACTTTCGTTGCATCCAATCAACTTTTGTTGTAAAAACTCGTTAATCTGACTCGTCACTGTATCCATCAATGTCATTGTCTAGTTTAAAACTTTCATGCAAAACGTAAATCAGATCCAAAAATTAAAGCTTAAGAAAAAGCTAACACGGATATATATTAAACTGGGAAAATAGTTTAAACAAGTTCATAAAGCTTCAAAAAATTAAACCAATGTCAATATGAGCTCAAAATACAAAGTAAATCTCTAAAAACATCAAAATAGAAAAGAGTTTAAGAATATAAAAATATATTTCCTCGAATAAGCACTCGACCCCTCATTTCCTTGGATAGATCTGCTTCACTTTGACTCAGATCTCCAAAAATAAGCTTTTTCCGCCATGGATGGAGGAACAAAGCTCGAAGGTTGAAGATGATATGAAAAATAGGGAAAACGTGACTCTTTTTCCTCCAAAATGGTCATTTTATAGGCCACCCAAGGAATGACACATGAAAAAGAACTTCTTCAAAAAAGGAAGAACATATGTCCTGCAGGTTATTTGCGTGCTCAACATCGTACATAATTTATTGTAACAGACTGGACAGATGGCATATTCATCCTTATGCTTAAGCAGACTGGACAGTTGGCAGATGCAGTGTCGAACTAGCTGTAGTAATGAAAACTTCCTCTGCAAGGACATTAGTAATGCAGCGACAACTAGGCAAAAATATACAAAACACGAGCCACTAGAACTAAGTTAGAAAAAATGCGGAAATAGACATGAAAATGCATATTTGGATACAATGGATACTAATGTGAGGACAATTAGACCTATAAATCAAGGAAAAATACATGCTCTTTAAAGAGCTATCAAAAATCAACCCATATAAATCAGTTTACAAAATAGGAGCTCCGAGTTTAAAATATTGTATATCAAAATAGTAAAGCAAATAGAGTTTATAGATTCAATATTTGTAAGGTCCTATGAATATATAAGCTCAAAACTAAATACTAAGTATTATACTCTGATGCAATGCGGTGCTGGGAAATCCCTTCTCAATGTGTTCCTCGATCACGATCAACCTACAAACAGAAACAAAATTTTGAATGCTGAGCTTACAAAGCTCAGTGGTACATTTCTACTTTACCACAATTCATGATTATCATAAAATAAGCATGCAAGATAAGAATAGTTTAGAGAGCATAGATAAGGCATCACTATCTTTGACTTATTATCTAGCCTACTCTAGATAGAGTTCTTAGATCACCTATATCAAGGTATCAATAAGTCTACAAGAAGTCTTACATGCTCTATAATGCTTTACCTACCCGAGATCACTCAGCTTATCAAGTAGGTTTTATATCGCACCCTGATCACTCAGCCATCGGGTACATAAGTGATCATCTATATCATCCACACAACATACATAAATACATCCATACATCATCTACATAAATGGCCAATGAAGCCCTACTTTATCCATGTTCACATAGTCGTCAGGTTACTCGTTCTCACACAGCCGTCGTGTTAAATGACCATACCAGATCACCATGACCACGAATATGTCCTAGACATTCTTGGGTCACATTAGCCACAAGTAGTCCTTACCTAAGGTCACTCAGCCTATCAAGTTATGTTAAATGTGTAAAAGTACTATATTTTCTACCCTTTTTACTCATATTATTGTTAGACTTAGGCACATTTAAGTTACATTCGTAGTCATTCATACATAGTTTCATAGTTTCCTCGTCTATTGAGCTTGGCTTTATGTTTTGATGTTTTTGTGGAGAAATCGTTGTTGTTTTGCCTTATTTTATGCAGGACGAGTTGTCGAGTCACTTTTCAAAAGATGTCATGGCAAGTTAAGATAAGGATGACGATGTGCCAAAAGATGCCACGGCAAGTCATGATAAAGGCCATTATCTACAGATTAATTCAAAAGCAAAGGATAATCATCCCAGATTCAAAATTCAAATCTGAATCAGATAGAGATCAAACCCCACAGATTCCACACGCATTTGGACTCCTTCTTATCGCCTATTTAAGGAGATCATAATAACAACATCAAGGAGAGTCGATTGGGGAGAATGTGATCGGATCGTAAGAGGGATTCACGCACAGCCATTTCTTTTTCATCTTGTATCATACGATCCCATGTCTGTGTTTTATTCTTTTATGCTTCCCTTTTACCCAGCCATAAACTAGATTAAATTGGCTTGGGTTATCGGGTTTTATTGGTGTGTAGACACGAATGCTTGGTTGTTGGTTTTTAATTCAATAAATTCATTGTTTATCCATTCTTGTTTCTTTATTTTCGCTTCAAGAAAATTGGGAGAGGAACTTGATTGTATCTATTTATCTAGGCTCGAGAGATCTAGATTCATGAAACGAGTGGATACATTTTTCATTTAAACAACCGTTGGTGGAAACTAGTTCGCCTTAGGATAAGGATCCGATTTCAACGGCTAAGAAGAGTACAAAGATCGATGTTGTTCACCCAAGGTTAACACAAGGATATATCAACAAGGCTTGAACAAACGTCAGTTATTCGGTTAGGGATAATGCGAAGGCATAGAATAACATTTCACCGAACATTGAAGGAGGTAACCCAGATGCCACAACATTCTACTTGCCACAGCAGTTTACTTGTCGCATCAATATACTTGCCACAACAGTTTACTTTTTGCCTCAATCTACTTGCCATATAATTCTACCTGCCAAAGCAGTTTACTTGCCTCAGCAATTGAGTTGCCCCAGCAATTACTAGCCATAGCAATTTATTCAGCAATCACTCCACTACTCACGATAACCCAGCCTACTCTCTTATATCGATTACTTCTTTCTATTTACTTTACTCTGTTTAGTTTATTTTACTTGCTGTTTATCACCACCTATCACTTTTAATTTTATTCTCTTTCAGTGCAAGAAGCTAGAAGTCAGAGATTTACCAATCCCTATAGAGACGATCTTAATCTATACTATTACTTACGACGTGTTCACTTGCACCGTTTGCGTTACAACAAAATCACACAATAGGTTACTCGAGCTCACTCAACCTATCGATTTAATTACCTTATCCGGATCACCATAGCCATGGATAGGTTTCTAACCGCACTCAAATCACTCAGCTAGTGGGTACGTCGGATGTACTTGTTCACTCAACCCTAAGTACACATCCCCTTATATAAGTATTGTAGTACTGACTCTAGGATTTTCGGATTCCTTAATAACAACCATAAGGTAAGACATACTCCCCGAGCAATCATATACCTTACCAAAAGGTAAGTGGCTCCAAGCCAAGCTATCAAGCAAATGCCCCCAAGGTATGACACTAACCAACAGGGTTCACTTCACAGTTTATTATTACCAAGTTATTACACAATATGCTCATACATGTAGGTTAAATCTCGGTTTCTCAGTTTTACAATTTATTTTATCATAATAGAAGCATCAGACTATAGTCCTCAAATTATCACCCCTTCGAACTCAAACTCATCGAGTAGATTACCCAATGGGTACTAGTACTGGCCTTTGCATACCAGTACGGTACCTAAAGGTATCGGTACTCCCAGTGTACCGATACGAATTTAGCTCACTAGAATTTCTCCCCGTCTTCTCGTACCGGTACGGGTCATCCCGTACTGATACTACACCATATGGCATACTGATATCAGTTGAACACCGTACTAGTACCCCTTTCAAAGCTCATATTAATAAAATAGTGTTCTTAGACCCCAGAACACTAGGTACTGATACTGGCTCCCCGTGTACCGATACCAAAGCCCAAAAATGGCTTTCTAGGCTCGAGAAATCACCCCCAAAGCCCTTAAAACATAACTTTTGACCCTTTAACTCGATCGTACATCTTATGAAAGTCATTTAGGGTGGTTTGCTGCCATTTTTACACCTTACTAACATTTAATCCAGGATTTACCATTAACAAGGTTTTAGCCTACCAAAATACCAAATCTAGCAATCTTAAACCACAAAATCAAGCAAGGCAATCACTTTATGAACTTCAAGAAAAATAAGAGTCAGAGATGTACTGACCTCTAGCAAGAATTCTAGAATTTAAGCTTTCAAGCAAACCCTTTAACTTTCACTCTTGGCCCAAACTTGGAAAAGCCCCCAAACACATCCTCTAGCCATATAATCGTGGAAAACGAATTAAAACATGGACAAATCATTTTAGAAAGGTCCAACATGAATTTACAACCTTTAAATCAAAAGAAAACTTCAAAAACTCACAAAGCTTTAAACTTTCCAAAAATCCATAAAGTCTCTTACCTCATTTCCAAAAGATTTTGGTCTCTTTAATACGCCCTTAAAATGTAGATCAAATACTTGATTTTTGAATCCAGGATGAAAGAAATGAGGTTGAAAGCTTGAATCTTGGTGTCTAAAGGTTATGATGTTTTAGAGGAAGGATGAAAGAAAACTGGAGAGAAAAGATGAAGAGGAAAAGAATGAGCTAAGCATGTCCCTCTTTTCACATGTGAAGACAACAAAATGTTAGTGAGTGATCAACCTATTTATTTAAAAATTGGTATATCCTCCCCAATATACCCTCATCCTTCACCCTTACAAAAAAAATGTCACTCCCAAAGCCTATATAGCCAAAATCTTATCCAATAAGGCGCAAACTTGGCCCAATGAGTCTAACGGTCCAACCCAACACGTAAGTCTATAACCGAGGTCAACACCCAATCGTTGACTCAAAAATTCAGTTCGTTACATCATCGACACAAGCAGAGACTTTTAAGTATTCTTCCGGGCCAAGAGCACAGAAGAGAACATGCGTTGCCTTTAAGTTAAGTTGCATTGGTCTCATTTCTTGAGTACTGCATTCATTCCTATCCTTGAGGATATGAATGTTGTTGCGCGTAATAAGTGCTACGCAAATGTGAAAGTATACACGTCGCAAGTTATAGTATAAAATATATCGTCTCCACAGGGATTGGTGCCACTTCAAGAATCTAGTCTCTTGCACTGTAAAAAGTAAAAAAAACAAGTAAAGGATTATAGGGGTTTAACTAATAACTAGTCTAGAAAGCAAATAAGTAAAAGAATAAATAAGATCAAATGAGAGAGAGATAGGCCAGGTTATCGTGAGTTGAGGTGTGATAGCCAATTGGATTGTCTTGGTAAAAGAGTGCACGGGCAACTCAGTTGTCGTGGCAACTTGCACAACGGGGTTGCCTTGGCAACTAATCGATGGTTGCCTGGGCGACTAGTTGGGCAACTACTTGGGCTTCTGGGCAGCAACCTTCAAGGTTCGACAGAGCGTTCTTCAATGGTTTCTTCTTATCCCTAAGTCGAAACTCTAGCTATTTGTGCATGCCTTGATAATACATCCCTGCGTGAATCAAGGGTGAACAACAACCAATCTTGCGCTCCTTTTAGCCATTGAAATCCTTAACTTATTCCTAAGCCGGATTAATCTTCGCCATCAATAGATTGAATAAAGATCATATTCATTTGTTTCTTGAATCTAACTCTCCCGATATTAGATAAATAGATGAAATCACGAGATCCTCTCCCAATTCACTCGCAAACAAGAATAAGAACCAAGAATGAATAAACCTTGAAATAGAAAAGTGCAAACTCTTATTACCTAAACAAAAACCAATAGTTTCTCACAACCACAAAACACAATAACCATAGCCAAGTAGATTTAGTTCATGGCTAGGTTCCAAAGAAACAAAAGATAAACAATCCCTAGCATGAACCCAATCGAACAAGGAAGAAAAGATGAAGCTTGTCGAAAATTCCCCTTGCTTTCTCCCTTGGACTTGTCGAAAATTCCCCTAATGCTCTCTCTATGGATCTTGTCGAAATCTCATTGCTATTTATAGGGCTAGGCCAAAGTCCTTCTTTGAGGAGGAGTTTGAGTTGGAATTAAATTATCTTTAAAGAATATAATTCTTTATTATAATTGTATTCCTACTAGAACTTCTCCTATCTTCTTGGAATTTAATTCTTCTTTAATCTCTGCATGGAAATCAAATTCCTTTGGGTTTGGGCTTTGCTCCACGTCATCTTGGGCTTGTATAGTCATTAATTTTGACATCCTTATTGCATTTTCTCTTTGTCGACAATTGCCATGGCAACTAGCTCGGCGTCTCCTTCATGCATTGCCCTGGCAACTAGCTCGGCGTCTCCTTCATGCATTGCCCTGACAACTAGCTCGGCATTCCTTTGGCAAGTGATCCTGCACATACACACACAAAGCACACCAAAGCAGCATCTTTTCCACAAAAACTACTAAGTTCTGTAATCAAGCTCAACGATGGAAGGAAACATGGATTAATGCATGAATAGCTAATTATGCAACTAATATGAGCCTAAGTCTAACAATAATATGAGTAAAAAGGGTAAGAAAATTAGTACTTTTGAACACTTATCACACCCCTAAACTTGAACTATTGTTTGTCCTCAAGCAATGCAAACTCATAATTACCTGCCAAGACTTCAATTTTCAGAAACTTAGCTTTGAACTTGATTTCAATTCTCTGAACCGGGGTACAAAGTATGATTGGCTTTTTATTTTTCAGAAAACTTAGGAGTTACTCGGAATCAAACTATAATGCTTGTGAGTGTGTGCGGAGTTGTGTGCAAGTTGATTTTTCGGATTCTATGCAAACAATAGGTTTTCAAATTACTTCATTGGGTTCTTTTTATCATGTTTTAACTAGAGCCAGTTTTGGGCACCTCTAGTGTTTTGTTTTTAGTTTTATTAAGTTAATTTAATTGACTAGAGCCGGTTTCGGGCACCTCTAGTTAAAAATTTTTTTAACACATCCTAGAGCCAGTTTCGGGCACCTCTAGTGATCAATTTTTTTAGCACATGCTAGAGCCAATTTCGGGCACCTCTAGCATTCATCCAATTTTTATTCTAATCCACCAATTTGTTAATTATCAACCTAAGTTCACTAGAATTCCTTAAATTAATCAAACCACAACAGTGTTTCATCAAATTTATCATCATAGTAAAATTCTAAGTTTTTCCATGGTTATCCTAGAATAAAAATTATATCAATTAAGTGCATTGGCAAAGTCATCATTGAATATTCATCAAATCTAAGCAATTCTTGTTTCAACTAAAGGCATGGCAAGCAATTTATGTATCCTAAATGTAATACTTAAGATGAATGTAACTAAACATGGTAACTACTAATAACAATCCCCCCCCAAACTCGAGTGAGGCATTGTCCTCAATGCATGCATAAAAATAACGAAAAATAAAAATGCATACGAGGACTTACTCCGAGAGTTCATCATCGTAGATGATTAGTTTCCTTCTAGTCGGTGTCTTGATTCTCTTGCTTGAACGCGATGGTTGTTTTCTTGTTGCCGGTGGTGGAATCGATCCTCGTACGGGGTTGTCCTCATCGTCCTCTTCATCAATGTCAATGGCTTTTCGCTTGGATGATTCAATTGGTGCGGTCTTTATTGGTTCAATGGAGGACTCGTCCGAATCTGAAAAATCAGAAAATAATTCCGTAGGAGTTGATTCGGGCATAGGTGCTTTACCTTTGGCTTTTGCAGTGGTTGCCGGGATGTCTTTAGCTTTGGTTGCCGTGGCATCTTCAGGGGTGGTTGCCGTGGCGTTAGCTTCCTTGGTTGCCGTGGTGACTGCTTCATTGGTTGCCGGGGCAAGGATCTCGGCAGTAAATTTCCTTAGCATAGTAGTTGTGAGTCTTGTTGTGAAAAACAAAGAAAACCTGAAAACTAAAGATAATAAAATAAAATAAAATATCTTCTAAAAAGACTAAAAATAAAAAGAAAAAGAAAATATTGAAAGGAGAGCATGCTCATGCATCTCCTAAAGTGACCACTTCCTTGTTACGTTCCACATGGGCACCATTATAGTGCTTCAATCTTTGTCCATTAACTTTGAATTCATGGTTGTCAGAGATGGACTTGATTATCACAGCACCATGGGAGAATGGTTTGACAACTTCAAATGGTCCTGACCATCTTGATTTCAGCTTTCCCGGGAAAAGTTTTAGCAGAGAATTGAATAGGAGAACTAGTTGCCCTAGCGTGAATTGTCGTGGCAATAGTTTCTTGTCGTGCCATCGCTTTGTTTTCTCCTTGTAGATTCATGCATTGTTATAGGCGAGTGCACGGAATTCTTCTATCTCATTGAGATCCATCAAACGCTTTTGTCCGGCACTTTCCCAATCCATATTCACGGTCTTGATTGCCCAGTATGCCTTGTGCTCGATTTCCACCGGTAGATGACATGTTTTACCATAGACAAGTCGGAAGGGGGACATACCTAAGGGTGTTTTCAATGCAGTGCGATATGCCCAAAGTGCATCATCTAGTCTTAATGACCAATCCTTCCTTGAGGGATTTATGACTTTCTCGAGTATTCCCTTCAACTCTCGGTTGGAAATTTTTGCTTGCCCGTTGGTTTGTGGGTGATATGTCGTGGCTATCTTGTGTGATATGCCGAAGCGTTGCAATATCTTGGCAATTAGTCTGTTGTCAAAATGCTTGCCTTCGTCGCTGATAATTACTCTCGGTATCCCAAACCGTGTAAATATGTTTTTCTGCAAGAATCTTTGCACAGTCTTGGAATCGTTGTTGGGAACTGCAGCTGCCTCTACCCATTTAGACACATAGTCGACGGCAAGTAAGATGTAGAGGTTGCCGAATGAAGATGGGAAAGGTCCCATAAAGTCGATCCCCCATACATCGAACAGTTCCACCTCGATGATGTTCTGGAGTGGCATCTCATGTCGTCTAGAGATATTGCCCGTCCTCTGGCAACAATCACATTGCTTGTAAAAGTCTTGGGCATCTTTGTACAATGTTGGCCAATACAAACCGGATTGCAAGACTTTGGCCGCGGTACGAGTTCCTCCAAAATGTCCTCCATAGGGTGAAGAATGGCATTGCAGGAGTACATTCTGTTGCTCTTTTTCAGGGACACATCAGCGTATAACCTGATCTGCACATTGTTTAAACAAAAGAGGCTCATCCCAAAAGTAATGCTTAGCATCATGGCGGAACCGCTTCTTCCCTTGGTGAGTAATGTCATAAGGAAAAATACCACAAATAAGGAAATTAACTAAATCCGCGTACCAGGGTATTGCCGAGGCATATGCCGCCGTGGCGACTGCTCCCAAGATTGCCGAGGCGTGTGCGTCAAAGACTGCTGCGGCGTTGAGAGTTGCCAAAGCGTGTGCATCCATGGTTGCCGAGGCGTCGAGGGTTGCCGAGGCGTCAAGGGTTGCCGAGGCGTCGAGGGTTGCCGAGGCAACTAGAATTTGTTCATCCGGGAATGCATCGCATATCTCTAGATCCGCGTCCTCCTCCCTATTGCGTTCCAAACGTGATAAGTGATCGGCCACTTGATTTTCTGTTCCTTTCCTGTCCTTAATTTCAATATCAAATTCTTGTAAAAGTAATATCCAACGAATCAAACGAGGTTTAGCATCATTTTTAGCAAATAAGTATTTGATTGCCGAATGGTCCGTATGAACAATTACCTTTGTACCAATTAAATAGGATCGGAACTTGTCAAATGCGAAAACTACAGCTAGTAACTCTTTCTTCATTGTTGTGTAATTCACTTGAGCACCATTAAGAGTTTTACTAGCGTAGTATATCACATGGAAGGTCTTACTTGTGCGTTGGCCTAGGACTGCTCCTACCGCGAAATCACTTGCATCATACATGAGCTCAAAAGGTAGTGTCTAATCTGGTGGAACGACAATGGGTGCCGAGGCAAGCTTTTTCTTTAGGGTTTCAAATGCTTGGGTGCAAGAATCATCAAAATCGAAGACTTTATCCTGTTCAAGCAGATTACACAAGGGTTTAGTGATTTTAGAAAAATTATGAATGAACCTCTTGTAAAAACCTGCATATCCGAGAAAACTTCAAATTCCTTTAACCGAACTTGGTGGGGGTAATCTCTCGATCACGTCCACCTTGGCTTTGTCTACTTCAATTCCCTTGGATGAAATCTTGTGGCCGAGCACTGTTCCTTCATCTACCATAAAATGGCATTTCTTCCAATTGAGGACTAAATCCGTTTCTTCGCATCTTGCTAACACCATCTCTAAATTACCGAGACAGCCGTCGAAGTCATTACCAAAAATCGAAAAATCATCCATGAAGATCTCAAGGAAGTCTTCGACCATGTCTGAAAAGAGCGCCATCATGCATCTTTGGAAGGTTGCCGGGGTGTTACACAATCCGAACGGCATCCTTCGGAAGGCATAAGTACTGTATGGGCATGTGAAGGTTGTCTTTTCTTGATCTTCTGGTGCTATGGCAATCTGATTGTAACCTGAATAACCATCAAGAAAACAATAAAAGGGTTTACCTGCAAGACGGTCAAGCATTTGATCAATAAAGGGTAATGGGAAGTGATCTTTCCTAGTAGCTTTGTTTAGCTTTCGATAGTCCATACAAACCCTCCAACCGGTCACAGTCCTGGTTGGGATAAGTTCATTATTTTCATTGCTTACCACTGTTATACCTCCCTTTTTCGGTACACATTGTACCGGACTTATCCACGTACTATCGGAGATAGGGTATATAATGCCGGCGTCAAGCCACTTGATGATTTTTTTCATTACAACCCCTTTCATGGCATGATTCAGTCTCCGTTGGGCCTCAATTGAAGGTTTGTGATCATCTTCCAACAATATCTTGTGCATGCACACCGCTGGGCTAATTCCCTTCAAGTCGGCAATTGTCCACCCTATTGCCTTTTTGTGTAGCTTCAACATCTTGATCAGCTTCTTTTCCTGCTCAGGCTGTAACTTAGAAGAGATAATCACAGGCAATGTATTATCAGTTCCTAAGTATGCATATTTTAGTTGATCCGGCAATTGTTTCAACTCAAGAATCGGTGGTTGTTCAATAAAGGGTTTTTCGAGCTTACCTTCCTTACCTGAGTAATCCAGTGGTTCAAAGTATGTACCTGGTCGATTTACTAGCCAATTTGCCTCTTCTTGTTGTTTCTCATCGACCGGTTCTTCATACTCCTCAGGTTCCTCTTGATCAGCAATGTAGTTGCCGGAGGTAACTAAATTCCTCATCGAAGTTAAACTCTGCCATGGCATGAAGTAGTTGCCATTCTTCTGGATCATCGGCATGCCTTAGTGTTTGGAACACATTTAGTTTGACCTGCTGGTCATTCACCCTCATTGTGAGTTCTCCCTTTTCAACATCGATCAAGGTTCTCCCTGTCGCTAGGAATGGTCTCCCGAGAATGATAAGTGCATGCTCATCTGCTTCACAATCCAAAACAATAAAGTCAGCGGGAAAAATAAATTTATCAACTTTTACTAGTATGTCCTCGATTTTTCCCTCTGGATGCACATAGGATCTGTCGGCTAGCTGCAGCATGACTGTTGTAGGTCTTGCCTTCCCGATTCCTAGTTTCTGGAAAACCGATTTAGGCATCAAGTTTATGCTAGCCCCAAGGTCGCATAATGCTTTCCCGACATAGTGATTTCCAATGGAACAGGGTATTGTGAAACTTCCGGGATCCTTCAACTTGGGTGGCATACGATTGTGCAACATTGCCATGCATCCCTCTGTTGCAGCAACTGTTTCAAACTCTCCTAGCCTTGTTCTCTTGGACACAATGTCTTTAAGAAACTTGGCATAGTTTGGCATTTGTTCAATTGCTTCCACCAATGGCAAGTTGATGTGGACTTGCTTTAGGATATCAAGAAACTTCTTGAATTGATACTCTTGCTTTTGTCGTTTCAACCTTTGTGGGAATGGTGGTGGAAGTCGGATATCTTCGATCCTTTTATTGGTTTGGAACCTGATTGACGGTATTACCGGAACATCTGGAGTTGCCGAGGCGTTATCAACTGGGGTTGTCGAGGCATGCTTATTGCCAGTTGCCGAGGCGTCTTTATCGTCGATTACCGAGGCATGCTTATTGCCGGTTGCCGCGGCAATTCCTGGTTCAGCATCTGAGGCTTTGCCGCTAGGTTCGTCTTGATCTTTTTGTGGAGTTTTGTTTGATGAGCGGGTTTGAACCTCTCTAAGTTGTTGGCCACTTCTAGTGGTGATTGCCTTACATTGCTCATGGCCAGTTCCTCTTGCGACTTCAGTATCGCTAGGTAAACCTCCTTGTGGTCTAGTATTCAGATTTTGAGCAAACTGTCCGACTTGAATTTCCAATGATTTGATTGCCGCCTCTTGGTTTTACAATCTCACCTCGGTCCTGTTAATAAAAGCATCAGTTCTTTTTATAAAATTACTATTCTCAGCCATATAAGATTCAGTTTTCATCATAAAAGCATTTAGAGAATTTTCCAAAGAACTAGATCTCGTCGGTTGTTGCTGCGGCATCTGTTGCCGTGGCATATTCTGCTGGAATCCCGATGCTTGTGCATTCTGATTATTCTGGTTTAGAGCATTGTTGGGATTACTCCATGAAAAATTCGGGTACTTCTTCCAAGCTGGATTGTATGTATTTGACATCACGTTATTGCTCCGATTGTAATTCCCCACATAGAAGCTGGATTCTGGATTCTGCATACATTCAGAAGAATTATGGTTATCGCCACATAACTCACAAAAAGAATCCATTACCTTGACTTCATGTGTGTTGTTTGGTTTTTGCATGTTCTGGACCATCTTGGTTAAAGTGGCCAATTGTGCCGAAATTGAATCTGATGATCCTAGTTCATGTATTGTGGCTTGGCGTCTAACTCCTCCTCTTCTAGTGGATGAGAATTGATAATCATTCTTGGCCAGCCTGTTTAAGATTTGCATTGCTTCCTCCGGCGACTTATCTAAGAGTATGCCGTTTGTCGAGGCATCTAGCATCATCCTTGTTGGTGTATTCACGTCGTTGTAAAACATCGTTACTTGAGTCCACACCGGGAATCCGTGTAGGGGGCATTTGTGTAGAAGTTCTCTATATCGCTCCCAAGCCTCGTACATGGATTCATCATCTGCCTACCGAAAAGAAGTAATGTCGTTACGAAGCTTATCAGTCAAATTTGTAGGATTAAATGTAGTAAGGAAATCACGGCAAAGATCAGTCTAAGATGCTATGGATCCGGCATGAATGCTATTCAACCATGCTTTCGCCCTATCCCTCAGTGAATAGGGGAATAATCTTAATCGTAGGACATCGGGGGTGACTCCGTGTATCTTGAACGAGTTGCAAATCTCGAGGAAAGATTTCAGATGTTGTCGTGCATCTTCAGTTGCTGAGCCGCCAAATTGACCTATTGTGTTGATCATATTAAACATTACCGGTTTCAACTCAAAGTGGTCGGCTTCAATTTCAGGTACGACAACTCCTGGGTTAAGTCCATCAAGATCTTCTTCAAGATAGTCTCGAATAGTTCTGTTTCGTGCAAGAATCACTCCTCCTCCTCCTCGAACATCTTGATTCATATTGCTGTCTTGATTTGCCATTGCTTCTCTTATCCTTCGTCTAAATCTCTGTAAGGTTCGTTCGATTTCTGGATCAAAGGGATATTCTGGTGAAGTCGGTCTCGCCCTGGTCATATACCAATGCAAAACCAAAGTTTGTTAGCCCTTTGAATTTTAAACAAGAAAAATAGAAAGAAAGTGCAAGAAAATAAAAACAAAGTCGCTATTGCCAATCCCCGGCAACGGCGCCAAAAACTTGTTGCGCGTAATAAGTGCTACACAAATGTGCAAGTATACACGTCTCAAGTTATAGTATAAAAGATATCGTCTCCACAGGGATTGGTGCCACTTCAAGAATCTAGTCCCTTGCACTGTAAAAAGTAAAAAACACAAGTAAAGGATTATAGGGGTTTAACTAATAACCAGTCTAAAAAGCAAATAAGTAAAAGAATAAATAAGATCAAATGAGAGAGAGATAGGCCAGGTTATCGTGAGTTGAGGTGTGATAGCCAATTGGATTGTCTTGGTAAAAGAGTGCATGGGCAACTCAGTTGCCGTGGCAACTTGCACAACGGGGTTGCCTTGGCAACTAATCGATGGTTGCCTGGGCGACTAGTTGGGCAACTACTTGGGCTTCTGGGCAGCAACCTTCAAGGTTCGGCAGAGCGTTCTTCAATGGTTTCTTCTTATCCCTAAGTCGAAACTCTAGCTACTTGTGCATGCCTTGATAATACATCCCTGCGTGAATCAAGGGTGAACAACAACCAATCTTGCGCTCCTTTTAGCCGTTGAAATCCTTAACTTATTCCTAAGCCGGATTAATCTTCACCATCAATAGATTGAATAAAGATCATATTCATTCGTTTCTTGAATCTAACTCTCCTGATATTAGACAAATAGATGAAATCACGAGATCCTCTCCCAATTCACTCGCAAACAAGAATAAGAACCAAGAATGAATAAACCTTGAAATAGAAAAGTGCAAACTCATATTTCCTAAACAAAAACCAATAGTTTCTCACAACCACAAAACACAATAACCATAACCAAGTAGATTTAGTTCATGGCTAGGTTCCAAAGAAACACAAGTAAACAATCCCTAGCATGAACCCAATCGAACAAGGAAGAAAAGATGAAGCTTGTCGAAAATTCCCCTTGCTTTCTCCCTTGGACTTGTCGAAAATTCCCCTAATGCTCTCTCTATGGATCTTGTCGAAATCTCCTTGCTATTTATAGGGCTAGGCCAAAGTCCTTCTTTGAGGAGAAGTTTGAGTTGGAATTAAATTATCTTTAAAGAATATAATTCTTTATTATAATTGTATTCCTACTAGAACTTCTCCTATCTTCTTGGAATTTAATTCTTCTTTAATCTCTGCATGGAAATCAAATTCCTTTGGGTTTGGGCTTTGCTCCACGTCATCTTGGGCTTGTATAGTCATTAATTTCGACATCCTTATTGCATTTTCTCTTTGTCGACAATTGTCATGGCAACTGGCTCGGCGTCTCCTTCATGCATTGCCCTGGCAACTAGCTCGGCGTCTCTTTCATGCATTGCCCTGGCAACTAGCTCGGTATTCCTTTGGCAAGTGATCCTACACATACACACACAAAGCACACCAAAGCAGCATCTTTTCCACAAAAACTACTAAGTTCTGTAATCAAGCTCAACGATGGAAGGAAACATGGATTAATGCATGAATAGCTAATTATGCAACTAATATGAGCCTAAGTCTAACAATAATATGAGTAAAAGGGGTAAGAAAATTAGTACTTTTGAACACTTATCAAATGTCTCCTACTCTCTTTTGTGAAAATATAGGGCCATCTTCAATGATCTCCCAAAGCTTGTAATAAATAGATTAAATGAAGATCATCATCCTATTCTTTCAATAAGAATAGTCAGCACCGTTGAAGTAAGAAGGAGATGGATTACACCATATGAACCGGTTGGTGTAGAAAAGTTGAACACTTCAAGGATCGACTCTAGGATGTTAATCTGATGTAGAGATGACACTCTGATACCATTTGTTGGGCTCAAATATGATCAACTAAATCGCCAAGAGGGGTGAATTGGCTTTGTGGTGGAAGCAATAGAAATTAAAAAATTTGCACAAGGATTTATAGTGGTTCAACTTCTCAACTAAGTCTACCTCCACTACCTTAGCTCTCACTAAAGATTTTTTCACAAATCCACTAAATTTGTCTTTCCTTTTCCAAGGCTCAAGAAGATAACCTTTACAAACCCTCAAAGCTTATACCATAAAGCTTTGAGACACTCTCACTCAAGAGAATACAAATTTAGCAAACAAGGAAAACCTCACAAAGGCAAAGTGTTTGCACGACTTAGCTCTCACCCAAAAACCTAACACTTGAGCAAATATAACAATTACGCTCATAAGTGTGTTCTACAATAAAAATGACAATTAAAGCTCAAAAACACTTTCTCCATACATTGAATGTTGGTAGTTGATTTCTTGTTGTTCCATGGATGCTTTGAGGTGTCTTTTAAACCTTCTAATAAGCTTGTGGTCGTTTCTAGCCGTTAGGGTTGGTTTGGAGCCGTTGAGAATTTAATTTCCAGCATTAAATGCAGTTCTGCAACTTTGGGTATCAGTACATGACTTTTGGTATCAGTACCTGCCAAAATAAGAAAGAGTCATTGCAGCATTTAAACAGTGAGTATCGGTACGTGATACTTGTGCATCGGTACAGTGCCTAGCTTATCGGTACAGCCAAGCATGTACCGGTACAAACACTTGCTCATTGGAAGTTTGGCAAGCATGGGGAAACAAAGGGTGTATCAGTACACATACGACTATACTAGTACGAGCTGTTTGGTATCGGTATAAGAAGAACTGTACCGGTACTTATAGCATGTTTTTGACATTTAGGTTATTTTTTAAAGCATTTAAACAAGTCAAAAATATTTCAAAAATCTTTTAAATATATTTTTCAAATTATTTAGACTTTAAATTATTTTTGTAAATTTGTTTAAGTCTAAAAATATTTTTATTTAAATTATATCAAAATTAATATTTTCTAAGTAAGTTGTCGCATAGAGCACACCTATTATCGGTATCCGTACCGGTCACTACACGTCAATCCATCAGGAGACCCATCTGAAGGAAAACATCCTCCACAGTGATGATGCACTCCCCCACGAAGATGAAATGTGTGGATCATTTGTCTCTGGATCTTTGGTCTCTATCTCTGTATATGTACATTAATACGTGTTGGTTACACCTTACAAGCTCAGCATCCGAGAAACGGACTCAAATTTCGATTCCTTTACGTACCACATAATACGAATAGAGTGAAGTAGCTTTTACATTCTAAACAAATAGTTTGAGAATACGATCTTCATCCAGTTAATTTAAAATAAATGTATAAACTATTTAGTTCAAAGTTTATTATTAATTAAATAATAATTGACTTAATATAATTAATAACAAAATTAGTTTCATAGTACATGTTTGATGAGTCGAAATGCGTTTTTCATCTAATCTAAGCATTTCCGTTTTTAAACCCGCGATATATTGTTAAAATTTTCATCATACTTCATAAAATAAACATAAATCCTCATACAAAAATTTAATAATTAAATAAAATTTTTAATAATTATTAAAAATAAAATACAATTGTTATTTAAAATAAACAAATATATTAACGACACAAAAATATAATACATATAACATATTAAGTAAACAAAATATTCAATTATAAAAACATAAAAATATATAAAAAAATATTAAATTATAACATGAAAGAAAAACTATAGTAATATATGCAATATATATTACAGAACATTAAATAAAATCATCATAGAAAAATAAAATAATTGTTTCAAATTAACAATAATCAAAATATCCTAAATTATACTTGTAAGATACATAATAACTAATCAAATTAATAAGTCAACAAATATTACGAAACATTAAATAAAATAATCATAGAAAAATAAAACTATTGTTACTATTTATAATCTGATATATAATTTAAGGATATTTGACACAATTAAACACAAGTGTATGATATAGCTTCTTATTTAAATGAATTAAAAAAATATTGACTTCTTATTTGATATTTTAAAAACGGAACTCTTATATAAACCATCTCTAAAAAACCAACCTTTACGTGAATTATCTCTAAAAAAATTGGTTTCAATTTAAATATTTAAATTTTAAAAAACTATTATTTTAAAGCATTTAATTCAAATCCTTACAAACCAATCAAAACATCAATCGATTTTTCTTTTCTTTTTCGCTTAATTGAAATCTTCATTCTTTGAAATATATTATTAATATATGTATAAATCAAAATCAGGGGTCTGACTTATAAGCTCACAAAACAATATTAAAATCTAGGGTAAACATTATCATTGGTCACTAAGTTATTCTTGTTTTCTTATTTTGGTCACCATACTACTACTTTTGACAAAATAGTCACTAATGTTACGGTTTTTTTTTTCTATTTTGAACAACAGTCATTAAAAAACTCGCATAAAAATAGGAAAGTGGGAATAGTTTATTTACCACAATAGGAAAGAACCAATAGATTGGTGACCAAAACAGGAAAAAAAGTAATATTAGTGACTAAAATAAGATAAAAAAAAGTAACGTTAGTGACGATTTTGCACAAAATAATAGTTTGGTGATCAAAACAAGAAATCATGAATAGTTTAATGACCAATGGTGATGTTTGCCCTAAAATCTAACAAAAAATGCCATTGATGTGATCATGGACTTCGATGTTATTTGCTAATTGATAAAGGTCGCAAAAAGTCATTAAACTAGATATTATAAAGCGGTCATCAAGCTTTTATAGATTATATAATGAGAATTAAATTTTAGTTTATGTTATAAAATGGTCATCGAACCATTAACTGTTGTTTAGGGGTGATATGGTAATTAATTTTTTTGTATAATAGTACATTTAAACATCAATATTTACACATTCAATCAATTTAGTCTTAATTCAAAAAAATTCTATAAGTTTAGCACACATTATTTACACATTAAAAATAGGACCAAATTAGTAAATTATTTCTAATTAAAAATAGGACCGAATTAAAATAATATGTAGATAAAAAGGATTAAATTTATTAATTTTTTTGAATTACGACAAAAACAATTGAATGTACAAATATAGAGGATTAAATGTAATATTATACAAATTTTTCTAACTGTCACTCATTAACGACAATTAACGACTCAGTAACAATTTTATAACATAAACTAAAGTTTAATGCCTATTATTAGGCATGAAACTAGGATTGGGGGTTGAGGGGAAAACATAAATATTTGAAAAGTGAGGGTAAATTTATAATTAATTCATTTTTTATTTTTTATATATAGCAAAGGTAAAAAAAAAAAATGGGTCCCACCCCCTTAATAGTTTTGTTCTTACTTATTATGTAATTTTAAAATTTTGATGATCATTTTATAATATTTAGACTAGTTTAATGATCATTTGTGAACTTTATATAATTTTTATATACTATATTTCCTACTAAAACTGTTACATGTTAATATTTTTGACCTCTTGTTATTTAAAATTTATTATTCATAAAAATATAAAAATATATATTTTAAAAATATTCAATAAACTAGTTTTAAATATATATTTTTATAAATTTTAATTAATTATAATATTAAAAAGTTATATTAACTAGAGAAATGTCAATGTACGATAATTTTAGTGGGATAAAAGCCGTACGTAGATTATAACATGTAATTGAATTTATTTTAATATAGCTTGGTGAGGACATTTATGGCGAACTTTCTACGATTGAGACACCCTGCCTTACTAACCTGACAAGTGATAGCAGCTGTCACTGTATCCCTAGACTTTGATAAAATGGGATGTTAATAAGCATGCCATGCATAAAACTCACCTTTTTGCTCCATAAAGCAAGTTTAATATTTGATAATTTTAAATGAGTGACAACTATATTTTAACATATTTAATACTTTTATTTTTATAATGCGTTAATTGAGAAAAATGTTTAAACTATATAATTTGTAAACGTTTAAAGTTATTTTTTTTTATCAAAATAGGTGTTTAAAATTTATATCATTATTGTTTGGTGCTACGATATGACACACAATTGAGCCTAGTCATTGTTTGACACACAACTGAATTTTTTATATTTTAAGGTTAATCCTATAACAAAAATCTGCCTCTAGTCATTGTTTGACACACAACTGAATTTTTAATATTTTATTAATTATTTATAATTAAATTCAACCCAAGACTTTTTATTATTTATGTTAGTTAACTTAAGGTCATGTTTATTAGTTATATAATTTTAGGATTTATTTTCTTAGTCAAAATAAAATATGTGTTGTGTTCAAGCAAACTTGCTTTGTGTCCAAGTAAAGACACTACTTTTTATCCAAACATATTTATCATTAATGTAAAAATACTGAATTTTTATATTTATCCAAGAGTGTATGCAAGAATTCATGTCGCTGGAATTTAAGGACTGGATCTATGTGAATTTCACACTACTGACGTATTTTGCTCGTGAAGGGAATGATTAGGACTTGATGTTTGGTGCTACGATATGGCATTTATGGCGGTTTCGCAATTCTATTGCGTTCGATAACCCCATGAAAGGGCAAGGCTCGACCCTTGATCACAGCCGCTCCCTGTTCGCCATGATGCGTGGTGCTTTCGAGCCACAGTTGCGCACGACTGTTCCTTCAGATTCACCCACGACTAGCTCGGTTCGATGGTTGCCTCCGGAATGCGATTGGGTGAAATTGAATACTAACGGTGCAAGGCGGGACGTTGATGGTTTCGCTTCCTGTGGAGGTGTGTTCTGTGATTACATGAGGACGTGATTAGGGGGTTCGCCAAGTTTATCGGTGTTTGTTCCGTTATAGAGACAGAGCTGTAAGGTGTGTACATTGGCCTCTTGTATGCATGGGAGCTAGGTCATCGGCATATCGTTCTTGAGGTTGACAGTTTAGATGTTTTTCGCATGTTGAAGTTGGATTCTCATAGAAGGGAAAGCCTTCCTCTTTTGTTGCATTTAGATGAGCTTCGTCAAAGAGGTTGGTGTGTAAGTTTAGAGCATGTTCGTCGGAAAGGTAATAATGTTGCTGATGCCTTAGCTCAGTCTGTCAAGTCCAATAGCTTTGTCGTTGTTCAGTTCCTGTCTCCACCACCTGGAATTGAGGCTTTGATGCAGGAGGATATAGCTGTGTAGGTGTTTTGTTTTCATAGTGTCTCGGCTCTATCTTTACATTTGTTGTGTTTTGCGGGGTGTGTCCTTGTAAGTTGACTTTTTATTATTGTCATGTGTTTTTTTTTCTTTACCTTAGATTATAGGGATTTTTTAAATAATAATCCTTTTTATCTAAAAAAATTAGACACAAATCACCAAAAAAGCATAAAATTCTAATGTTTGCTTAGCCAACAACTGATCCCACTCAAGTGTTTGAGGGCCTTCCCATAGGCTGATCTTTAAACCCGAACTGGATACCACCTCTGACCATTTCAATTTGAGCCCAAACCTTATTGATCCATTTCAAATAAGCCCAATATAAGACAGGGTCCATTTCAAACTAGAGACTTGTAACCCGTAGGACCCGTTTTGTTTACCAAATTCATTATCCCACGTTGAATTTGAACGATAGCTGATTGCTGACCGTTGACTGCCGACCGTAAATTGATCGTTGATCATCTATTTTTGATTGACCGTTGACCAAGTTTTCACTTTGACCTATTGACTTCAAACTTTTAGTCTAATTTATCTGTTTTGATCGATATTTCTTTTATTATTAATTTTTGTACTTTTTGATTTTTTGAAAGTGTGGAAGTAAAACTTTTTTAATAGTCTTAAGGTGATAGTATATGTTCATACTTTTCTTAACTCTTTGATAACACATATTGCGGACAAAGTTGTTTGCACCCGAGTATCCTAAGATGACACCATCATCTTTTTCACTGTAACAAATCGTTAGGTTCAGGTGTATAAGTAAACTTGGAAGTGCATATTGTTCGAACAAATTATGTGCATCCAACCTCGGTAATAATCTAAAGTTGTAAATTTGAATATTGAGTAATTTTAGATATTGAATTCGGAAATAGTTTGCGTTAGTAGTTTTTCCAATCAGAGTTTGTAAATTGAACTATGAAATCTGGATATGTCAGTATTTTTAGTAATTATGTCAACTTAATAAGAAAGATTTAATTCAGGAATAATAGTCTGGATTAGTTCTTGATTTAAGTTCCGTAAAATTTTCATGTAGGATTGTTTTGTACTTAGTTCGATTGGTAGTGAGAAAAGATTCTTGTTTTGAGAGTCGAATGTGTTGATAGTGTGGATTTAGGTGTGTGTTTCGTTCGTGCTAAATTATTTTGTATGATGCTATAGGTTTTGTGAATATTATTATTGTGCATATTGTCAATTCAGGGGTATATTTACCGAAATAACAGATTCTAACTTATGTATGCTTTCCGTTGTTTGCTTTTGTGATATAAGTGAATAGATTATTATGTGTAACTTTTTAACCGGACCTAAAACTAGACAATAACATTTATAATAGTCTTCCATTTGATTTCCATACTAATTACTTCAACGGCATGAATCAGCCATCGAAGGTGCCAATAATTTTCTATTTTCTGTGCTGCGTGCAGCATGCAGCATGCCCATGTGAAATAGCTCCAGAAACGGGGAATATTGAACTTGTTTAAAATATAGGTGGTGCATGTACGGATGTAGACGGTTCAATAATTTGAGGTATCATTTATAATGTATTAAGATGTGAATTTTAATTTTTAAAAATTAAAATTTTTGTTGATTTATTGTGTACACGATAACTTAATTTTATTTGTTGGTAGTCGAGTTATTAAACCTTTATATCGTGCCTTTATTGGCCTGAGTTCTATTTTTTGGAACTGAATTTTTTTGAACAATTTCTACTTAGGGAGAGGAAAATGAGAATTTTGCTCCTGTGTCTTGAACGCACAACTTAGGGCAAGGAAAAGGTGTCAGCTGAGAGCTTTAACCACATACTCTAGAGATTGTTGACTTAAGATTAAGGATTTATAAGAAGGTTAAAGTGTATAACTTAATTCTATTTTGCAAAGACGTTTTGAATAAAATGACTTGATAGGACTTAAATTCACGAAGTACAATAACATTTTGTTTTTACCGTGTGCTATTTCACTAATTTATAATTAATCTTTTATTTTTTTCTTATAATCATTTAACTTAATTCATGGCGTTTGTGTAGGATCATTACGACACATGTCCCTGATCAGAGAAGATTAACCGTCTATTATGATTAGATCTCTATTTATAACAATTTATTGATATATTTAAAACTATTAACGAAGTAATATGCAAAATTTTATCGTTTCTTTACGTTCTTTGTGATGTTCTTATTTTATTTTTTCTTTTTGTCTGAATTCTTTGTTGAACATATCCCCAAGTGTCTCTTTATATTTTGAGCGTCTTTTACTGTACATTTCAGCTTTAATTTTTTCTATAATAAAACTTCACTCATTTGGGTTTTTTAGCCTGTACAATTTCTTCTATTATGCTTTTCCAGACTCACCATTGAAATGATGGGGGAATTTTGATGAATAATGCATCTCCAAATGATTTTTGGAGATGTGTGACGCGTTAGGTGAAAATTAAAGATCTACGACAAAAATTACAGTGATGGGTGAGGTTGTCACCTACAAAAGGCGACTTAGAAAAAGACGGCATCTACAGATGACGACCTCACCTTAACTTATAATAGTTTAATATTTTTTTATCAATTTAAGATAAAATCAAGGAGAAATCGTCACCTGCAGATGACGTTGTTTCTCAAGTCGCCATCAGGTGGCGACCTCACCCTACATTATAATTTTTGCCATAAATTCTCAATTTTCACCCAACGCATCACGTATCCCCAAATATGCATTATTTATCAAAACTTGAAATGATGTTAAAAAAATTTAAATTACGATTTTAGAATTTTTGAAAAATCTATAAAATATTTTTTTAAAATGGGTTGGGACAAACGGTCAATGTCGATTTTCTTTAGAGGTTGACAATTATACTATTTTTATATGAAATTTATAAATATTTGTTCTTCCCAAAAAAATTTGGGGTCTCAACGTGCCTTGACAGTGAGTGCATGGGTCTTAATAATTAATGCAAGAGCTTGACTTGATCTATTTTTATTGGGTAAACTACATAAGTGGTCACGTAATTTTTAGGATATTTTTGTTTCGGTCATCGAACTTTTAAAACTTGCGTTATAATCATTGAATTTTTAGTTCGCTTTTAGTATGGTTTCTTTTGTTATCTTCCCTTAAAAGCCGCTGACGTTGCACGATATTTTCTATTTTTTTCTGAATAAAATAATGGGTAAACTACATTATTCATCACTCAACTTTCTTTTCACTCATATTTTAGTCATTGAAGTTTAATAATTTTCAATTTAATAACTCAAGTTTTGAATTGTTAATATTTTGGTAACTCTCAAAAGAAATGCCTTTTTATCACTAGACTATAAGATATTTTAATGCCTAAAATTTATAAATATTGTATATAATTGATCATGTAGGTTAATCGATTTTGCTTAAAACTATAAGCCATAATCGAAGTTGAGTGATGAACGGTGCAGTTTACCCATTATTTATTAAGGAAAAATGAAAACTAATGTGGCACGTCAGCATCTTATAACGGAAGGTGACGGGAGAGACCATACTAAAAATAAACTAAAAGTTAGATGACTATAACGCAAGCTTTAACAGTTTGATGACCAAAATGAAAGTGTCCTAAAAGTTTGATGACCATTTATATAGTTTACCATTTTTATTTTATAGCATGTTATTTATTATTATTTTTATATACTATATATATTTTTTGAATAGTCTAATGGTGATTACGATAAATAGTCTAAAGGTGATTACAAAGTAGTATATGTTCATATATATTACTATGATTTATATCATATGAAAATTAGATATATAAATATTAAAATGTTACATTTTTTATGTTTACAAATTTACAACATAAAATAAAAAATAAAAGCATTAAGCCAAAAGAAGTTTAATACAATATATTTGATCAAAAAAAAAGTTTAATGCAATATATATAATTACAATATATTAAATAAAAATAATATATATTTAAAAAATAAAAATAAGGTTGAATTTTAATGAATTGGAATTTACTATTTACAAAGTTCAACTAAATTTAAAAAATGTAAGTTTATATTTTTAGTCAAATCGATTTAAAAAAAAATCATTGGAGAGTAAAAAGGCACAAGACCATCACAAACAAACTTTGGAATTGTCCAGAAAAACACAAAATGATTGCAAAATATAAAGACATGGATAGATGCTAACTTATTAACATAAATAAAGAGAAAATAGACTTGAACAACTATATAATATAATATAGTTAACTTAAATTCGATTCAATTCAGAGCAAGTACATTTGGCCTGTTGGTCAAAGTGTTTATATTTATTCTTTCATTTTCTTTAGGTCATGTGTTTTAAACCTACTTGGAACACTTTCTTCCTTCCTATAAAATTTCCTTTTTCTCTTCCCTCTAAGTAAGATTAGGCTTAGATAGAATTTGTCAAAAAAATTAATTCAATTCAAGAATTTAACACCTCTAGCTAGAGGTGATGTGTGTTTCCTTATAGATTTTGTTGCGTTTGGGTAGAAAAGCTAGTTTGAGAAGCCAGAAGCAATAAAAAAAGGTAGCTTTTGAGTGTCAAAACTTTAGTTTACCCCCCAAACTAGCTTCTCAAACCTTAGTTTACTAAAAGCTAATTTTTTTAACTTTTGTAAAACTTTAGTTTTCCTCGAACCTTGATTTTGCCACCGCAACTAAAAACAAAACCTAATAGTTGAAGAGCACTAAGTTTAGGGAATTGGTCACTTCAAAAGCAAACACCACCATTTATGTATCTATCTTATAGTTTATTCATGTATCACCGACTTCTTCCATTTCTTTTCTTTTCCTCGTCTTTAATTAACTTAAAGGGTCGAGGTCAGGGTTAGCTACACCACTAGTTTTTCCGTCTATTTCTCTCTCTAGTTATATTATTATTTTCTGTAAAAGAGTGCCATTGTATTAAGTTTTTAAACGATATTATAAAAATTAGATCAAAATAAAGATTAATTAATCAAAGAAGTTAAATTTAGTGATAAAAAATATTATATAAGTTTTATAAACTAAAATTGTTATTATATCAAGTCGTATTATTATTCTCGTTTAAGTCAACTATCTAATTTAACAGTGGAAGACCCAAAATAAAAACAAAACATACTGTTAAATATGATTTTGCAGAAAAAAATTGAAATATTAAAACAGAAACATAAAAATAAATTGAGTACCAAATAAATGAGTAGTTTACCATAAACATTAAACAAAAGACAAAAGGAGATGAAAAGTTAAAATTTTGTTAATCCAACAGTAAAAACTCGTACTTGACTGTAAATTTTTTTGATTTCCACTCTTGTTACCGATGGAATGAGCTTCCATTAATTGTGAAATAGTGATGGATGGATCCCCTCTCCTCCACTTATCGACGAACGCAACATTTTATATTAAAAATAATAAATTTATTAAATTTTAAGAGTAATAATAAATTTTATTAGAAAATACATAAAAAATTAAAAAAATTAAATCTTATATAAATTTCAATCTTTTAGAGAATATCCACCCCTCCAACACCTTCCGTCTATCCATCCTCCTCTCCCCTCCCTTCTGTCTATATATATACTCCAAAAGTCAAGTCTTAATTACCTAAATCACAATATCTTGTATTAATAGTAATGTCTTCAATAGGAGCAAGCTATGCGGAGGTTTATGTGATGCGCAAGCGGCAGAAGGAGAAGATGAAGAGAACGGAAGAGGTGACAGCAGAGACAAAGCTTGTTGTTGTCGGGAAGAGTAAGGTTCACCCCGCCGGCCCACCCCCGGCTGACTCTTCCACTGCTACTGCTAGGGTTTCTGAAACCCAAGGATCGGGAAATGCACCCTAATTATCTGCTCCTGGTCAATAATATTCTAGATAGATATTGCTGAAAATGTTCCCGGCCTGGTTTCTCTCAGTTTTCATTAATAAATATTATTAGAAAGTATGCTATTTATGTTTGATCTTCCCCTCAACCGTAATCCAATCATATTTTTTGTGTTTTATATAGTCTTACTCTTTCCCCCCTCTTACCTTTGGTCTTCTAAAATCTAAAATGAATTCAGAGGTAAAATGGCATTGAAAGCTTATTGGAGTATCATCTATCTTACAATTTCTTTTCTTTTTATACTAAGTTTGGTATCACAATCTTTTATTTTTTATGTTTTAGTATATGAGTTAGGAATAAATTAAATTTATTTCACCGTTTTTAGTCATTCACGTGATTTAAATTAAACTAAGATGATGAATAAATTTTGCTTATTTTGAATGAGCATTATTTTTTTACTTTAACTTCTACTCATCCTTTTAACTTCGAGCATAGATTTATACTAATTCTTCTTGTATTAGGACAAACTATTTTAAAACTTACGTAATATTAAGGGTTGTTATTTGATACATTGTCAGTATCAAATTTTTTACACAAGCATGTCTATTAACTTTAAAATTTTAAAATTTAAATCTCTAACCATAAAACCCTAAACCTTAAACTCTAACCCCTAAACCCTAAATTATAACCATAAACCTAAAATCTAAATCCTATAACATAAACCCCTAGACCTTAAACTAAATCCAATAATTAAACTTTTTTTAAATTATTATTTATTGAGTTAATTGTGCCACGTGTCCCCAAACTATGACACTCATTTTAAATTGGTCCATAGATTTTTAAACATTCTAATTTCATCCTCAAACTATGACCTTTATTCTAAATTGGTCTCCAAACTTTTAAGCAATTTAGTTTCACCCTCAAAGTATGACTATCATTCTGAATTGGTCCTCAAACTTTTTGAATGTTCTCATTTCATCTCCAAATTATCAATATGTTAATAATATCTTATGTTAGTAAAACCGTTATAAAAATTGTTAATCGTCATGGAACACTATGTGTTTTGTGTAATAATATGATGTGATGTGAACGATAATTTGCAAATGAAATTAAAATATTCAAAAAGTTTGGGGACCAATTTAGAATGAAGGTCATAGTTTGGGGATAAATAGAATATTCAAAAGTTTAGGGACCAATTTAGAATGAGGGTCATTGTTTGAGAATGAAATTAAATCATTTAAAAATTTAAAGACCAATTTAAAATTAGGATCATAGTTTGGGGACGTGTGGTGCGATTAACTCTTATTTATTTATTAAACATGACATTAGTTGTCGGCGTGCAATAGCCAAAATCATGCCGCCTCTTGTACAATGACAATGTAGTATGGATCCATGAATCATAATCTTTTTAATGGTTCATAACCCGACAATATTAAAGAGGGCGTAAAAGAAAACACTGAGGTATTTCAATATTTATATAGTATACATGGTTAAAAGAATATTCACCTTTAGATTATTTAAAAAAATATTTACGGAGATAAAAAGAATAGATATTTTAATAGCCAAAATCGCTTTGTCTACCTAATATAAACGCATTATAAAAGAGTTAAAAATATCTATGAACAGATACTACCTTGTAATCACCTTTAGACAATAAAAAATGTATATAATATACATACAAACGTTATAAGTAATTATCAAATACATTTAATGTTGAAACATTTTTAAATTTAAATTTTATCAAAAAATAATTATAATAATATTATTTACCGGAGATAGAAAATAGATATGAATAACATAGGACTTTAAAAGGTATAACAGGTTTAATTCAACTTGAAAAAGAATATGAAAGATCGTTTGAAATTAAAAAAAAAACAACAAGTTTTAAGCATACAATTAAATATTAATGATTAAACCCCAATTTGATATGGGAGCAGAAAGAAATTATATCATAGGCATGTCTCGTTACGTTATCTATTATCCCAACCAATAAAAATTATCTATTTCTTTATGTTATCTGTTTACACTATAGCAAAATAGTTTTTTAACGGCGTTTTTAGAGTAAACGACGCTAATTTTGCATCTCTAGTGGCGTTTTAAACAAAACGCCGCGATAGACTGATATATTGTGGCGTTTTTAGAGAAACGCCACTACAGACACGTAATTTATGGCTTTTTCCAAAAAAAAGCCGCAATATATTTATATATAGCGGCGTTTTACCTTACAAACGCCACAACAAATTTCTTTTAGTGGCGTTTTAGCATCAAACGCCATAATAGATTTAATCTACGCGTTTATAATGTATTTTCTCCATACCTTCAGTCGCCTCACACAACTCTATTCTCTCAAATTAAAATCCCAAACCCTAGCTTATTCCCTTCTTCCACTAAAATCGCCACCAGATCTTTTCCGTTCAAGTGAAATGATGATTCAGTGCAACGTATACAATACGGAGGAGGCCAAAGTGCTATGCTGCGCAGACAAGGTTGAGCTATGTTGGACGTGCGACGAGAAAGTCCAGGATACGAACAAGTTGGCTAGTAAGCACCAGCGTGTCCCGCTATTTTCTTCTTCTTCTCTGATGCCTAAATGCAACATTTGTCAGGTAATCCTTCAAAAAAGTTTAAAACTTTTCTCTTTTCTGTGGGGTTTAGTAGTTATGTTTATTTTAGAAGTCGAAATTTTTAGTTGTAAAATGAGTTCGAATCTGGGTTTGATTTAAAATTTTGATTAGAGTTTCTTTAATTAGTACTAAATTTGGGGAAACCATTTGTAGTTCACATTTTAGGATCTTAACTTTGATCAAGCTTTTGCTAAATTTTGATTTTTGACTGACAAATAGGCTTTGAAAAACACGGTTGAGGTTTAATTCAGTCAAAGGAATTTGAATCTGTGTAGTTGCTAACTAGACAATGTTTTTATTTGCTTAAATTCCCCCTTTTGTTTTCCTTCTTCAGTTCTTTGTACTTTGTAGTTAATTTTAGGGATTTTTTTACGTTATGCCTGTTTGTTTGTTTATTTGTGAATGTGAAGCAATGGAAATGAATAATCTGTTTTCTTAATAAATAATTTCATTTTAAAACTCTAAACTGAGAAAAATTGGCTTGAGGCCTTAACCATGTCGTGCTGCATTCATGGTTGAATTCTATGTTAAGCCAGACACATGTATGCTCATTTCCCCGCTCTATATAAATGTATATCGTACTGTCTTATTTGTGTTCAAATGTGAATCTGATATGGGTGTCGGGCATGTTATATGAGTACTTTGGAGAAAATGACAATATGGATTACATAGGTCGAATTTGGTTCTAAACAAATTGAGTTGTAATGACTTGTTTGTTGGTTAGTCAAGCTCTAGTGGTTTATGTAGGCTAGTTCAAGGATCTCAACATTTGGCTCTAGATGGTTCACAAGTCTAACTTGTTTGTTGGTTAGTCAAGCTCTAGTGGTTTATGTAGGCTAGTTCAAGGATCTCAACATTTGGCTCTAGATGGTTCACAAGTCTAACTATTCTCTCAGTCTTTAACATCTTGAATACATTCAACCGAAAATATTTAAATTGAGCTCGAGTATGGAGAAAAGAGCTTTTAGCATTGAGTTTATATCAGAGTACAAATTTTATCCTGTACTAACTTGACTCGGCTCAATTATGCTCCTCTTGTATATTGTTACTAAGTTTTCTGTCCAGCACCTGTCATGGTTATGTTGTTATATGATGTTACTGTGCAGGTTCAAATTTATAGAAATGCATTCTAAGTCATACCGGACACTTAGTTCCAGTCATGGATTTAAAAAGCGTTCGCGGTCACGTTTTCGGTCGCATCGCGTTTATCGCGGTTGCGGACATAACGGATGCCATTGCGGATGTCGCGGTCGTAAATTTTTTTAAATTCACACAACTTATTGTAAAATATAATAATTATAATTATAATTATAAAATGTTATTTTTAATGATATTTATAGTATTTTCTAAACAAAAACGGACATAAATTAAAATGGATTAAAAAATATCTATTATAAATTATAATTGTGAGATAGAAGATTAAATTTCTTATGATTTTATCAAAGAGTTCTTTTCCACCAGCAAACTCAAAAATAATATATATATATATAGGGTAAAACTTTGATATACAGGCTGTGTAAAATTAATTTTACACAAGCCTGTGTATTTACACTATAAAAACCCAAATCCTAAATTCCTAACCCTAACCCTAAAAAACTAAATCTTAAACCCTATACTCTAAATTCTAAACACTAATCTTAAATTCTAAACCCTACAACCTAAACCCCTAAATCCTAAACTAAACCCCTAACCCTTAAAACTAAAAGGCACGTGTAAACTAAAGTTTACACGGCATGTGTATCAAAGTTTTTTTCCATATATATATATATATATATTTGTTCTAATGGTCAATACCTAAATTAAAAAAATGGTCAAGGTAAATGTCAACAATGGGAAATTTTAATTATAATTATAAAAAAAATTCAACTCTTATAAATGGATTTAATTGAAAGAAAATAAGACTTAGAGGCTCAATTGGAAGTTTTGTTATAGATTTGAGAACTTAATTGGAAATAGAATAAAATAAAACATCTTAATTAAACTAAAAATCATCCTTAAAGGACTAAATTGTAAGAGTACTAAAACCTTTAAGCCTATCCAAAAATTCACTAAAAATTAAACCATTCTTCCCGCATTTACCCTTTTAATATTATAACTTCATCTTCAACCCCGAACCCATTCTCTGCAACATTTTCCCCCTCCCCTTTTCATCTCTGGCCACCACCGCGATTGGTCTGAAAATGGGGATAGCGTCTCGCTATCGTCGCAACCGAACGCTATCCCGTTATTTTGCGTCCGCGACAGCCCACTATCGTCGTGATTCTGTTGCCCACCGTGATTTCCTCCGATTGCGGTTTCGGACGACGGTGCGGCCGTAATTTTGTTGCCGCTATCGTGTTAGCGGAGCGCTATTTAAATCCCTGGTTCCAGTACTAAAGATAAGGGAAATTACCTCCAGTGGTCGAGCGAAATAGATCCTTGCCTTGCCAAGCTTCTAGCTAATCAAGTAAAGAAAGGTAATAAGACGGAAAACGGTATGAAATCTGCAGATATATGAGTGCCCTAACCGTCATAAACAAAAAGGTTGGGCTTGATTTGAAAAAAAAAATCTAATGAATCGGCTAAATACATGGGGGAAATAGTTTGAGATCTTAAAATAGCTTAGTGCGCAAAGAAGATTTAAGTGGGATGAGAAACGAAGGATTGCTAAGGTAATGTAAAATTTGAGGAGGGAATTTACTCTGGAATCTAGACCAATATAAAATTTGTATTTGATCGGTTGATGCATAAATTTTAAGTAACTTCATAGATCATTTAACTTCGTAGACCAATATAAATTTCTCATGTTTTGACATAATATACATATATGCACAAAGTATTTGGTTGTACGCTCTGATTGACTACTTTGTTTACAAGCATTTGGTTGATTGCTGCAGGTCATTAAAATGATAAACACGCCACAAAGAGCTAAGAAGCGATGCTTACGTAGAACTCAGACTGGTCCATGGTGAAGGTGGAAGGGTTTGAACTTATGATCACAGACGTGGCAAGTGGTTGTACATACTTAGACGTCGATGATAGTTGTTTGTTCTTTAAGATTTGGAGAAATGAATTAGAGCAGTGTAGAATAAGAATCTTACAATGTTTGTAATTTGTTGTTTCCATATATGAAAATTTTTTAGCATTGGAGTTTACGTGGTGTTAGATACTTTGATGGCCTCAAATATTTTTCTTGTGGATTTGAGAGCATTTGGTTTAAGCTTGCTCATATCACATTACATTCTTTTAACAGTGATGGGAAAATCAAATTGAAAAAAATGCTCTTTTGCGGCGTTTAGGGTTGAAAATGCCATTAATGGCTACACGTCTGCGGCGGTTGTTACGAAAAACGCCACTAATGGTTACACATTTGTAGTGTTTCCTATGAAAAACGCCACTATATACATTGTACTTCTTACGGCATTTGCTATGCAAAACGCCTCTAAAGAGAACATACTCGTAGCATTTTGAATATCAAACGCCGCTATAGAACATGATCTATTGCGGCGTTTTTCTCACACAAACGCCGCAAACGTTTGTGGCGCTGCTTTCAGCGGAACTTTTCGCGATGCTTTTTTAGCGCCAGGAGGGTTTTTAGCTGCGCTAAAAACTCCACTATAGGACTAAAAAAGCGACGCTAAAAACATGTTTTGCTGTAGTATTACCAAGTGAATCTTCACTCATAATTATTGTAAATCAAATTTAAAAAACAGTTTTTACCATGCGAAGATTCACTTGGTAAAAAGATGACATGAAAAAAATCAAAGAAATGGATGATTTTATTGGTTGGGATTATGGATAACATGGCGGGACGGGCCTATGATATAATTTCTCAGTAAACAAATGATAAAATATTTAAATAAAAAAATCACATACCGAAAACAAAATAAGCGTCCAAAACCCTCTTTTTGTATTGAGTTATTATTATATTGATTACTTAAAAAATATTTGAATCAACAACTAGCTGGTCTAGTGGATGAGACATTAAATCCCTTAAGTAAGGTTGGGAGTTTGAATCTTGGCATTGTGAATGGAGCAAATTAGGTTGGGAGAGTCGCCCCCATAACAGACTTCTACAGTACCCAATCCGAATTAGTTAGCCAATTGGTTTGATACGAATGGTTAAACTAAAAAATATTTGAAAAAATAGTGACATAAAAATAAATAAATCATTATTTAATTAATGGGTAAAGTACACAAATGGTCACTAAACTATCCCAAAAAATACAAAATGGCCACCAAACTTTCAAAAGTTACATAATGGGCATTAAACTTTAGTTTTTGTTACAAAATGATCACTGAACCATTAACTGTTGTTAACTGGGTGACATAACAGTTACGAAAGTTTGTATAACAAAACATTTAATCCTCAATATTTACACATTCAATCAATATAGACATCAAGAATGAGGGCTAAATTAGGACTAAATTAATTGAATGTGTAAATATGGAGGATTAAATATATTATTATTCAAATTTTTGTAACTGTAGCGTCATTCAATGAACGATAGTTAATGACTCAGTGACCATTTTATAACAAAACTAAAGTTTAATGCCCATTATGTAACTTTTGAAAGTTTCGTGACCATTTTATATTTTTTAGATAGTTTAGTGACCATTTGTGTACTTTACCCTTAATTAATTCATACAAAGAGAACATTACTCGAACTGGTCTTAAAACTTGAAACTTTCAAAGGCCGCTCTAAAAACCACTTACATGACATCTGAATGAACTTCTATGTCAATTTATTTTGGTCGATATGGGATGATTCATTTATATTAATTAAAATTAAATAAATTTTACATATCTTTATAAGTTTTTCTGCATATGACAAGGTATTATTATGAAAGATAATCTTGTCATTTATATAAATAATATTTAAAACTAAATATTTTAATAAATAAAATTTGTAAATTAAATATTTTGGTTAAAAACAATTGAAAGTGCTTTTATATATAATTAAATAGATGCATATAATTCATAAATTAAAATTATTAAAATTTGTGATTCATACGGTAATAGGTTAGGGACCATGCTAAATTAATAAGCTAATTACAATATTTCTATTTACTTTTGTTCTTTTTATCGAAAGAATATATAATTCTGTCTTGGATCATTACTCCCCCATACGGAATATGAAGTCACTATTTTATTGGTGTTTAATTTCCAGGACCTCGTTTTAAAACTCTAATTGTAACACCTTAGATCTACGGACAAACTGACCCAATCCGAGATGTCACATTTAGATTACAAGAGGGGCCTACAAATACAAATCCAAATAAAATAATTTGTTCTAAACAATTCCAATTGAAAATCGAATTTCAGAAACAAAAATAGAATTAAAAATTCTCATATTGAAATATACAAACGTGGTGTTATGACCTACATGCTCAATAAAACACAATTATTGTACTATGCAAGCATTTGATACTGGTGCTCCCAAATCTGATGTCCATGTCCTGAACAAAGCTCAGACCTACGAGGATGAATATTTTAATGAGCTTGAGAGCCAAGTAATACAGAACTACTAGAACGAATAAATATAAAATAGACCAGTAAAAATGACAGAAAATAAATAGAGTAGAATATCATGCAGAATTATTAAATCATACGTACCAAAACCAAAATCAAAATTGTAATCCTAAAACATACCTGAATCGCAGACGTAAATGTAGAATACATGCTATATATAATGATACAGAAGCATGCTATCATCGCTCGACCAAAAACAAAAAGTCATTTCTAGTGTGATACGACTAGGGATGTAATCGTCCAATATCGCAGAAGTCGATGCTAGTGCGTTACGACTAAATCTCAGAAGTCGATATCGGTGTACTTCAACTAGAAATGTAATAAAAAAACATCGTGTATGTACGTCATACATTCGTATACAGAAACTCATAATCTTATAACTCACGACCTCTCATATCGGATTTCAAAATTCACAGAGTTTCCCAAAACTTGAATGAAACCCCTCGAGTCAAATCATGGCTGCCAAGCCTTACAAAAGATCTAAAGATTCTCGGAACAATAATTTATTAGATCTGATGCAACACTCGTTATATGGCCTAGACAGATAAACCCGAATACCAGATGCCACATTGATCACTAAAGTGATCCAATTTAATATATTTACTAAATTGTAACCTAATTTAAAATTTCTCATAACAAAACCAAAAATCAGAATAAAGTCAAGCAACCAAATGGGCTAGAGTCCTAATCATACATTACAAACATCGAGTAAATCTTAAGTCATACAAGGATAAATTTGATATTTCACATGCATCATTACAAATTACATGTAAAAACCCAAATCCAATAGCATCATGAAAATCCTCGTGTTCAAAATAGGTAACCCGTCAAATTTTACCATAAACGGACTCCTCTAACAAGTTCAATTTTAAAAATGAACCAAAATACAGGGACTAACTTGAAATTAAGGGTCATATCATTATATTTAATACATATTAGACTCACATGCCAAATTTCAACTCAATTGAACTTCTAGAACTCGTTCAATTGTTATTTAAAGTTTTAGGACTAAAACGCAAAGATTATAAAATCTGATTTTTTTCCTCCAAACATCGAATCTTATTTCAGTACCGATAGTGATGGTCAGTACTGATACTCCCTTTGGTTAGTACCAGTATTCAGTCTTTAGTACATGTACTACCTTCAACCAATACCGTTACTAGATCATCCAGTATCAGTACTTAACTGCAGAAATTGCATATTTGAGTTCTAAAATAGTCTAAAAGCATCCCAAATCACTACTGAACAACCTAGACATATTACTAATATTTAATGAGAATAAAATACATATAAAACATATTACTAATATTTCATGAGCATAATATATATATATATAACACTTTCTCACCGTCATCAAAAGTTAACTAGTCAAGAATCTATAAGTAAAAGTACAAGTCATACAAAGTATAATACTTCTAATCCAATATAAACTCCTAATGACCACTTAAGCACATCATGCACTTTTAACCACATAGACACCACATGCTTGTGCTTTAAAACAAACTCAAAGTATTCAAACAACAACATAGCATGGATTTCACAATAAAACTAGGAAATCATCATAAATTCTTCCTAATCCAAATAACCAAAGTCAAATTCACATCAATCGCATACAACTATCATGCAAACCATATACATATCATAAAAGTCTAACAAAGTAACTTGTTAAACAAACCCCAAGTATAATGGCCTACATTATCTTATTACATCATATTTTAGAAACAATCTCCACGTACTTTATATTTTTGCGAAGTCTTTGGATCACTTTCCTTGCCTCAACACAGCCCTAATTTAACCTCGACCCTCTGCATTGATGTAAGAAAAATGAGTGCAAGCTATTATAGATTAGTGAGTTCTCTTAAACACCAAAATAGTTATCAATGCATTGGTTCAAAATAAAGTAAGTGTAAATTTTTAAATCATTCATAAAATTTAGAATTTAATCACTTCAAAATCACCTTTATGCTGGAATTTACTCCAAATTAATCTTATTCAAAACCATCTCATATAAGGTGTACAAAATATGCTTTGACAAAACATATAGTTCATCAAAAGAGATATATTGGCATTTTGTTCATGTGACTCATTCATATCATAAAAATCTCATCGGATACACGGATCAAATGACTTATCAAAATGTGGGCTTGAGTCTCCACCCCGTCTTACTCAAATAGGACCCATGATTGCTAGACTAACGAGCCATTTGAATCCACAATCGATAGATTAACGAGTCCTTTCGATTTAGTACGATTGATCGATTAGACTAACAAGTCCTTAGCACATATTATACATATTCTTGTTGACTATGGCATACCAACTATATTAGAAGTGTTCACAATGCTTGTAAGCCAATATATCCAACTTGAAACATATTTACTTACTGTTTTTATATTTAAAAACACAATCATTTCCTTACAACTTTTATGTTCAAAAGCATTTTCACAAATCTTATCAGAAATTCATGTGTGCACTTGAAAGTATTTTCTCATGCCTTATGCATTTCAAATCATATCATATCGTATTAGGATGCATAAGAAACAGTAAGCAATTGCTTCCACTGTAACACCCATGATCCGGATGTCACAATTTCGGCCTCAAGCCCAAACTAAACCATAAAATTTTTCAAACTAGGTTTAGCCCACACAAGTTATTTTCCAAAATATTTAGATCCAATAGTTAAAAACATAGATAAACAATTAAAATCGTTACAAGGGAGCTCACATTAGTTTAAAACAATTAAACATTAGCCTTAATTAATACAATTTCAAAAGTAATAGTTACAGACTTGACCCCGTAAGATCCTATAAATACATGGCCCACTAAACACAAGTATCGTACTCTGAAAATCTCCACATGCTGGAATCTCGTACTGATAGTACTCAACAAACCCACGAACCGACGATCAACCTACGCGCAGAAACAATGATTTCGAGCGCTGAGCTTACAAAGCTCAGTGGTACACATATACTCTACTATATTTTATGATAATCATAAACATAAGCATGCAAGCTAGTATGAGCAATAAAGGAAGATAAATAAACACATGGCGCTACCATTATGCACCAAAACACATGCTTTCATCATAGCAATCATCATACGTGGCCCACAAGGCCCAACTATACTTAGGATCTCACCAGATCAGCCGAGCTAAAGAACACAAAGTCATAACCATAAACCTGGAGTGAGACACGGTGCCACACAACTTCGGGAACATACACTCTGAGTAAGGCCTAGTGCCATACAGCTTCTAAAATATATACTCTTTGGGTAAGACTCTGTGTCACACAACTTTGGGAATGTACACCCATACTCAAAATCTCTCGTCGAGCATCTTCGAATAAGACCTGGTGCCATATAGCTTCAGAAACGTACATTCGGCATCTCAACCATGGTGTTGCAACACTCTTTCTCTGGGTATTCGGATCCCAATAATCAAAGGTAGCACAACCAAATAAGTGTCCAAACAGAACGCAACACAGGCACAATTACCACACAGCACACAAAGTTTACATGATTACCAAACTTTAGGGTTTCTATCAATTATCAGGCCTCTCATTTCGGTTTACCAACTTGTTAATATATTATGAAAGTGCACGTTAATCATCCTCGCTAATTATCCTTATTAACCCATATTATCTCATTATTATCCCACGTCAATTTTCATCTTTTATTAGCATTATAAAATATTTCGTTTAGTAAGTACTTGTACTCAAACACGAGTATCGATACGGTACCCTCGGGTACCAGTACTTATATGCGTTCTGATACTGGTATAACTTACTGGAAATCCTTAATTTCAACAAATACCAGTATGGGTCAACATGTACCGATATGGTTCCCAATCACATACCAGTATAGCTGAAGCTTGTATCGATACCTTATACACGGGTTTGTACAATTCTGAATTACAGCCTTATAAAGCTTACTCGATCCCTAAAGCTTATGAGAGTCATTAGATTTTGTTTACTAACGTATTTAATCAAATAATATTAATTATCGGCCTCAAGACCATTTATTCAAATATTTAACTCTTAAGCATAATTCTCATCAAATCTCATCAATCTATTCGAACAAGCATACAAGACATCACAATTATTTCAATCAAACAATCATCAAGTAATCATATGACATCTCAAATGACCCTACACGATCTCTAAAGCCTTCACAAGTCTCATCATACTCACAGTATTATCATGCATCTCATAAATATTGATTCTTAATATACCGGTCTTTACTCATGTTTATTCATCGTCTACCTATTTTGCAGATACTAACATGCAAAGCAATCACATTTATGATGCTCATGAAGCGATAGGAGTTTGAGGTGTACCAATCTTAAGCCGATATCGTTAAACTCTCTATTTGAGCTTCTCGAATATTCCACTTGACCCAAAATCTAATCTCGAATAATTCTCGTATGAAAATGAATATGAAAATACATTAATTCTAAGCATATTCTATTTAATTCAAAAGGTTAAAAGAGTAAAAATAGCTTACCGAGTTCAAATTTGGCAAAACAGACTGCTTCAATGGGTCCAAAGCATCAATAAACCTCTAGGTAAGGTCCCTTGGAAAATGCCAACAGACTGTCAGCGCTGGTTAACGACCTGTTCAATAGTTTGGTGATCCAATATGGCGCGGTGCATGGTAAGCTCAGTACACCCCAAGTATATGATCCAGTGTGCACAGTGTACTGTAGCATCGGTGCACCCACGGGAAGTGATCCCATATAGCAGAAAGCAAGTGCACTTGGGTACAAGATCCTGTGAGGCGCGGTGCACTGGATCATGGTACACCCGTTTGGCCAGATGCACGCCCACTCATGAGGACGGCGCGTAGGAGGCCTTTTAGTGGCCGAACGGCGACAGCGAGCTCTAGTCCCACAGTTTTTCAACTGGTGATCACGCCACTGGCCTTCATTTTTGGTTTTGGCCATTGGAAATACTCCGTTTTAAGTTTGGCTGATCTTTTTTCTCTCACCCACTTCGACAACGGCTTTGGTGATGACAGTAACAACCAGTTAACTCATCTCGACGAGCCTAACCTAATAGTGTCGACGGTGAGACCTCATGACAATCGAATATCCTTCAATTAAAGTAAAACCTCTCTCTAAAACCCTTTTTCTTTTTCTCCTAATCCAATAATCTCTATCCCCTATTATTATACTGATTTTTTGTTTTTCCTCTCTCTTCATATAATCTCTTCCCCTTTTTCAACCACACCCACTATTTAAATTTGAAACACTGCCAATAAAATCCATTCTCTCAACTTGAATAAAGCTATTAAATAAAGGCCCAAAGCCCATATCTAAATTCTTTAATTGGGCTCCCAACATAAAGACCCAGTACTCGGGTTTGAGACCTAATTTGCTAACCCAAAAGTTGGGTCGTTACTCTCCCCACCTTAAAAGAAATTTTGTCATCGAAATTTGTATCCACAAAACCAATGAAGATGTTGAAAGTTCTCTAACTCCTTTAAAAACTCTCGATGCGCTACTCTGATCTTTCAAAATTTATAACCATATAGCCTTTGTCTTCTAACGGTACAAACATAATCTTAACTAATTCTTTCCCTTATGAGGAATCCATCCTCACTCGGTACCTCACAGATAACAAGCAAAACTAACTATACCCCGTCAAAAGTGTCACACAATAAGTCATCAAAGAATCTTAACTTATACTGCAGAACTCAAAAGATTGTTGCACAACAAAATCCTTTCACCATTCTGTGGGATCCAAAAGAACAAGAAGTTAAGTAGTCACTGCAACCAAAACAAAAAATTCCTCACGTAGCGACTCCCTAAAGGAGACTCTAACTCTAATGTCATACTTTATCAAAATCATTGCTTGTCTGGTGCAAGACTTCTGAAATAAATGGCATCTCAACTCGCCTTAAGCACTTACCTTAAACTCAATGTGATAACTCATATCGACAACTAAAGTAACTCCCAAAAACTCTGCTCACGCAAGAGTCTTACACTCTAAACTATAACATTTCCAGAAAAACACGTCATTTATACCCTCATTCAGATCTTTAATCACACAAAATCCCACCAAGGGATAGGGTCTCATCACAAACCTCAAATCTCGCATCAAAAGATAGCATATACACACCACAATACTGTACAATGCAACCCTCAATCCATCCAAGAAGACTTCCTATCTGGAACATGCCTTTGTCAAAAATAATAAACAATACTTACCAAGGGAAATACCATTACTCAAAGAAATCCTATCGAAACTATACGCTCACAGTCCTTTGCAAGATCCACAGTCATCAATTTAATTTCTGCTAAGGAACATCAAAGCGTCCTAACAACTCTGAAGAACTCAATGTTTGACTCCCAACTGATAACGAGTCAACCATGTAACACTATCTCAAACACATGACTCTACACTGTCTTCCAAAGAGCACGTAGCACGGGCACAGTTACCACACAACACACAACGTTTACATGATTACCAAACTCTAGGGTTTCTATCAATTATCAAGCCCTCCATTTCAGTTTACCAACTTGTTAATATATTATGAAAGTATACGTTAATCATCCTCATTAATTATCCTTATTAACCCATATTATCTCATTACCATCCCACATTAATTTTCATTTTTTATTAGCATTATAAAATATTTCATTTAGTGGGTACCGGTATTCGAACACTAGTATCGATATGATACCCTCAGGTACCGGTACTCACACACGTACTGGTACTAATATAACTTACTGAAAATTCTCAATTTCCACAAACACCGATATGGGTCACCCGTACCGATACGGTCCTCAATCGTGTATCGGTACAGCCGAAGCTTGTACTGATACCTTATACACTGGTTTGTACAATTCCCCTGAATTACAGTCTTACAACGCTTACTCGATCCCTAAAGCTTATGAGAGTCATTAGATTTTCTTTACTAATGCATTTAATCAATTAATATTAATTATCGACCTCAAGACCATTTATTCGAATATTTAACCCTTAAGCATAATTCTCATCAAATCTCATCAATCTATACGCACAAGCATACATGACATCACAATTATTTTAATCAATCAAACAATCATCAAGTAATCATACGAGCATCTCAAACGACCCTGCACAGTCTCTAAAGCCTCCACGAGTCTCACATACTCATAGCATCATCATGTATCTCATAAATATCGACTCTTAATATACCGATATCTACTCATGCTTATTAATCTCTACATATTTTGTAGATACAAACATGCAAAGCAATCACATTTATGATGCTTATGAAGCGATAGGAGTTTGAGGTGTACTAACCTTAAGCCGATATTGCTAAAATCCTCATCTGAGCTTTCTAAACATTCCACTTGACCAGATATCCAATCTTGAATAATCCTCGTATGAAAACGAATACAAAAATACATTAATTCCAAGCATCCCCTATTCAATTCACAAGGTCAAATAAGTAAAAAACAGCTTACCGAGAACGAATTTAGCAAAATGGACTGCGCCAGTGGGTCCGAAACTGTAACCTTCTCGACCCAACCTAGATGCCCGACCGAACCGAGTAAGCTACATTAGGTTTGCCAAAGAAAACCGAAGAAAGATTACGAAAATCGATCCATTTTTTCCTTTATCTTATCTAGATGCGTATTATTATTCCTAAGTGATCATGCTTGCAACGGATGAGATTTCAAAGGAAACAGACCACGGAAAGGCAACCGATTGTATACAATTCACTTTAGGGACTAAAACATAAATCTTGTAAAATTAAGGACAATTACCAGAATTGGGGTTACCAATCCTTAATTAGTCAGATTACATACTTGAATATTAATTCTTGACTCAAACTGACCATCCAGACTTACACAATTGACAAAACAAGATTTAAGGACAAAATTGAAAGAAAACAGAACTAAACTTCCACGGCATTAACTGAATTAATAGCCAGTCGTATCGATATGGTGCTTATTATTGACCAGCCCTGTTTCGGTACACCATGTAACGTACCCGTACGCTTGGTTGACTTTGAAGTCCAAGTTGAGAATGTTTAATAACCGTACCGATACGGACACCTAGTGTTCCGGTACGCGGGTTTTGTCCCAAAAAGCATTTTCCAATAACGTAAAAGCGTACCAGTACACCTCGAGCTGTACCGAAACCCCAAGCCAATTCTTTCCTAGCCATACCCATACGTTCCCCGCGTATCGGTACGCATGGGTCTGTAATGTCATTTTTAGCTGGTTTTTCACTTAAATTTAGGTGCATTTGGTTCCTAACAAGCCACATACATGCATTCAAACATCCATCATATCATACTCCATCATTTGCACCAAGACTTAGCAACCATAACAATTCAATTACTTCCAAAAGATCAATCTATAGACATGCTCCCTAAAACACTTCAAATGAACATTTCCCAACATATGCGACATTCCAACATATTTCTAGTACCATAATCAACATGATAGACTCATCAAAGCATATCATTCAACCAAAGCTATCTAGATGTGTACCTAGGTAATCGCCTAGCATCAATCATAAGCATAATCATTAACAAGTTCATCATCAATAATCCAAGTCCAAAACACAGCATTAACCATGCTTAAAACTAGGGGAAAAACAGAATTACATATCCTAAAAAAATGGCGAACACATTGCCTTATTAACCGAAAACTAAAACCGAGTTCGTATTCAAAGTAGTCTTGTCCTTGGATCACTTAGACTTTGCCTTTGCTGCCCCCAAACCTCAATGCTCTGCATCATTAGGAAAAAAAGAGCGTAAGCATACATGCTTAGTGAGGATGCTCTTAAAACAATGATGCAATTAAAACCTTTGAAAACCAAACACTTGTTTTCAAACCATGCTTACAACCAAAGCATCACGTTGATTCCAAATCAAAACATGCATATCAACATTATGCTAAGACTTTATAAACCACATGCTTAAATCCCAAAGCATTAAATCATATTACCATGCTTAAATCCCAAAGCATTACAAAATAGGTTCAACACATGAACTTCCATATATTGGCATTTATAGTGACCCCTGGTACACAGCCCTTACCTCGGATAGTCACCCCTATCCATATACATATCGGATACACGAATTCTCATACCATGCCTAGTTAAACTGCATGATATCACAAACCTTGGCAAGTTAAACCACAAGATTTGACAACCTCGCCTAGTTAAACCGCGAGTTTTACCGACATTGCCTAGTTAAACTGCAATGTCACCATCATCTTGGGCTGCCTAGTTAAACCGCATACCCCAAGTGATGTCCCCATAGTCCGAGTGGCCCAGTTAAATCGCCATACCTCAAGGACTTACGACCACGATCAATTTTTAGTATATATTATAGTGCACTTTAATCCTATGGCATGCCAACTATATTTGATTGTTTCTTACCTTGTCACATAGCCAATATATCATTTCCAAAACCATTTACTCACTGTTTTACAATGCATTAAACAAAAACCACATATGCAAACCATATTGCCCAAGCAATAACCCATTCCTAACCGGAAAGAAAATCAATGCTCACTAGCATTTCATTTACATTTAAACCATTGTATATGTATTCAAAACCATGTATTTACAGTAAGTAAAACAAACCATGTTTAAAACCTAAAACTTGTAATCAATCATGCTCATATCCAATCCGATATTAAGAGAAAGAGATGGAAACTTACTTCCGAGCTTAGTTAAGTGTTTCACGTTTAACCTAAACTCCCAACATCATTTGCAAACCTTTAAGAATCACTTAAAACCAGTTTCCACTCACTGATTTCACTTCGTTTTGCTCGCCAATGCAAAACAAGCTCCCAGCAAGCTTCAATCCACTTCAAGCAACTTCGCCTCGATTATTCATGTTTTGATCACACAAATCTAGAGGAAACATGCATCAAAATTCATCCAACCCACTACCTTTAAGCAAAATCCCGCAACTCACAGGTTACCCACTCAAAAACCATCCGAAACTTATCGAAATCAACCTCAAACACCTTCCAATCTTAACCCAGCCACAAAATAATGATTCAATACATCAAACTTCATCAATTAACATCTAAAAACCCTTTTACAACGTCCTTTTACTTCCAGCAATAATTAAACACCAAAAACCCTTTAACTAACAACCTTTAATATTAGAGATTCAACTAGTTTCGGGATTACAATGTTAAATCCAAGCTTCTAACATTATTAAAAATCAAAATCATGATCTAACCTGATCAAGAACCCATCAAAACAGATCCAATTCGAAAATCTACTAATTTCACTAATCAAAACATAATTAAACCAATTTTCCTCAATTAAACTATCAAAATTCATTAGGAATCAATTGTAAAGGATCGCCAACTTGAGAATTTCAGTAAAGAACCTTTCATTAGAGGAGAAGAATGAACCTTACCTCTAATGGATGCTTTCTCCCTTAATTGGCTGATTTTACATGAGAAAACAAAGTTAAAACAATAAGGTTTTGTTTAGAAACCATTAAGAATCCATTAGGGGTCAAAAGATTTAAGAAAAAGAAGATTTATCTGAAGATTTAGAAGAAGAGAATAGTGTTTGGCTGGAGAGATTTTGAGAGAAAAGGTTTTTGAGAAAGTTAGTTACGTAAATTTTGTTTTAAAAGAATTAATTACCAATTAATTATCCCCAACCTATTTTATTTTCCTAAACACATTTAAAAATAGTCAATTAAAGGATAAAGTATGAAATTAGAATTTTGTCTATTAGCTCCTTAAAGATTCAAAGTTTTGAGCCTTTACAAAACAACCACTAAAAATAGATTCCAAGGTTTGCATTTTGGTCACTAGTTCAAAATGTTCGATTTCCAAACACACATTTTTCAAAAATTGATTTTACCACAATCATTAATATATTAAATAATGATTTTAGTGCATTTTTCCATATTTTTATCACCTTCAAAAATATGTAATCCGATTTAATCCCGAAACTAACTTGAACCTCTAATACCAGTCCACCGAACCCTCGAATCGAACCCCAAAACCGCTAGACCCAAACCTGGGGCATTATATGAACGTCAAGAAACCCCCGGGTAAGGTCCCCTTAAAAATTCAACGACCGGTTAATGCTGGTCAACGGACTAGTCAACAGTCTAGTGATCCAGTGTGGCGCGGTGCATGGTAAGCTCGGTGCACCACAGGTATATGATCCAGTGTGCGCAGGTGCACTATAGCCTCAGTGCACCCGCGGGCAATGATCCCATGTAGCAGGGAGCAAGTGCACCCTGGTACAATATCTAGCGTGGTGCGGTGCACTAGATCAGAGTGCACCCGCCTAGCCAAACGCACACCCACTTGCAGGGGCGGTGTGTGGGAGCCGTTTCGGTGGCCAGGCGGTTATGGTAAGCTCCAGTCCCGTAGTTTTCCAACCGGTAAGAATGTCGGTGACCTCTATTTTTGGCTTTGGCCGCTAGAAATGCTCTGTTTTGAGCTTGTCTGATCTTTTTTTCTCTCACCCCTTTTGACGGTGGCTTTGGCGATAACGAGACGACCATCGGTTGACTCGTCTTAACGAGCCCGACCCAATAGTGTTGGTGGTGAGACCTCACGGCGGTCGAATCTTCTTCAATTGAAGCAAAACCTCTCTCTCTAACCTCTTTTCTTTTTCTCCCATTCCAATATTCTCTCTCCCCCATTATTATTCTAATTTTTCCTTTTTCCTCTCTCTTCATAAAATCTCATCCCTTTTTCAACTACACCCTATTTAAATTTCAAACATCACCAATAAAATCCATTCTCCCAACTTGAATAAAGCCATTAAATAAAGGCCCAACGTGTAATACCCTGAAAATATTTTTTTAGTTAGTTAAGGATTTATATGAAGTTTGATCAGAATCTGAAAGGAATAAGACCTAGTGACCAAAATGACACTTTAGTAAAAGTTTGGGGATTAAAGTGTAAAATATTAAGTAAGTGGTTTTATTTGGTATAAAGGTGAATCTGATCAAAATAAGAATTTTGTTATCAGATTTGGAAATTAAGATGCAGTAGAAGGTATCGATTTTGGATCGAATAAAATTGTTAAGTGTGCTCAGGCCAGAGTAGCACTAAGATAGGTGACCTTTGGGAAGGTCCCATGTCCGTATTTTTTATCGATATAAATGACTCAGAAAAATTAGGAATAATTTATATGAATATCTGTTGAAGGATTTTTAAGAAAATTTTATTCGATAAAGATTTCGGGTAATTATCGGTATTTTAGATCGAGTCAAAGTTTCAGATTTTGACTCCATAAATATGAGAGATTTATTATGACAATATTATTATTTATGGATTTTAAAGATATGAGATTTTTGGATTAGTTCGAAAGTTCGATCAATGAAAAATCGTATTAGGTGATTATCGGGTAATTGGATAGAATAAAATATCATAAAATAAAATTTTATGATTTCTTTGGGAATGGCCGGTTATGAAGGAACCAGATTGGTTCAAATGTAATGGAATAGAAATTTTAAAGAAGGCTTGTAAATATGAATTTGGTTGAGGGACAATTTAGTAAAATGAATTTAAAATTCATTTTAATTATACAAGTGGAAATATTAGATTAAAACGAGTATATTAGTTTATAAAATGAACAAAAAAATGTGTTCATCTATTCCTACGTATGTCGTGGGGGAGAAGAAGAAGGGAGAAAAAGAATACATCAAATTTTAAGCTTGATTTGGAAGGGTTACAAGTAAAATCAATGTATGATGCTTTGGGAAAAAAATTATCTATGCTTAATTCTCCTCCTTTTGGTAGTAGTTTTACATAGCAAAGTGAAGTATAGATTATGTTCTTGAAGAGAAGGAAAATTGAATTCATGAATGCATGATGGAATTAAAATTTGATTTGAGTAGATTTGATGTTGTTGGTATGAAAATAAGCTTGATTTGGAATTAATTTTATGTTTAAATACATTAACCCTAACCTAAGTTTTGGGAATTTGGTTAGGGAATTGAATCAAGGATGAAAATGAATGAATTATGAAACTAGAAGCCTTGTTTTGATGTTAGGATGATTAAATTCCCTTTGTTATGTCAAGTGGTCAATTTGGCTAGAATTGAAAATATAGGGGAATTATTGTGAAATTTATTCTAGTATTAGAATTGAAGTTAGGAAGTAAAGGATTAAAATGACAAGAAAAGAAATAGTGAAGGACCATTTCAAAAATAGGAGTTTTTGTAATGGACCAATTTGGTCAAAGCTTATAATTCAAGGTAAAATTTATAGAAATGTTAGAAATGAATAATTAGTTGATTTGTACATGAATTCAATTACAATAGTGAAATTAGTGACTAAAGTGTCATTAATGGTTGAAAGGCAAAAAATGAAAGTTAGTGAATAACAAACGAATTATGGAATAATTTTTATTCAAGCATGAATAAATTATTTGATGTACAAAATGGTCACTAAGGACCTTAGGACTAAATTGGCAATCACACGAAAATTGGGGGGAAATTTCAGAAATATTTTATATTCAAATAATTGTGTTTTGTAAATTAAGTTAGCAACGTTAGATTTGAAACTAACAAATGTATGGTAATGTATGTATTCGATTGGTCTTCTACATTTCTGAGGGAGACTAAGGGAGACACAAGTATTAGAGGAAAAGAAAAGATTACCGAATAAACTTAGTGAGGCTACTTTTGTATTGCTACAGGTGAGTGCGTTATTTATGTATATGTTATTTAAAAAAAGACTTGTGATAAGTCGACCTTAATATAGAAATGATTTATATTGCTTTGAAGCATATGGATTTGATGTATAAAATAGCTAAGGCAAGTGGCATATGTTCTATATATGAAGGAAGTCAGGGTATAAATTGCCCACTTTGATTTCTTGATGATATATGATTATGATGAAATATGGGATGTGAATTGCCCGTTTACAAGAATGATGATGATTGACTTATAATGAAATGAACTGCCCAAGTATTATGTTATGAGAGTCCATGGTATAGTTGGATATCCATAGAGTCTTTAGCAGCTGCATCACTCAAGTTATGATATGATTACATGTTTTGTGACTACTATGGTGTCACATACATCTTGGGGACCCAAGCCCTTGGTGTGCACCCTGGGGATCCAAGCCCATAGTGCTAATGGCACTAACAAGGAGCTTTAATGAGGAGCAAAGAGCGTCCTCGAGTACATACTCATTTACAAGTTCACGTTAGACACTCAAGTGTCTTATTCATGTGACTCGAGTACCTTGATCTCATATTATTTACTTTGGGCTATCTTTAAAAGAATGTTATACTGTAAATGATTACATGATAACTGATCAATACTGATAACATGATATTTATATTTGTTTTATGATGTGATATAAATTGTATTGGGATCGCTTGCTATTTTGCAAGAATTGCATTGCATTTCCATATGATATATTGTACTGCATTATTGCATGTTTTAATTAAGTTTATTTGCCTCACCAAGTCGTTACTTAGCGTGTGTTTTATTTCACACGTAGGCTCTCCGAATTAGACTAGCGAGGAGGAGCTGTTCTTTTGGAGTCAAGTTATTACAGTAAGTTACACTATGTACATCCTTATCGTAGTTTGATAAACTAGTGGGCATGTAAATATTTTTAAAGCGAACTGTTTTGTATAACTAAGTTTTAACCTGGATGTATGATAAAATAGATGTATTATCTTGATTATTATCTTGAAATTATGGACTAAGGATATTAGTAGTAAAAGTACCTTGATTATTATTTACCGCGTAACAGTTTCAAAATAAAAAAAAATTCTAGGCAACACATATAGTTTTCATCCAGAATTGTATTTTCATTTTAATAACCGGCTTATACGTTTTACAAACTAATTCAGGGTCGAAACTAGCTACAACTGGATGACCCAGTTTTAATTGATAACCAAAAAGGGATTAATTACTGAACTAGTTTTGTGAAATGATTTATTTAAAAAAAATAAGTCTAGATTTCTGAAATACGACTTCGTGTCATCTTTAATGTATATTCAGCCTACGAGCATACGTTAAGGGTGTCACACAACACCTATATCCAAATTCTTTAATTGGGATCCCAACATAAAGGCCCAATACCTGGGTTCGAGACCTGATTCGCTAACCCGAAATTCGGGTCATTACATCCACGTACCATCATATCACATTCAAAATATTTCACACTTTGCTTGAGCAAAAAAAAAAAAACAATTTAAAGCTGAAACCTAAAAAACCTTCCTCTTGAGCTTAAAACAACGTTTTAGGGTATTCTTAAGCTCCCGTAAACACTTTGGAATTGTGCTTGAGAGTAGCACCCAAGTAAACACTCACCATAGCACTTTCGCACTATTGTAGAAAGCTTTCATCGTTTGCTCCAATTCTTGCCTTAGCTTTCACCTTTTGAATCTGAATCTCTGAAGTAAATAAATTTGGAAGTGTTCTTGAAAAATCTACGTGAAATTTTGAGAAGAAAAGATGAGAGGGAAATGGAGAATTTTTGGTGTTTTAAAAAGAAATTAAGAGTAGAATTAGTTAGGAGAATAAAATGGAAGCATAAAGAATCCATTTTGAGTTTAGAAATCAAAGAGAAGAAGTAAAATGAAAATGGAAAATGAATAGCTCTTGCTCTGCTCAAATCGTCGGGTAGTTGAGAAATATGGGAGAGAATTTGGATTAAAATCACTTTATGGTAAAATTGCTTCTTAAAAGATTCATATTTTGTAATCTTCCTAATTTGATTTTTTTTCTTTTATAAAATAGTCACTAGACTTTCAATTAAAGCAAATTAGCTTAATTAAAGCTATAATTAATAACTTCACATTTTAATAAAATCAAATATCAAATTTTGAAATCATTTTGGCTTACCGAAATAGTTAATATAATAAGAATATATTTTCGGAAAATCCCAGAATATTCTTTTTTTTACAATAACAACTGTATTTTATTAAACCATGGAAGATATCTCAAATACAACGCATCCAAAAGGGATAATAATGGGACTAGTCCACCAAAATCTCATACAAAACCTAAGGGAGTAAATACTTCTATAGAGATTAGCATACTGACAAAATCCAGAAGCCTTCCTGAATCTCATTGTCTCTATCCAAACAAGATGCTTTACGGGTGAAAAAGAAGTGGTGAGAGAACCAAACTAGCAGATAGATTGCTCCGCTACCAAGGTCTGATTACATCTACAAAAACCATCAACCAAGTGGGGATTTATCTTTCTATGACCTCCGACAGAATCAAAATTAGAAACTAGCGCCATGAAGATCTCTGTACAAGCACCGAACGACCTCTAAAGTATGTTGAAATCATGTCAAAACGACATATGAAACGAACCACAAAAACAAAGAAAAAGTGTGCCACAAAGACAAAGGGAACACGTGCCACAAGGACAGAGATTCTTATTAAAAAATAAAAAAACAAGAAAATAGGGAACCCCGATGGTCGACAACCAATACTAAAATGGGTTGTCGATCACCAGCAAAGAAAACAAATGAAGAAGAGGCTTATTCTATTTTGGGCACCCATTTTGAAAAAAATGTTATCCTTGCCACTTACGTTTTCGATTGTTATTGTTTTGGTCACCAGAGTGTTAACCTCCGTTAACACACGTAAATACAATGTTGTGGCATGCTAATAAAAGAAATTAATTTCTAATTTAACCTCTAAACTTTCAAAACTTTATTTTTTTCACTATCTTCTCAAAGTTTTTGATTAAAAAATATACAAGAAGAATGTTTTTTCAACAGCACTCTATCAGCACTGCAATGGAAAAGACTTAACAAGTTACAAGAACACGAAATACTATCAAACACCTGAGGCAACTTTGTAAGAAAAGAAGTACTATTTTTCACAGTTTGTGGATTTATTAAACCCCCAGGAAATGACAGGAGGTCAGGAACTCGGGTTACGGTAGCATTTAAATCAAAAGCAGGAATCATATCGATTAATAATAACCTATATAAAAAATACTAATATCAACTCCCTCAATATTCATTGAATAAAGCCATCTAAAAACATGAAAAGATACAAAAGATTTTAAATGATTAGTACCCGCAGAAGCTTAGTTACCATAAATCAAAATCTGGAATATAAGATATACTTGCTTTCAATTCAAAAGACTGCAGGTCGCGTGTAAGCTGCTCAGCATTGATTCCCTCACGTGCAAGTAACCTTAAAATGCAATTATTCCATTAGGCAAACAAGAAATCTGGAGAAGTAAACGAAAGATAACCTCTCATATTGTTGTTTAAAACCCAAGTCTGCAACTAAGAACTTCCTCTCACTTTCTAAGCCAACATGCTGTCAAAAACGTTGGGAATATGGTAAAAAATAAAATTTTGAAAGTTTAAGGGTTAAATTGAAATAATTTTTTTATTAATGTGCCATGTCATCGTATTAAGGGGTATTAACGGAGGCTAACACTCAGGTGACTAAAACAGTAACGATCGAAAACATAAGTGATAAAAATAATTTTTTTTCAAAATAGGTGACCAAAATAGAACAAATCCTAAATATAAAAGACCTCCGGTAAAGTTTACCTTATTATTAAAGGTACAACCTAGACAGTCCGAATAATTATTCAGGTCTTACGAGGGTTATTTTGGTAATCAGAACCTAAGGGCTATTTTGATCATTTGCAAGCAAATGCATTTTGGTCGTTTATCCCACGATGTTATTTTGGTCACTTAGATCAATTATGCAAAACTTTGGTTTACAAGGAAAATCTACAAATTACGAGGGTTGAAACGGTTCATCAGATCACTCAAATGATTATGTAAGTCAACGAGTTGGTCCGAAATCCTAACGATTCAAAAAGGCTCAAACGGATATATTCCAACATTTCATGACCCAAAGTATTGAAAGTCTTCATAGAGTTTCAGAAGTCATATTAGAGTATCGAAACCCTCATGCAACTATAGAAATTTGACAACAATTTCTAGAGCATGATTAAAGTTTTCAGTTGTCACACTCTCCTTCTTTTAGGTTGTGGGTTCAAGACTCATTAGGACCAAAATTTTTCTCCCCTCTCTTAAGTAGAAATTGTTCAAAAAAAAATATCGAAACTCGAACTGAACTTGAAATCTCAACATTTTATATTTAGCGGAAAATTTTGAGGTATCGAAACCATTCCCCGAAACTTTCACTAATTGGCTTGGAAAAGGTTCTCTAAACCCCTATACCAAATCCATAACTCGAACGCAATACACACATCTAATAGAAATTAAGGCAATCATTGATCACACAATTGTGATTTAATCAAACATACACAGTAATCATGCATCATATTTATCACCAATCAAACATACAAACTTGATTTATATAGATTCAAAGAGGTAGTTAAATATTTCCTCACAGTCAAGCTACAATAATCGACTTCGAACGAGCCTCGTCAAACCTTCCTAATCCGATATTCGAAGTCCAATATCTTCAAATACATAGCAATGCAAAATTACATCAATAACCGTATTAAAACAAATAATCAAACTAAATCTTGGAGTCAAACATGGAAAAAGCTTCTCGAGTTTGAATTTAGCGAAACATGCTACAAAAACAGACTCAGACATTGAAAAACTTTTTGAGTAGGGTATTTTAAAAAAGTCAACTGTCTATCAGCGCTCAACAACTAATCAATGCGGCTCGATCAACGACTCTGTGGCTCGGATCAAACGACTAAATGGCTTGGGTTAAACGACTAAACGACTTGACTTGGAGGCTGGCTTCACCGTTGTTGGAGCATGCCCACTCACAGGCAGCAACACTTGCAGCAGCTTCCGACTGCGGGATTTCATGACCAGCTCTAAATCTACTTGTTGGAAGCTGGGGAGTCCTGTGATGACGTTGGTTCTTGACGAAAGACGGCGAAGAATTGGTTTTTGCGATGGTCGAATGTTTCAAAGCTTCACTCTGATAGGCGGTGATTTCAATGATGGATATGAAGGCACCAGATGACTTGAATTGAAGCTGATGGTGCTGTATGTAGAACACGAACTACTGGACGACGGTGAAACTAAGTTTGGACCAAGAGAAAAAAAATGCAAGAGAGAGAAATGCCAAATTTCTTTCAAATTTATTGCTTCCCGAGGACAAATAAGTAACTTACACACGGCAATTAAATTTTTTGAAAGTTTACGCTTAAAACCCCAAACTTTAACCCATTTATATTTTGATTCCCAAATTTCTTTTAAACAAAGCTTCCAAGTTCGGAATTCTTCTAATTTAGTCACAAATTTCAAAATACCGAAATTCGGATTCAAGATCCAAAACTATTAACCCAAAAACCGAGCCGTTATACTAGCATTTTAGTCAATGAGAAATATTAAATATAGAAGCAACATTTAAGTACTTGAATTATTTTTACTTTGATCCGTATATTTTTTTATCACATTAGTCCCTAAATTAACATCTTCTTTCAATTTAATTATTGAACTCTTTTCACATTAGTCCTAGAACTTAACAGCTTTCTCAACTTGGTCTTAATCATAATTTAATTGAGGACTAAAATTTCTAGGAAGTCCAAGTTACCAACTTTCAAGACTAATACGAACAAAAGGTATAAGTTAGAAAAAGTTGTAAGTTAAAAACTAACATGAACAAAAAAATCAAGAATTAAATTAGAAAAAAAATTATCAAATTTAGAAAATAAATGTTAATTTATCCCAAATCAAAGTTACCGAACTCAGTTCAAAAGGTTTAATAGCTCAAGTTAACACTAGTCACAAGAGTATGTATGTATTCCGCCGATTTTATTTTTATATATTAATAACTGAATAAATTAATTAAACCATCAAAACTGAATAAATCGTACTAATTTTATTGTCAAAATTGAAATAACGGAATCAAATTTCTTCTTAACCGAACTAAAATAATTGAATTGATATTTTTATTTTTAGGATTTATTTATTTATAAAATAAAAATATTATTGTTAAATATATAAATGTAATTACTTAAATTATCATATTGAGTTATTTCACATTTGAATATTTAATTTTATATTAAGATTAAATCCATTAAACATATTCTAGCTTATCACATTTAATAATTGATAACATAAAAAATAAATATGGAATTAAAATTATAAACTTATAAGATCTCTTGATACAAATCGATTTTGATTCACCGACCAAAAACAAGATCACATAACGAAAAATTCTTACTTTTCACTGTCTAAATTCTCTGTGAAAGTAGAGATATTCGACCACCAACTAGTTGGTCTAGTAAGATGAGGTGCTAGGTCTCTTAAACAAGGTCGGGTGGATGGATAAAATTGGGTTGAAATGGTCGTCTTGTATTGGGCCTATGCAAAACTCGATCTAAATTAGTTGACCAATGAATCGGTACTGATAGTTAAACCAAAAAAAGTAGAGAGATTCAAGCATTGCATTATTAGAGAAACTTATTTCCTCTTAGGTGACAATAAACTTTGAATTTTATTACAAAATGAGTACAAAACCTTTAGATATTAAGAACATAAAGATGGGCCAATTAAAGTAATATATTAGTAGTTGTTACAAAATAGTCATTGAGCTTTGTAAATATTACAAAATGACTATTGAACTATTTAATCTTTACAAATGGCCTTTGATTGAACTGTTTAATTGTTACATAAGTGATAAATTCACTATTTATTTAATCGTGTAGTATGAGTGTTCTTGCAGCACGTACTGAATGTTGTTACTTGTAAGTTGAATAGAAGATTTTCATTTTGGTAAGGTGGTCAAATTCACCATGAGAAACGTTTGGATGTGTTGTAGATAATTGGTGGAGGTGCATATGCTGTAGATTGATAGGATTGTCTAAAGATAGATATCGCACTTCTCTGATCTCTGGCTCCGTCTCCAATCAACCATAACAATTGGCGATACAAAAGTGAAAACATGACTGAAACTACGCATACATAAACATGAGAATGATATCTGGGAGTCTCCGGACCCTTTTTTAACTAATCCAGAGTAAGTTAGATTCAACAAAATCAGGTTGATAAAAGTAGAGCCTATTGTTCACAAGGAGAACTAAACTCAAACAAGGAGAATCAATCCATTACAAAAAGAGAGCTCTAGGTTTGAATGATTCTAATGCTATATGGAACTTAAAGCTCTCAAGCCCAAAGTAGCTGTCAGAAAACCGATACCCATCACCTTCGCATGGCTGGAACAATTTCCTTCCAATATGCAAAACCTGCATACCTGCAAAGATGCAATTATGTAACACTTTCTTACCATTATCAAACATACAGACCAACCTATAGGACAACGGGAAGAACAGCCAGTCAAACTATAGCCTGATCTCTACTGCTTGATGTTTCTGCCCTCTACTCGCTTTGCTGCACTTGTTCATCTGACAAAGGCAAATAGTAGATCCGGGGAGTTGCTTTGGTTTTCCAAAACAGATCATCCAGAGTGATGATAAGAGGATCTAGTTTCTCTGGAAGTGGAGGTGGAGGAAGAAGAGGGAGCTTTTCTCTAACTGGTGGAGGGTTAGACAAAGGCGGTGGCAGTGGAAGTGCAGAAGGTTGTGGAAGCTGCTGTCTAAAAATCTGTTGACGAGGTGAAGGCTGGGGCTGAGAAGCAGGTTGAGCTTGAGGACCAGTAGAACCAGGAGTAGTTGGAGTCAGAGGTGGAGCGTAACTTCCAGTGGATCAACAAAGCCTGCTACCAATAGGCGTCCTCCATTAGGTGGCCATTGCAGGTTGTAAACAGCATTTCGTGTGTCTATTGCTTCTTCTACACATGAATACTGCATAAATAAAGTAATTCCCAAAGTGGGGATTAGATCAATAGAATAAACCCAACATATAAAAAGCCAAATTGAAAAATTAAGCATACACCACAAAAGTCAAGCAGATGGAAACAAAGCAATAAGTCTTACTGTAACATAGCAATGGGTCTTAATGTGGTCCATCCAGAAGTTCGTTACAGTCCCGGTTTTCCCTAGAAGTTCTTGTACAGCTTTCAAGGTAAAAGGGCGAAGAAAATTATCAATTCTGAGGGAAGTAGTTGGAGCTTTTTGAGGAGGAGGAACTGCCAAATAAGATAAACAAAAACCTTTTAGATGGTAAAACCACAATCAGTAGAATTCATTTTGAAGCATTTGACTGAGAGATGACAACTTACCAACTTGTTCCTTAGGTGTATCTTCACTTGCTGTTGAGTCTGATCTAGAGAAGTTACGTCTCAAAGCAGCAGGCTGAGCTGTGCCTTTAGGTGTGGTGGTGGGGATAAGATTAGAGCCTTGATGTTCTGGAACTTTTATATTGTCAGAGTTCCATTTGCACCTTTTTGATAGCTCATTGTTCCCAACAGTTTCCTGATCTATACAGACATAAGGTAAGTGAGAATTGCCCATTTACCAAGAAGCAAACTATAGATTTCATTCTAAAACAAGATTCAAATGTTAAAATTTATTCCATCAACAACAGAGCAAGCTCAATATTAAATATGCCTATAAATTTTGCTGTCCAATGCTCCAGGAAGTCAAAACCAATATAGAAAAGTAAAAGAACAAATATTTCGCCAATTTCTAGTCAAAACCTATATATATTATTAACCTCACAACCAAAGAAGCAGTGCTCCATGGAAACAATGTATAAACTATGGAATACAAAAAAATTAACACAGAGTTATCACATTCCACAAGTACAACTGAAGCATATCAAGTTTCAAGAACCCAACATAAATTAGTTGTTGTAAGCATGTCTGTTAATATACCGGCACTACTAGCCAATCACCTTAGAATCAAAATGCTAACAGTGAAGTATGCATACATGCGAAGAAAGGACGGTAACTAGTTAAATAACAATTGCCATTGTCACTTACCATGAAGCTTTCTTTTCTCAGCAGGAACGGAAGAACGGCTCTTATTCTCAACAAAGATGTCCTTTTTATCAGCAGATAAATCGTCTCCTACAACACCAACAGGGCTTTTCTTCTTGATAGTAGCTGCTCCATTTTTCTCACTCTTTACTCCCGTCTCATCAGTACTACATTTTGAATCAATTTGTTTACTTTCAAGCACATCCTCCTCCATAGGGTCATCGCCAGAACTTCTATCTAAATTTAATTTTTCTGAGTATGCCATCTCCGCACTATCATTTTTATTGCTCACGACTACATTTGTAACATTCTTCTCCTCTCTCTCATCAACAGGTGGCTCTTCAACATCCATTGGATGTGATTCACCACCAACTGGGACAACATTGCTGGATGATGGTTCCACCATCTCTGGCTTTACAATTTCTGGGTCTAATTTGACATTATCAGCAATTATGTTATCTTTTATTTCAATCTTTTCATTATTTGACACAGAATCAGTACGAATAGAATCAGATTTTACTTGGAACCCTAAATCAGGGCTGACTTAAGATACCTGGATGTTCAGAGAATAAGAACCACACATGTCATCATCATGCGGAGTATTTGAGCCGTCTTTGTCCAGCTGCACCTTTGAATCTTCAATGTCCAGCTGGGGTTTCGAATCGTCACAGTCCAGCTGGTCCTTGGGTTCTTCATTCCTCAAATCAGCCTTTGGACCCTCACTCTCCACTTGAGGCTTTGGACCCTTATTCTTCAACCAGGCCTTTGGATCCTCAGTCTCCAATTTGATATCAGTATTTACATCCTCATTTTGTCATGAGCTCTGCAAATATTGTCCAACCATCAGTACCTCAGTTACCACATCCTAGGTAACTGGTATCTCAGTATGAACAGTGGTGGCTTGAGCAATGAGCACCTCTTGCACCATGCTGTCCCTTCCCTGAACTCTTTCATGACCCAAAGCAGCTGCACTCTTATTAATGTCAACCTGAACCTTCACCCCACTCTCCTCGATCTCACTGCCACTATGATCCACAACATCTTTAACTGTCTCTGAAATAGCCGGTGCCACCTTTTCAATCCCTCCTTCATCTATAGGCTGGGGATCAGAATTAAAACCGTCATCATCCTCATTTTCGGTATTTTCCCTCTCCATCCGAAGTGCTTCATCCAAACGTTTTACCAAATCCTCTTTCAAGCTCCTAGTTATCAATTTCCGCCTCTTAAGTTCTTCTTTCAACTCTGTAACCTTTCATTGATCAATGGGCCTATTGTCAAGTATTTGATATTTTGATGACATCTTTTCCAAACAAATCTTGCCTTTAAAACCAAACCTACGAGAAAACATCATATTCCTCACAGTCATTCGCCATAAACCTCAAAAAGATAATATTCTTATTAAACGTATGAAGTTAAAAGAGAGAACCGACAAGTCCAAAGAAAACACGTTAAATAGCAAAATGAAGTTAAGTCATGCTTATAAGCTAAAGGCACAATCTTAACAGGTTAAACAATTTGAATGATGCAGCACAACAAAGAAAATAGTTCCCAGAAATGAACCCAAAAGATAACAAATGTTCCAGTGACGCTAATATTTTTGTTAGCATTCAAATGCCTAAATTAACCTTTTATTGTTTTTGGGTAAAGTATATAAATGGCCATTAAATTATCTCAAAAAAATATAAAATAATCGTCAATCTTTCAAAAGTTACATAATAAGCATTAAACTTTAATTTTTGTCACAAAATAGTCACTGAGCAGTTAACTATCTTTAAGTTGTTGACATTGTAGTTACGAAATTTTGAATAAAAACACATTTAATCCTCAATATTTACACATTCGATCAATTTAGACATCAGTAATGAGGGTAAATTATGACTAAATTGATTGAATATGTAAATATGGAGGATTAAATATGCTATTATTTAAATTCGTAACTGTCACATCATTCAATGAACGACAGTTAACGACTCAATGACCATTTTGTAAAAAATTAAAGTTTAATGCCTATTATGTAACTTTTAAAAGTTTGGTGACCATTTTATATTTTTTGGATAGTTTAGTGATCAATTGTGTACTTTACCCTTGTTTTTTCTATGGAATCATGCTTAACTTACGTGATGGTTTTATTTTTAACTGAAGCTTAAATGTAAAATAGGTGCCTAAAGTATATATTTTTTTAATTTTAGGTGCCTAAAGTATTTTTTTGTAAAAATAGATGCCCAAAGTTTCAACAATTGTAATTTTAGGTGCCTGACAGTAAAAGGGTGTTAAAAAAATTTAACCAATCAAAGCTTGACATGTGGCACTAATTTTATTTTTTTAATTTAAAAAAAGCACCCAAAATTTTCAATTTTTAATAAAATCCTAAAATTTTGCAATTTTTACAAAATAGTCCCTAAATTCCTAAAATTTCCTAATCCCAAACCCCTAAATCGCCGTAGTTTTTGCCATCGATCGTCGCCTTTGAGCACACCCTTTTGGTCTCCAGACCTGGGCAGTCATTTCCCCTAACACGGCATCGCCGAAAACGCCCAACGGCAGGCCAACCAAAAGTCGATTTTGCGTTCGACGTTCAGTTGACACGTTGTTCGATATTTTTCGACGATGCCGTGTTAGGGGAAATGGCCGCCTAGGTCCGGCGATCAAAGGGGTGTGCTCAAGGGCAGCGAAAGCAACGATGATTTGGGGTTTTGGGTCTGGGAAATTTTAGGGATTTGGGGATTGTATTGTAAAAATTGCAAAATTTTGGGATTTTATAAAAAATTGAAAGTTTTTATAAAAATTTGTTTTAAGTTTTTATTTTAAGTTTTTAAATTTGAAAAAAAATAAAATAAACATGACACATGTCAAGCATTGATTGGTTAACAATTTTTTAACACCTTTTAACGGTCAAGCACCTAAAATTATAACAATGTAAACTTTAAGCACCTAAAATTATAACGGTTGAAATTTTAGGCACTTATTTTTACAAAAAAAAATACTTTAGACACATAAAGTTTAGAAAAAGTATACATTAGGCACTCATTTTTCAGTTAAGCCTTAACTGAATTACAGTTTTTGAATTTTATGCTTGCCTCCACGAGTTTTTTCTTCTTTTTTTTTGAGAATTTTTATCTTTCCTAATTTTGCAAATTCATTTTAAATATTAAATTTTTATTTTTTATTTATTCTTTAGTGTCCAAAAGGAAGGATATAATTTTTTAGACTTAATATGACAAAAGATTGATGAAATTAGAAAAAAGGTAAACTAAATGAATGATCATTTATTTATAGATTTTTTTTCTAATTTGACTATTGATTTATTAATTTTTTAAATCTATTTAAGTGATATCAATTAAATTACCTATTGTTATAGTTGACAGAGAAGCTGATGAGATTATTTTTATATCAAAGTTGTATGATTTTATTGACAGAACAAATCATACAAAAGAGCTCACTAGATTTTACTTGCTATCTGGATTGAAAACTCCCTTGGTTGGTATATCGTATAGAAGAGATGCTTTCCTCTTAGCAATTAGGAGTGATCCTTACCGAATTTTGAGCTCATGGAAGGCAACCTCTTTCAGACCCTCGCATCTCTGCATATCCTCATGTGCCTTATTAAAATACCTCTAACCTAGAATGGGGGAAAGAGTACAATACGATGATATATAAAAACAAAATAGCATGTATAACCACCACGTAGCACACAAGGCGTTACACGGAAACATCACTCCATCACACGGAGCAAAGATGTAGAATCCACCCATCCTTAGCCAGAACATCCGCCACACTATTTGCTTCTCGTAGCACATTGTGAAAACATATGAAAGGAAAAAGTCGACACGTCTCATCAATGCGACAAAAAACACCCCACAATCGCCATGGACGTCGAGACTGAGTCAACACCCAAGCAACAACAACAGTGAAATCAGATTCAATAACGATCGAAGGCCTTGAACACCATTGGGGAATGTACCAACAACTCCAATGTGTAATCAATCACCCGCAGCTCTGCCTCATTCGACTCTAACTCTCCCAAAGGGGCTCGAAAATAGTGCCAAAACCTTCCCACATGAATCGTGCAACACTCCCCCACAACCCGCCAGCCCCGACTTCTCCCTTGTCGACCCATCCACATTAAATTTTAACGTACCAACTATCGCAACCATTTTTGGGGCTCGACATGTTTTTTGAAAACAAAATAATTGAGTCACCATCAATCTTTTAAAAGGTGTGATTGGATCACCTCAAAATGGGTCATTTTAATAAACTGTTTTATTTTATTAAAACAACGGTTTTGGTCTACGAAAACACAAAGAAGAGTTCAGGAGTTGGTTATGCGTGGGGAAGGGTTATCACCCTCACAGCTCCAAAAATTGGTACCTAGCCGGCTACAAAAGGTTTTAATGTTGGAATTTGTAAGTTCATATGAAATTTAATTTATTGTCCATTTATGAGTATGATTCCATTTTAACGGCCCCACTATCCGGAGAATGAACTCTAATCACCGCCAATATTTCTTGTGCTAACTCATCACCTCCTTTTGATAGTACACCACATTAATTAGGTTTCACTTTTTAAACAAGCAATCACAAAAGTAATTAGTGTGTTGAAACCTTTTATTTCTCTTAATTGGTAATTATTAACCCTAAAAATTGTCTAAATGTATTTTACCTATCAGGGTTAAAATATTATTAAGTGTATTTTATGATGTTGATATGAAGAGAATTTTATTAATTTTGAAGGCTCTAAATCAACTAAGGCTCTAACACTAGAAGACTTAAACCTAAGGGTTTCACCTAAACTAATATTTTTATTTAAAGGCAAATAACTTTAAATTTAACATGAAGAAACAAATTAATGGCGCCTATGAAAAAAAGAAGATTTAACTTACCACATAAAAAGGAAGGGTGTTTAATGGATTTCAAAAAAAAAAGAGGTGTATCCTTCTCTAAAAATAATTCAACACCATATTTGAACAGATTTAGTAAAAAGGTTAATTTTTCTTTTTCCTTTAAAAATATGATAAAAAAGGTTTAGTAATTTAAATAATTTAAGATAAAAATGAAAAAGAATTAATGACCAAATAAAAACGAATTGGAATTATATGCCCGGGTTTAAAAAAACATTTAAAGAAACTTTAATAATAAAAATGTAGGGATTCAATAAAATTGAAATGCCTCACTTTATTTAAAATGGGCATAAAGCCCCAAAACACAATTATTTAACATTGTTTCAAAACAAAGATTAAAACATCCTTTTAGATAAAAAGACATAAGTGTTCTTGAGAAAAATAAGGGATAAGAACAAAAGTGGTGAACCACCGTCCTAGCCGCCCACCACTAGTGTCGTCCGCCAACCACCGGCAGTGGTGCACCAAAAACTCTTCTTTTGTGCTTGATCGAAATACTCAAATAAGGTTCTTTAAAACTAAAAAAAGGTTAGAATGGCTCCCAATTTCCAATATATTTGAAATAAATAAAGCTACAAATAAAAATAAGAACGAATTACCAAAGTGAAGAAATTTGATTCTTGTATTTTCACCGGAATTTCAATACAACTTGATCTTCTAAGGATTTTTAGATACAATATAAGAGTGGTGAATTACAAGGGTGAGGAATGAATGGGAGGAATGAATGGTGTAGTGAGTGGTGAATTGTGTATAAAGTGTTGTCTTACAAATGATGGGGAAGAGGGTTTATATAGCATTTTTCACTACCAAAAATCAGAATATTAAATCCCTTAAAAAGATTGCCCCAAATTGTTGATTTGATTCAACTTCCTTTTTCCAATTGATTCTTGCTTGGTTTTGCTCTAACTGATTTCTTCTTTGATTCGATTTTAACCAGCTTTCTCTTTTGAATTGCTTGAATTTTGGGCTGGTATCTTTCTTTTTCTTTTTTTTGCTTTTGACCGATCTTCCTTACCTATTTTGATTCTGACTTGGGCTAAAAATCAATGATAATAGCTGCCCCTCTTTGCTCATTTTGGTGAAACGGGAATAGAGCAAAGAACCAAAAAGGAACTAATTTTTTTGTTGGACTGCAAATTGGACGTTGAACGTCAAAATAAGGTTTTATTCTCCTTATGCCTGAACGGATAAGCAGGTTCTTTTTACGCCTAAATGTATAGATGGGTTCTATTCTCCTTACGCCTAAACGGATGGATGGGTTCCATTCTCCTTATGCTTGAGCGAATAAACGAGTTCCATTCTCTTTATGCCTGAACGGATAGGCAGGTTCTATTCTCCTTATGCCTGAACGGATATGCGGGTTTTATTCTCCTTATGCCTGAACGGATATGCGGGTTCTATTCTCCTTATACCTGAATGGATAGACAAGTTCAATTCTCCTTATGCCTAAACGAATAGGCGAGCTTCATTCTCTTTATGCCAGAATAGATAGGCGGGTTATATTCTCCTTATGCCTGAACAAATAAGCAGGTTCTATTCTCCTTATGCTTGAACGGATAGGCGGTTTCTATTCTCCTTATGCCTGAATGGATAGGCAAGCTCCATTCTCCTTATGCATGAACGGATAAGCGGGTTTCATTCTTCTTACGCCTGAATGGATATACATGTTTTATTCTCCCTACGCCTGAACGGATAGGCGGGTTTCATCCTCCTTATGCCTGAACGGACAGGCGGGTTCCATCCTCCTTATGCCTAAACGGATAAACAGGTTCTATTCTCCTTACACTTGAACGGATAGGCAGGTTCTATACCTGTGAAAATTTAACAAATGTTATGATTATGATGAGCATGCTCCTAGGGAAGCCTAACACATAAATGCATGCCCTTTTTTCTTTTATTTTTTTTCTTTTTTGTTTCTTAAATTTTCTCTTTTTTGGTTTTTCCTTTGGGGTTTTTCCTCTTTGCTTCTTTGCATATTTGCTCGCTCAGCCCAGATAGACAACTATGATGTGCCATTTTATTCGTTGTACTCTCTTTTTCATAAAAAAATATTTGATCCTTAGACATTTAATCCAGATGTTTATTAAAATAATATGTTTTTCCATTCAGGCGTCTCTTAAAATAATATCAAGCACCTTATCAAGCCTCTTGTGAGTTCTCCAATTCTTGCCATTATATGCACTTTGAAGCGCTTGCCTGCAGCAAATCTTATTTCTACCTTGAATATCTTCAAATGATATTGGCGCCTTAATCTTTTCCTCTCGCGCTTATCAAAGTCAGAGGTCTTGAACCCTTACCCCAATGGTGGCACAGTTTGCCCACTGAACGCAGCTCTATCCCCTTTTTTTATATTTTAGGGATTTCATATCTTATGTGCGGATCTTGCTTGACAACATGGTCGATCCTACACTCTTCAACGTATGTATTTTTTACCTCCTCATGCAAGGTGATACCCTCATTCAATCTAAGGTTTAACTGTCTTTCTCTTTATTAGGTAGCCACTTCATTATTTCCTGACACGAGTGCGAACATTTACTCATGGTTTTCTACAGTTGGGATTAATACCAAGAAATTTTTTGCCTTTCATAAATCCATGTCAATCTACTCGTAAGATGCAAGAAAAGGCCAGAATTGAGAATTTAAGGAAATAGTCATGGTAAAAATGGAAAAAAGCAAAGTCAAATGCCCAAAAATTCATAGTATGAATGATTCATGAATCTATCAACCGAATAGTGTCCCACTTTTAAGTGGCTCTCTTTAACTCACCCACTCCCCAAATTTCAATTTTCCCACTTTTCTAATCTCAATCAGACATTAGAAGTTTTGAGGTCCCTGAAGAAAGGTTAACTCAATAAGGCCGAATGTGTTTTGCAAACAAACTTTTTTCTCAGATATTCATGTGTGATCCAAATGATCTTTAAAGGCTTGTAATATAGGCTAGGCTAGGGTTACAAAAAAAGATATATAGGCCCATTTTGCGTTTTCACCCTAGAGTTTATTTTCTTTTCTGAAACATGTCTCCCTTGAAGGATTTCATACATTTTTTCTTTCGTATTTCAGCTCTCAAAACTTTCTTTTTTTTCTTTTTTCTTTTTTGTGTCCTTTTCATTTTAAATTCAGGACATTTAGCTTGATTTGATGTAAATTTTACTTGTTTGCAAATCGTATTACATTCTTTTTGCCCCTAGTGTGGGGAGAGATCCTTGGTTAGGTTTCAATCACAAGAAAAATATTCGGCTCAAAAAATGACTATAATGGATTTTTTTCTTATTCGTGAAGAGGAATGAAGGAATGTAAAATGTTATTTCACACATAAATATCATCGAAGAGAAACAGTCTTTAGTTGGTAGATGTTTTAAAGTTATCACTTTATTCAAAGACCTTAACAATAATGTCTGAGAGGAAAATCACTCAAAATCTATTTATGGGATTTCTCATTAATCTTGAACACACTTTATTGCCCTTTTATCTCAAGATTAGATCCAAGAATCATTCATACAATCAATAATAGGGATTTTGCAAATAAGATGAATTTTAAAAGAAAAATGGATCAAAAATTGAAAAGAAAAAAAATAAAATAAAATGTTTGTCACTTGAGAAAAATAAAGGAAATGCATCTTTAAACAATTAAATTAACATAGAAGTCCTTACAAAAGATCCCTAATGCTCGCGGGCAAAAGCAAAAGGGTTGGTTCTAGGTATGACCCCAATATTGTTCGGGAAAATCCTATATTATCCTATTGTTAAGCATTATTCCGGAAGGCATGGATGAATTCCAACCAAGCATGCCCGCATCTACCCCGTGAAAAGATTTCATTGCTAGAGTAGTTTAGGTTATAGGCGCTCGTCATACTTTTCTTCCTCGAGTCTCCCACTTTTGATGGCTGCCAATATTAGTTCCCCGTTCATGACCATGTCTGCGAAACCTTTGAGGGCATGGTTTAACATATGGTCGTAGAATGGGCCATTTAAAGTCTCCACGAACATTAGAGTAACCTCGTTTTCCAATAGTAGAGGTTGAACTGGGGCTGCCACGTCTCACCACCTCTTAGCGTACCGACAGAAACTCTCGTTAGGCCTTTGTTCCATATTTTGTATTATGATCCTGCTTGGACCATATCTGTCATATGTTTGTACTGTTTGAGGAAAGCTCTTGACAGATCTCTACAAGTGCGTATGTTGACTCGGTTCAATTGGGTATACCATCGGGTAGCAGACCCCGATAGACTCTTTTAGAAACAATAGATGAGTAGTTTCTCATTTTCTAAGTGTAGTGACATTTTTTGCAGTATATGGTCAAATGCGTTGAAGGGCCAGTGGTCCTATCATACTTCTCGAAGTCGAGAGTTTTGAATTTTTAAGGAACCACCAAGTCAAACACTAGACTTAGATCTCTAGCATCTATGCCACCATAGACATTTACTCTTTGTAGGGCTCTGATGATCTCTTTGAGCCTGTCACATTAATCTTATAGCCTCTTATTCACTATGGACCTGTCGGCTGCCTTATGGACATCCCACACCTTAATACCTTGGTTTTCCCCATAATTTAGCCTAGACCTTTCTAGAAGATGAGCAGAGGTTCTTGCCATAAAAATATGAACCCCCCCTTCAGTGGAAATGTCTCACAAGTCATCCCGGGTTGGGGCGACAAAACATCAACAGCTTCAACCGTATTTCCTCTTTCTGGCCCTTGAATCCCAACATAGCCGTTATCTAGCTGATAGCGTTTTTCTGAGCTTGTGTAATTTCATCTTTTAAGTATTTCTCTATTTTATCGAGTCTATCTTGGGTACTCTTGTGGTTTATTTCTAGAGTTGTCAATCTTTCCTCTGTAGTCATAGGTCGAGTATCGTATTCGCGTGGAATCTTGCCACTTGAATAGAATTTACCATAATTAATCTTTTTATAATATATGTATGTATGCAATGATCACAACATAAACTAATGCAAACAACAAACAAAAAATACAAATGCATGAATACAGACGAAAGGTCGTCGATTTCATTAAGGTATTGCTCTAGAAGTAGTTTTTCATTGGATATCAAAGTTCCTTATTACAAGAGATTCTGAATTATATCACGAGTACATATTAGCCCAAGCGCCCAACTTTTTTATTTCTTTGATCAACCATAAGAGTCTCGGTCTTACTTCCTCTACTGGCTGACATACTAACGAAGAGCAGTAGCTTCTTTAGCTAGCATCATCATATGCTTGGCTACGTTCTGAATCTGGACCACGACACTCTTGTCAAATTTACCTCACTCTTGGAACCTTCTGGCATTGTCCCTAAGCCGGGTGAACTAGTAATCATTGCCCTCTTCATTGGCATCTTTAAGGACCAAGATCTTTGTCTTGAATGTTTTTCTCCGGGTGCCCGCTAGTTGACCTCAGACCAGCAACGTATACTCGCATTATCTTCCTTTTTTCCGAAGGAGACTTCTATCTATCGCGAAAAACTGATTTCTACTTGAGCAATGTGCTTTAGAATCGACCTCTTCTAGATATGAGATATGGATGCAAGAAAAATATGTAAAATAATACAAAACAAAAAGGAAATAATTAAAACTCATAAAAGGTCTAAAATTATTTCATTGTATGAATAATAACTAGGCAGCGCATTCCAACATCTCTGGACATGTCTCCGTGCACTATTCTTACGAAATAATTTTGACCAAATTCTAACGCTAGAGTTTTCCACATGGCTCTATTGGGGTGGGTTCCTAGATTCACACACAAAAGTTTGGTTCTAGAAAGGTCCCCGAGCTATCCTCGTTGTCTCCTACTAAGGGTAGCAAGGCTCATGATTCTCACCATTATAGGCTTCAAACGAATCAAGTTCAACTCAGAGGGACCCATTTTCCTATGTCCATACGAATGATCAGTAACCTCACGAAGACATAGGGCATATGAGCCCCGAAAGTACTGGCTAGGCCCATACGGAGAGTCAATATTCCCAAGGGAGCAATAGCGTTTTCCCCTCACTTAAAAGATCGGGACAAAGCTCGGGTATAGAGCTTATAATCAAGCTTTAAATGTATAAAATGAGATCATATTCATAAATGGACAATTAAATTAAATTTTACATGAACTTAGCAAATTCCGACATTAAAACAAAGTGTAATCGGCTTGTGGCTTGACTCTTTTTTTGTTTCAAACAAAAATTCTCTCCAGCAAAGTCGTCAAGCTGTCACAACCATTTTCGGGGCTCGACATGTTTTTGAAAAAAAATAACGGAGTAGCCACCAATCTTTTAAAAGGTGTGATTAGATCACCTCAAAATGGGTTATTCTAATAAAAACAATTTTATTTTTATTAAAACAATGGTTTTAGTTTGCAAAAACACAAAGACGAGTTCGGGAGTTGATTATGCGTGGGGAAGGATTATCACCCCACAACGTCCAAAAATTGGTACCTAGCCGGTTACAAAATGTTTTAATGTCAGAATTTGTAAGTTCATATGAAATTTAATTTATTGTCCATTTATGAGTATGATTCCATTTTAACAGCCCCACCATCCGAAAAATGAACTCTAATCATCGCCAACATTTCTGGCGCTAACCCGTCACCTTCTTTTGATGGGACACCGCATTAATTAGGTTTCACTTTTTAAACAAGCAATCACAAAATCAATTAGTGTGCTAAAACCTTTTATTTTTTTAAGTTGGTAATTATTAACCCTAAGAATTGTCTAAGTGTATTTTACCTATCAGGGATAAAATATTATTAAATGTATTTTATAATATTGATATGAAGAAAATTTTATTATTTTAAAGGCTCTAAATCATCTAAGGCTCTAACACCAGAAGACTTAAACCTAAGGGTTTCACCTAAACTAATATTTTTATTTAAAGGCAAATAACTTTAAATTCAACAGGAAATAAACAAATTAATGGAGCATATGAAAATAAAAAAAAAAGTAATTTAACTTGCCACATTAAAAAGGAAGGGTGTTTAATGGATTTCGAAAAAAAAAAGAGGTGTATCAATCTCTAAAAATGAGTCAAAACCATATTTGAATCAATTTAGTAAAAAGGTTAATTTTGCTTTTTCCTTTAAAAATATGATAAAAAGGTTTAGTAATTTTATATAATTTAAGATAAAAAGGGGAAAAGAATTAATGACCAAATATAAACAAATTGGAATTATATGCCCGGGTTTAAAAAAACATTTAAAGAAACTTTAATAATAAAAATGTAGGGATTCAATAAAATTAAAATGCCCCACTTTATTTAAAATGGGCATAAAGCCCAAAAACACAATTATTTAACTTTGTTTCAAAACAAAGATTAAAACATCCTTTTAGATAAAAAAGCACAAGTGTTCATGAGAAAAATAAGGGATGAAGAACAAAGGTGGTGAACCATTGTGCCGACCGTCCTCCACCGACGTCGACCGTCGTCCACCGGCGGTGGTGCACCAAAAACTCCTCTTTTGTGCTTGATCGAAATACTCGAATAAGGTTCTTTAAAACTAAAAAAGGTTAGAATGGCTCCCAGTTTTCAATATATTCGAAATAAATAAAATAAAATAAAATAAAGCTAAAAATAAGAGCGAATTACCAAAGTGAAGAAATTTTCTTCTTGTATTTTCACCTGAATTTCAATACAACTTGATCTTCTACGGATTTTTGGATGCAATGTAAGAGTGTTGAATTACAAAGGTGAGGAATGAATGGGCGGAATGAATGGTGTAGTGAATGGTGAATTGTGTATGAAGTGTTGTCTTACAGGTGATGGGAAAGGGGGTTTATATAGCATTTTTCACTACCTAAAATACCAAAAATCAGAATATTAAATCTCCTAAATATATTGCCCCAAATTGTTGATTTGATTCAACTTTCTTTTTCCAATTGATTCTTGCTTGATTTTGCTCTAACTACTTCCTTCTTTGATTTGATTTTGACTAGCTTTCCCTTTTGAATTGCTTGAATTTTGGGATGGTATCTTTCCGCCTTTTTTTTTGCTTTTGACCGATCTTCCTTGCCTATTTTGCTTCTAACTTGGACTAAAAATCAGTGACAACACCAGCCAATGGAGGGCACCACTCAACACTCAGCCTTACCGCATTTGCCGACACATGTGCTGCACAAATTCGCGGACCTTTTTCATTTGAAGCTTTGAGCCAATAAAGCATTTGAAGCTTCACTAAAAATAAAATCTCACCAATGTCGATCCTCTTTGATTAAACATGAAGCTGATGTGGTTATTAAACAAAATTGATATAGTTACACATTTGATTTTATTACTTACGTATTTTATCAATTTGATCTTAATTTAAATTTAATTTAATAAATACAATCCTCTTGATTAAATATCTACAACATATTTTATTAAAAAGTATCTTCTCGATGAAAATTAAAGAAAGTAAAATGAATCAAGATTGAGGAGAATTTATAAATTACCTTGGGTATGGATAACCCATTTTTTAACAAATGGATAACCCATTAGAAATGTCAATAACGGTAGGTTAAACTACAATAATATCACTTAAATAGTTAACAATATATTATATATAATTTAAACTATAATTGATAAATTATCAATACAATAATATATAACATTAAAAGACATATATTCAAGAAAAAACAATAAAAGACATTTATAAACTCAGCTTCCATTTGTCCCGCACCCAATTTCTTTTGCCAGTCTAGGGTAGTTAGCATTAATTTAATTGTTATTAAATATTCATTACAAATTTACAATTACTACTGACCCAACTCATTTGACATGTCTATATTGGATCAAGCATTAATAAAATCTTGAACTCAACAAGTAGTCCAGTAAAAAAAATGGATGATGTTCATCTTAAGAGATCTATGTTCAATTGTTTTGTCTGCAAGGTGTGTGCATTATCAAATGGATAATAATATATATGAATAGATATTATCTTATCAGTGTTGGTTTGGAGGTAGAGAATGAGCAGGCGGTAGGAGCTGCTGTTGGAATGGAGTGTGATCGGCAGAATGTTGAGATTTCGATGGGGATTGTGTAACAAATTGAGCGTAGTAGGGGTGACCTGACTTCCCAGGCTGATGAGGAAAAAGGGAATGCAACGATTACAAGGGAATCAGAGGGAATGGTGAAAGCAGTAGCATCATGTGATAAAGTAATTCTGGTACAGACGTCGCTAAAATCTGATAAGCATAAAGTTGTACGCGTTATCGAGGAGGGACAACGGCGTGTTCTGAAGGATAGTAATGGTAGATCAACATATGGACCGATCCGTAAGGCTAACTCAAAAAGTGCTACTCAGAATATAAGTAATACTGGCTGCTTTAGAAGAATAGCAAATTGAAAAAAATGACTGAGAGCTATCAGAGACTGACCTTGGTAACTGATTGGGTTGAGTCGGTGTTGAAGGCATTGGAAAAGGCAGCATCGTCGGCCGATCATGGTGCAATTCTAGCTAACACGCCGAGTGTGAGTTCAGACACAAAGGTTCAATGGATTGCCAATAAATCCTTTGAACAAAAGGTGGAAAAGAAGGTGCCGGTGGTTGAGGTTCTCTTTCTTGTCTCTATATATCGTTTTCTTAATGGTTAAAGTTATCTATTGGAATGCTCAAGGCGCGCTCGACCTTGAATTTAAACGCTATTTTAGACTGTTGTTAAGAACGCATGAACCAGATATTGTTGCGGTAATGGAACCTAGAGTCAATGGTAGGGAGGAGGATGATTTTGTTCGAAGATCTGGTTTTGAATTTTCTTACCGTACCGAAACAAAGGGGTTTTCAGGAGGAATTTAGGTGATGTGGAAGGATTCGGTTAGAGTGGATATTTTGGCTATTTCCAATCAGTTTCTTCATGGTATTTGTATGGACTCTATTTCAAATATTACTTTCTTTCTGACTTTTGTTTATGCGAGCCCAAATTATAGTAGACGCAGTGTTGTTTGGGATCAACTTAGGGCCCTTGACCTGGGGTTTGATTGGCCGTGGATGCTTGGGGTGATTTTAACGCCATTTGTAGCCTTGAAGAGAGAAGCGGAGGGTCTTAGCGCAAGACTGGGATTTGTGCTAAATTTTGTGATTTTCTCTTCTTGTTCGGGCTTTTGGATATGGGGTTTTTGGGACCGCGTTTCACTTGGGAACGTGGAGATTTGTGGTAGCGACTTGATAGAGGGCTTTGTAATGCGCGTTGGTATGTACAGTTTCCTATGGCTGAAATTGTTCACTTACCTCAGTTAGGATCTAATCATAGGCCTCTACTGCTAAATAAGAATATTATGAGGGCATCACAAGGCAACCGACCCTACAGATTTATTGCTTGTTGGAATGAGCACCCGGATATTAATCGCCTTTTATCTTAATCTTGGGTTTCTAATAGAAGTATGTTTGATAAGTTATTTGCATTCCAAGGTAGCAGTTGAGTATGGAACAATGAGATTTTTAGGAATATTGGGCGCCGCAAGGCTCGTCTTTTGGAACCGAAGGGTCTTAGCGCAAGACTGGGATTTGTGCTAAATTTTGTGATTTTCTCTTCTTGTCCGGGCTTTTGGATATGGGGTTTTTGGGACCGCGTTTCACTTGGGAACGTGGAGATTTGTGGTAGCGACTTGATAGAGGGCTTTGTAATGTGCGTTGGTATGTACAGTTTCCTATGGCTGAAATTGTTCACTTACCTCAGTTAGGATCTAATCATAGGCCTCTACTGCTAAATAAGAATATTAGGAGGGCACCACAAGGCAACCGACCCTACAGATTTATTGCTTGTTGGAATGAGCACCCGGATATTAATCGCCTTTTATCTGAATATTGGGTTTCTAATAGAAGTATGTTTGATAAGTTATTTGCGTTCCAAGGTAGCTGTAGAGTATGGAACAATGAGGTTTTGGGGAATATTGGGCGCCGCAAGGCTCGTCTTTTGGCGCGCATTTGTGGTGTGGAGGCGGCTTTAGACAGAGCTCGAAACCCTTACCTGGTATCTTTAGATGTGACGCTTAAAAGAGAATTGGATATGGTCCTGTGTCAGGAGGAAAGTCTTTGGTTCCAAAAGTCACGAAGTAAGTAGATCCAACAAGGTGATGGGAACACAAAATATTTTCATATGTCGACCCTCTCTCGACGTCGAAAAAATGCTATTCGAATATTACGATTGGAGGATGAAACTTGTTACCAGGATGACCGAGTTCTTAAGGAAAATGCAGTCTAATTTTTCAGCCCCTTTTTACCTCTGATTCGCGACAGGTACTGAGTGCCGAACATAGGGGGAGCTTCAAACAATTATTGGATGTTGATTTGCTCAAGTTAGTGAGGCCTGTAACAAGGGGAGGTTAGGCGAATTGTTTTCAGCATATGATCGCTTAAGGCGCCGGGGGTAGATGGGTTTCAGACGTTCTTTTTCCAAAAAAAAATTGGTCCACGATTGGTGAATTTGTTTACCAATTTATGGATAATTTTTTCCGAACTGGTGATCTGGGTGGTACGGCAAATAAAACTTTGATGGTTTTTCTTCCCAAAGTGACTAATCCTGACAGTTTTCAGCAACTAAGGCTTATCAGTCTTTGTACAGTTGTGTATAAGGTGGTTACCAAAGTGTTGGTTGACGGGTTGGAACCATTTTTATCTGATTGGGTTTCTTTGAATCGGGTAAGTTTTGTTCCTAGCAGACACATCACGGATAACATCATCCTTGCACAGGAAGTTATACATACTATGAGTGGGAAAAAGATGCAAAAATGTGGATGGCGATTAAGGTAGACTTGGAGAAAGCCTATGACAGATTAGAGTGGAGTTTTGTGGAGGAAACGTTGCAGAATGTTGGTCTACCGGCTTAATTTATACAATGGATTATGAAATGTGTGTGTTCAGTTAGTACGCAGATTGTATGGAATGGGGAGTTTTGACACGTGGGATCCGCCAAAGGGATCTGCTCTCTCCATATCTCTTTGTTCTGTGTATTGAACGCCTCATTCAAGACATCGATCGTAAAGTACGAGATGGTTGTTGGAAACGAATTTCTTTGTCGCATAATGGGCCAGGTCTTTCGCATCTTTTTTCGCGGACGATCTAGGGCTTTTTGCGGAGGCTACTATGGATCAGCTGGAGGTAATTCGTGATGTTTTGCTGAATTACTGTGCTTATTCGGGTCATAGAGTGAGTGTGGCAAAGACCCAAATATTTTTCTCAAATAATTGTCTGCAGGATCGAAAGCTGGCCATTGCCAACAGTTTTGGGTTTGAGATTGTAGAGGATCTAGGTAAGTACCTGGGAGTTCCCTTGTTACATATACGGGTAACGTAAGAAACTTATCAATATCTTTTAGATCAAATTGAGCGAAGGCTATCTGGTGGGCAGCTAAGACTTTGTCGCTTGCCGGACGTATCACTTTAGCAAATGCAGTTCTGGAGGCGATATTGACTTATGTTATGCAGAGAAATTTGCTACTACAGAGAATCTGTGATACGATGGAAAAATGATACGATAGTTTGTGTGGGGTTCATCCACTGACTTTTCGGCGATTGCACTTGTTAAATGGGACAATATAATTCTACCGAAGGATAATAGAGGTTTGGGTCTCCGAAAACTCGGTCGACAAAACAATGCTCTGCTGATGAAGCTTGGTTATCAGTTGGCCCATGGGGAAAAGTTGTAGATACAAGTTGTTAAAGCCAAGTATAGATGGGAGGGGGAGTTACCTCAATCTATTACCCGTACCAGGTGTTCACGAGTGTGGAGAGGCATCAATAATGTTTGGGATAATGTACGTCGAGGTATTTGTTGGCAGGTGCGTAATGGGTGGCATACTGATTTCTGGTGGGATTATTGGCTTGATGATCTGGAACCGCTTGCTGTTGTTTGCATGCTAAATGAACCGCCTTCCTTACTGCCCGTAGCTGCGATGGTAACAACATTGGGGGAGTGGGATTGGCAACGCCTAGAACAGGTTCTTCCACAGAAGATGGTTTTTAAAATTATAGCAATAATTCCACCACATGCGTCTCTTGGGTATGATCGTATAAGATGGCGTTGGGAATCTCATCACATGTTTACGACTTCGTCGGCATATAAAGTTTTGGGACCAATTATTCCAAGTTTTGGAAATAACATGTGGAAAGTAATTTGGAGTTTGAACGTGCTACAACGCATTAGAATGTTTCTGTGGTTGGTTGCACATGACAGGGTCTTAACTAATGTAGAGAGGTGTCGTCGACATCTTTCTAATTGTGGTGCTTGTGTGATTTGTAATCAAGGTGATGAGGATCTTGATCATGTTTTGAGGCAATGTCTGAAGGGCAAAGAAGGTGTGGTAGCAGGTTATTCGATCAATTAGGCTGCAAGGGTTCTATGCAGAGGGGTTCGAGGCATGGCTGGCGGGGAACCTACACGTGTGGCAAGCCAAGATATGGGTGAAGAATGGCCACAAATGTTTGCTATATGTTGTTGGGCGTTGTGGAAAAATAGGTGCCACTATGTTTTTAATGAGGGTCATGATTTATTTAATGATGTGGCAATGTATTGCCGGAGGCTATGGAGGGGGAGATTATTGATTGTGCGCGACAGCCGGTAACTCAGCTAAGGTCTGCTGAGGAGAGCCAACGATGGTCTAAACCAGGACTGGGATGGTGGAAATTGAATGTAGATGGAGTTGTGGGCGGTGTCCGTAATATGGCATCGGCGGGGGTCTTACGTGATTATGATGAAACTTGGTGTTTCGGATTCGCGCGAAGTTTGGATGTTTGCTTTGTGATTGTAGCGGAGCTTTGGGCGGTTTACATAGGCCTTGTTCACGCGTGGGAGTTAGGCTATCGACAGATAGAATTGGAGTCGGATAACATAAGTGTGGTGAAAATGCTACATGGTACATCGGGCGTGTTAGTGGATAGTGCTCTTTATGTACGTATCTGTGACTTGTTATTGCGAGACTGGGAGGTACGGGTCACTCATGTGAGTCGCGTGGCGAATGAAGTTGTAGATGGCTTGGCCAAGATGGCCCGTGGACAGGAGGTAGGTGAGATTACTTTCTCTAGCCCTCCCTAGGGATTAATCCCCTTGTTATTCTTGACCAGGATCCCTCCTGATAGAGTGTTGGTGTTTATGTTTGTTTACGCGGTGGTTTGCGTTAGTACGTAACTGTTAAGCTCATGTAACTATTACCAGGGGTGGTACTCTTTTCCTCCACCTAGGCTTAAGGAGGTTTTTAATGAGGCCTCTGGTAATAGCCCCTTATCAATAAAAAAATAAGAATAAAAAAATTATTACTATAGAAGCTTTAAGCATTTAATCTACTTGTTTTTTTAATAGAGATAAACAAATCATCCCCAAACCTACCAACAGATAACAAATTTTTGTCACGCAATTAACAAATAATATGGGTGAGTTTTGCAACCTTTTCGGGCAATGATATTTATCTGACAAAACTCACCTTCCCCCAAACAAATCCAAGCCTCGTTTGTAATTTTAACACATCAGTTTAAGTTAATCCACTTGTTTGGCTGGAAAATGAGAAATTATATCACGAGTCTTTCTCACCATATCATTCGTAGTCTCAACCAATATAAACAATTCATTTGATAAATTTTTTCTATGTCATCTTTTTACCAAGTGAATCTTCACTCATATTTACTGTAATTAAATTAAAAAACGGTTTTCACTCAACTTCTAATTGGCAAATAATTAGTGTAGTTAATTACTTCACTGTAATAATTCAATCTTCTTAGCTAACCAAGTTCTGCTTGCTGGTATTCTTTCTCCACCGTAGAGGATGGATTAGCTAATTCAATTTCACAATTTGGCAATGTAACTAAAGGTTTGTTTACTCCACATTTTGCAATTTGTGTATGCCTCTTGTTCCTTTTTATGTTATTAAATGTCAAAGTCTTGTTTAATTTGAACTAGATCCCTCCTTTTATTCTATATTACACTAATCAACTCAAATCTCTTCATATTGTTTGTTTCTATACATGAGATTTGCGCAGTAGTTCTGTTGTGCAACTAAAACCCTAAGACTAATTTGTCGTGGTTTTTAACCTAAAATGTTATCATGTCAACTCTAAAAAATTACACAAATAATAATAATTTTTATTTAAATCAAAAATGTTACATGAGTTTCTCCACAGTAGTAACTTTTTAGGATGACATTTTCTCACGGTAAGAAAGATCAGAATGACACTAACTAAACATGGCGTCATTTAAGTAAAGGATGGCTTACTGATATGATGTCAGCACTATTTTCACACCAATCAAGTAAGCCAACAATTTGAGCAGAGCCATGTAAACTTCGGAAGGGATTCTTGTCCCTCTCAAATTTTTGGTATAATTATATTTAAAGTCTTTTTTAATTTAAATAATAATTAAATAAGATCTTTATTTTTTTTAATTTTTAGATGTAAAGGCCTAATAAACTTTTGTCTCTCCCCTGTGTCTAATCCTATGCCAAGAAGAATGTTTGGGATCCTGAACATGGATCATAAGTTTCAACCGATTTAAAACTTTTTGGACCATAAAAGCAATAACAATAAGGTACCTGTTAAGGCATGACCCCATTTAAACTTGCCTAATAGCAAATTTGCAGTTTCCTCTTCCCCTCTGTTAAAACCTATCCTCCGGTTGCGAGAACCCCCTGTGACAGAGATTTGTTGTCGATTCGTTTCTTCTGAAGATGAAAGTCGTTTTTGTCTCTCAGTGGAGCAACAAATTTCAGTTTTCAAAGGGACTTTGGGATTGTGTTATCAACTTTGGGGGTGAGTTTTTTGATTTTGCTGTTCTTCCTTCCTTTCAGAAATTGGTGTGGAAAGGGATTACTTCCCAACTTTGTGCCTGGGCCGGACATTGGATATTTCATCACCATGGGGACAAAAATAAAGAAAGAACTTTATGGCTTTCTCGAGTGGTTAGTCTGGAGAAAAGGATTGGGTGGCGAAGAGTGGCCGTGGGCAGGGGACTCGGTGGCTTTCTGGGTTTCTGCCAGATTCAGGCGAGAGCGATGTTTTTGCCCCGGTCTTCCGCTTGGATCTTATGCATGAAATTTGCCGAGATGTGGGCGAATCTGCCGACGATGGATTATCATGGCCTGCCGGCGGTTGGGAATTTTGCCAGATTAGCCTCAACGCCTTCATTTACTTTGTGATAAAGGATTGCCGAAGCAGATCCTTGTTGGAAAGCTACTGGGTTTTCGTTGTTGCATTTGATTTTGGCAATGGAAGCTGGCTTGAGTTGCATTCTTTCATGGGCAATGTCGACGTGAGTTACTGGAAACACTTAGTGAACCGATATTGCCTTGAAAAGGATAAAGCTCTTCATTGTGTCGTGGTGGTGAAGTTTTGTTTTCCTGCCATGAGGAATAGCGGTGTTCATCGAGACAGTGGATTCAAAGGCGGGAGGGTAAATTGGTCAATGACTGGAGGGTATAGCTTCCTTGGTTCTTCATTACCTTTCGGTACAGTTGGGTTACATTGGTCTGACGTGCATGTCAGGAAATCTGAAGGCAATCACCCTCCAGCTTTGACGTTCGATTTTTCGTACTATGTTTTCGATTTTTTAAGGATTTGGCCTGACTTATGGTTTAAGTTATTTACAAGCTTTGGGATTTGCTTTGGGGTTAGTTTTGGCATCGACTTGACTAAAATGCCTAAACTGGTTATTAGTTCAGACCATGATATTGATCTGGTTAATTATGAGGAAATGAGTAACGAGGGTGCATATTGGATGGTGACTTGTGTTGGCTCGGGGTTCCAATGTTGTTTATGTGTGTTTCCATGAATGAATGAATTATCTTTTTATGTCAAAAAAAACATGGCAATGGAACAAAAAATCACAAGACTTGCTCAGCAAACGTCCGACTCTTCATGACATATTAACTGGCATCTTGGCATAGATAAAAAATTGCTACACCAATCATTGATGATTGTGTTGACTGCTCTACGTTTCTTCTGTCATTCTATCATCAAGTTCGGATGCACGTTGCACAAAACTAAATGACAAAACCCTCAATGAATCTACGCATACAACAAAACCAGAGCCTAAATCCGGAGTTACAGAAGATGATAATACCTGGAAGTTTGCGTTCCCATTAAACAAATGTATGGTATAACATATAAAGTTGAATCCTACAAAATCAGGTTCATAAAAGTAGAGGCTACAATGTTCAGTTGGAAAACCAAATTGGATAATCAATCCATAAGAGGCCTCTCTAAAGTTTTAAGGATTCTAAAGCTATATGGAACTTCAAACTCCCCAAGGCAGCCGCCTGAAATCTAATACCCATCACCGGACAAGTTCTTTCTGCATGGCTGGAACAATTCCTTCAAAAAAAAATTGCAGACCTGCAAAGATGCATTTATGCGACATTTTCTTACCATTATCTAACATACAGACCCAACCGACAAGAAAACCGGGGGAGCAAACAGGTATAAACTATAACCCTGATCTCTACTGCTTGATGTTTCTACCCTGTGCTGCTTGTTTTGCTGCAACTTGTTCATCTGAAAAAGGCAAATAGTAGATCCGAGGAGTTTCTTTGGTTTTCCAAAACAAGTCATCCAGAGTGACAATAGGAGGCTCTGGTTTCACTGGAGGTGGTGGTGGAAGCTGCTGTCTAGAAACCTGTTGACGAGGTGAAGGCTGGGGCTGAGAAGCAGGTTGAGCTTGAGTAGCAGTAGAACCCAAAGTCCCAGGAGTAGTTGGAGTCTGAGGTGGAGCGTCAACCCGAGTTTTAACTTTTAGTGGATCACCAAAATCTGCCACCAACAGACGTCCTCCATTAGGTGGCAATTGCAGGTTGTAAACAGCATTTCGTGTGTCTATTGCTTCTTCTACGGAAGAATACTGCATCAATACAGTAATTCCCAAATTTGATTAGATCAATAGAATCAACCCCGACATAAAAGGCCAAAATGAATTATTTACCATACACCGCAAAAGTCCCATGGGAGGAGTATATGGAAACAAAGAAATAAGTCTTATTGTAACATAGCAATGGGTCTTAACGTGGTCCATCCAGAAGCTCGTTACAGTCCCAGTTTTCTCTAGAAGTTCTTGTGCAGCTTTCAAGGAAAAAGGGCGAAGAAAATTATCAATTCGGGAAGTGGTGGGAGCTTTTTGAGAAGGGGGAACTGCCATAAAAGATAAAATAGAAACCTTTTGGATGTCAAAGCAACAATTAGTAGAATTCATTTTGTAGCAGCTGACTCTGAGATGACGACTTACCAACTCGTTCCTTAGGCGTATCTTCAGTTGCCGTTGAGTTATGTCTCAAAGCAGCAGGCTGAGTAGTGCCTTTAGGTGTAATGGTAGGCATAATATTAGAGCCGTGTTGTTCTGGACCTTTTATATTGTCAGAGTTCCATTTGCGCCTTTTTGATAGCTCATTGTTCCCAACAGCTTCCTGATCTGTACAGACAGCTCATTAGGTGAGAATTGCCCATTTACCAAGAAGCAAATTACTGATTCATTCTCGTGAAATATTCAAATTTTAAAATTTATTTCCTCAAAGACGGACCAAGCTCAATAGTTATATATGCCTATAAAATTTTCTGTTAGGGCTCCAAGAAGTCAGAAACCAATATAGAAAAGTAAAAGAACGAACATTAAGGCAATTTCTAGCCAACATCTATAAATATTAACTTCACAACCAAAGAAGCAGAGAACCATGGAAACAATGTGCATAAATTATCAAATACAAAAATTTAAAACTAAGTTAAGTTGATCAAGTTTCAAAATTTAGAACAAAATTATCACATTCCACAATTACAACTTAAGCAGATCAAATATCAATAACCCAACTCAAATTATTTGTCTTAAGCATTTCTGCAAGTACAACCACTACTATCATATCACCATAGCTTCAGAATGCTGTCAATGAAGCAAAAGCATGCATACACTGCAAAAATAAAATAAAAAAAGTACGGTAACTAACTATTGCAGGCCATTGTCACTTACCACTATGCTTTATTCTCTCGGCAGGAACAAATGAACGACTCTTATTCTCAACACAGATGTCCTTTTTATCTGCAGATAATTCATCTCCTACAACAGCAAGAGGACTTTTCTTCTTGATGATAGGTGCTCTATTTTTCTCACTCTTTTCTCCCATTTCATCAGTATTACATTTTGAATCAATTTATTTACTCTCAAGCACATCCTCCTCCATAGAGTCATCACCAGAACTTCTATCTAAATTTAATTTTTTTGAGTATGCCATCTCCACACTGTCATTTTTATTGCACATGTCAACATTTGTAACATTCTTGGCATCTCTCTCATCAACAGGTGCCTTGTTCTCAGGTGGCTCTTCAACATCCATTGGATGTGATTCACCACAAACTGCAACAATATTGCTGGATGATGGTTCCACCATCTCCGGTTTTACAACATCCAGGTCTAATTTGACATTATCATCAATTATGTTATCCTTTAAATCAATCTTTTCATTATTTGACAAAGAATCAGTAGGAATAGAATCAGATTTTACTTGTAACCCTAAATTAGGGCTGACCTCAGATACCTGGATGTTAGGAGCAGAAGAATCACGCATGTCATCCTCATGTGCGGCCTTTAAACCATTGTTCCCCGGCTGCACCTTTGATTTTTCAATGTCCAGCTGGGGCCTCATATCATCACCTTCGAGCTGAGGCTTTGAATCCACACACTCCCACTGGTCCTTTGTACCATCATTCTCCACTTCAGCCTTTAGACCCTCGCTCTCCACCTCAGGCTTTGGACCCTCATTCTTCAAGCAGGCCTTTGGATCCTCAGTCTCCAACTGGAAACTAGGATCCTCAGTCTCTACTTTGATATCATTATTCACGTTCTCATTTTGTCCTGATCCAACCAACGGTACCTCAGATACCACATTCTTGGTAACTGTTATCTCAGTCTGAACAATGGTTGTTTGAACAATGAGCTCTTTTTCAACCCAGCTGTCCTTTTCCTAAACTCCTTCATGACCCAAAGGAGCTGCACTCTCATTAATTTCAACCTGAACCTTCACCCCACTCTCTTTCTCGATCTCACTGCCACTATGATCCACAAAATCTTTAACTGTCTCTACAATAACCGGTGTAACCTTTTCAATCCCGTCCTCAACTATAGGCTGGGGATCAGAATTAAAATCATTATCTTCCTCATTTTCGGTATTTTCCCTCTCCATTCGAAGAGCTTCATCCAAACGTTTTACCAATTAAGTTCTTCTTTCAACTCCGTAACCTTCCATTGGTCAATCGGACGATTGTCAAGTATTTGATACTTTGATGACATCTTTTTCAACCAAAGCTCACCTTCAAAACCTACTAGAAAACAACAAATTACTCGCATTCATTCACCAGAAAATCCGAAAAGGAAAGATACTAGTAAAACATGTGCAGCAGAATGATAGCACCTACAAGTCCAAAGAAAACATGTTAAATTACAAAATACAGTTAAAGCATGCTTATAAGCTAGAAGCCATACCAAAGCAAAAGGTGTAATGCCGTAATCTCTAACTATTTAAATTTGACAGACGCAGCAAAACAAAGAAATAATTCCCAGAAATGAACCCTGAAGAATAGCAAACCTTTACGTAGAGTATGGAAAAGGAAAACACGAAGGCATTGAGTTAACAAAAACCCTCTTGCCGCCACGAAATGCATTTATTTTTCACCTTATTTTCAATGGCCCGGACAAAATATATGTGAAGAAAATTTCCATTTCTCCCAAAATGCCCAAATACAGAAGAAAATTCAGTCACAACAAACAGTAATATATTCATTTCCAGCCCAAAATTTTCCAAATCCTAGCTTCAGAAATAAACCAATGGCACCAAAAATTAATCGTTGTCCTTTTTTAAAAAAACCCAACAGTCATAAAAAAAATATTGTAGAGAGAAGAAATAGAGAAGACTCACGGGATTATATATTTGGGAAGCCACTACAACCACACTTCCCTTACAGGAGAAACGAAAATTTATCTCAGAAACGGGCTAATTGCAACAGACAAACCCACCATTAGAGCTAACCCTAGTTTTCATCAAAGACTGTTATCGAAAACAAGGAAAAGATTAGAGTAAACAAATAAAAAAAGTAAATGGAAAATAGAAAGTGAAGTATATGAGCAATTGATTTTATTTCCAATATAATACACAATCTGGTGCTTCTTTCCTTTCAAGATTGGATTTAGAGAGAGAATAAAAGAGAAGGGTGGAATTAGGGTTTTAAAAACATGCGTCCTCTCAAGTTTATCGAATCAATAAAGACGAGGCCAATTGTTCAAGAAATATACTGATTTTCGTTAGCATTCAAATGCCTAAATTGCCCTTCCTGTTGGTTTTTATTCACGGTAGTTACTGTTTTTTGCCATGTAATAAATTATAGGTTAAATTAACTAAGTGCTCACTCAATTGTTTGGACGTTAACGTTTTAGTCAAAATAAATTATTTCAATTTAATAGCTAAACTTTTAAGACATTAACGTTTTGGTCACCAAATGCTGAGGTAGCTAGTTTGGCCCATCAAAATATGACCACTCTCCACATGCTCGATACTTGAACCGCTTAGCTATTGAACTATCTCCAATTTCAAAGGCAGTAGTGTTTTCCATGCCCTTCACAGCCACAATTTCTGCAGTGAAATTTGACTCCTGCCTGCATCACAGGAAAAAAAGAAGAAAATATAGTTAATACTAAAACCTTAAGAACACGTGTATAACGTAACTGAGCTACAACGAATAAGACTCTGTTTATATTTATTTATTTATTTTTAAAGGTATTTATATTTTGTTCGTGCTTGTTTAAATTTTTAATATCGTATTCATTTATTTATTTTTGAAGGTGTTCGTGCTAGTTTGTTTAGCATTCACAGACATGTTCGTTTATATGCTTACAACATGTTCGTTTAACGTTAGTGAACATGTTCGTTTATATGCTTTCCAAAATGGCAAAATTACATCACTGGTCCTTAAGCTCCTTAGGCTTCACAGTTTGAAGTCCAAAGTTTATTATGTGTTCAATTTAATCCCTACCTTCACCAATATTTAAAATGTGAAAGAAATAAAAGGAAAAGGAAACCGGGCAAACAAGCTTATAAAAGAATCAATAAACGAGCTTGTTCATGAACATAAACGAACATAACTCACATTTGTTCATGTTTGTTCATTTATTAAACGAATATAAAAATTTTGTCCATACTCATTTATTAAACTTAATAAATGAATATAAACAAACATTATACAAACAGTACACCCCTAAGAACACTGCTCATTCCACCGGTACTACAATGATTTGCCTAAAAGTAATAATACAAGCTCCCTAAATGAATCTAAATTATCAAGAGGCAGCAAAAACACCAATAGATATTTTTACTCAGCTCTTGAATTAAAACGACAATGATGATACCAACAACTAGTTTGAATCCTAGCATTGTGAATAGGGAAATTGGGTTGGAGTGTCGCTCCATATTGAACCTCTACAAAACTCAATCCGGATTAGTCAGTCAATGAGTCGGATACCGGTAGGAAAAAATGACTATGTTGACGTCTGTGATTAGCATAACCATTTCAATGGTTAAAATTAAACAACAAAGAAGGACGAGCATTATTATTAGTTAACAGTGTTGCCAAGAAGCTGATTTCATTGAATATGAGTTATTTACAAGCAACCTTTCATAGAAATGCTCCTCTTACATGGGTTCCATGAATCACTAAAAATGACTTCCAAAGCTTCAGAAACACGCTTCCTTGCTACACCTGTTCCTTTTGTTTTCTGCTTTACGTATAATGTTACTAAGCACTTTGCTTCCAAGAAAAAAACACAGGTTCTAAGTGCATAGACAACTTGTAATTCGAGTATAGCTTTATCACACTTTTAGCCTTCTCTATGTCATAATTTTCATTTCCTCCAACCGGAAAAGTATAAGTTTATTGCCAAGTGTCAGGTCCATTCAAACCACAAAAAGTCCTCTTCTAAATGTAGAACACGAAATCCCCAAATGTTTCAATATTTGGCAATGGCATGAAACTTAGCTACCTTCCATAATTACAAGTAGGAAAGGTGGAGATGTGTTTCATTCAAGAGTCAAAACTGAGTAATGTTACAGTGGAACTTATGAGAAGGATTTGGGTGGATGATAATTTTGAATTCCGATTTGCAGGGGCTGATGGCAGAGCAGGGGAAGTAATTACAATTGGTGATAGGAGTTGTTTTTAGGAAGTGAAGCATATTATTTCGAACAGAAATGTAGTGATCATGGGTAGATGAAAAGATGATAGTTGTGAGACTATAATGGTTAATATCTATGCTCCTAATTCAGTCTCGGAGCAGGGGTCTTTATGGAAGTGGAGATGGGAAGACAGTGGATACTATTACTAGGCGATGACTTCAATGCTGTTCATAGATTAGATCGATTCTTACTGGAACAGATGAGTGTCTCGCTGTCAGGATATCGTTCAGATGAGTCTAATGAGATCTTTATCGGATCATGTTCCGTTTCTGTCATTGAACGAGACTTTGGATTGTCGTGCGGTCATCGATTTTGAGTTCGATAATTCGGAAAAGTTCATGTCTCTGCTGCTTACTAAGTGTTGATCATGATTTGTCTTTGGTTGGTGGTTTATGAGTTTAGTATTTGGTAACCGAAACGATGCAAAGGGATCTTGCATGTTTTTATAGTCTTTGCTGCATTGACAAGTCCGGTGGAGCTTGAGCGGTTGTCTTTGTGTTTGCTTTGAATTTTTTTTTTAACAATGGTATCTGAATTTTATTAATCATCATAAAAGATAATAAATATAATGCATCAAAAAGAGAAAAAATGGATAAGTCCACTAAAAGTCTCTTACAATGGTGTAAAGAAAAATAGACACTTCTATCAAGATTAGCATACCAAAATCCAGAAAACCTTCATGAATCTCCTTGTCTCTATCTAAACGAGATGCTTTACGGGGTGAAAAAGGAGTGGAGAGCGAACCAAGCTATCAGGCATATTGTTCCGCTACCCAGGTCTGATTATATCGGCAACCAACCATTAACCGAGTGGGGATCCATCTTTCTAAGATCACTGACAGAACCATAATCAGAGATTAGCGTCGTGAAGATCTTTGTACGAGCACCAACCGAATGCTGAGGTATGCTGAAATCATGCCACAGGAATATATGAAACGAGCCAAAAAATCAAAGATAACGTGTCACAAGGACATAAAAAACACTTGCCACAAAGGCAGGAATTCCTATTAAAATATGAAAAAAATAAAAAAAAAATAATAGACATGTTAGTCGGCAACCAATAATAAAATTAGTTGTTGACCACCAACTAAAAAAGAAAAAAAATTGTAGGCGGCAGAAAATTTTTTTTAACAATGGTATATTAATTTTATTAATCATCATAAAAGATAATACAATATAATGCATCAAAAAGAGAAAAATGGACAAGTCCACTAAAAGTTTCTTACAATGGTGTAAAGAAAAATAGACACTTCCATCAAGATTAGCATACCAAAATCCAAAAACCTTCATGAATCTCTTTGTCTCTATCCAAACGAGACGTTTTACGGGGTGAAAAGGAGTGAAGAGCGAGCCAAGCTATCAGGCATATTGTTCCGCTACCCAGGTATGATTATATCGGCAACCAACCATTAACCGAGTGGGGATCCGTCTTTTAGATCACTGACAGAACCATAATCAGATATTAGCGTCGTGAAGATCTCTGTACGAGCACCAACCGAATGCTGAGGTATGCTGAAATCATGCCACAAGAATATATGAAACGAGCCAAAAAAAAATCAAAGATAACATGTCACAAGGACATAGAAAACGCGTGCCACAAAGGCAGAAATTCCTATTAAAATATGAAAAAAAATAATAGACCTGTTAGTCGGCAACCAATAATAAAATTAGTTGTTGACCACCAACTAAAAAAAAAAAAAAAATTATAGGCGGCAGAAATTTGAGAGAAGACGGCTTTGAATTTCTTAGTTTAGTTTTAGGGTGTCTTGGGTATTATGTTTTGTTGCATGGATTTTGCTATTATGTAAGGCGTTTTTCAGTATATGATCCATGTTGTCAAAATTCCTCAGTTATCCTTCAATATAAGATTCATGTTGTCAAAATTCCTCATTTATCCTTCAATATAAGATTCATGTTGTCAAAATTCCACATTTATCCTTCGTTATATGATCCATGTTGTCTTAATCATCAAAAACAAAGTATATTATCTAGTCGATATTCATCGATGATTAAGGTCAGTTTGATATTGTTTTTAAAAAATATTTTTAAAAGTACTATCGGAATGTGATTTTGAAAAGTTAATGGTAAGATTTTAGTGTTTGACATTGCTGTCAAAATGTGCTTTTGAAAAGATAAAACGTTTTATTTTAGATATGACATTGTAAAGTAAAAATAAATGAACGTGAGTGATGTTTAAATTCGTTATCATAAAATTTATTATTATTATTATATGAAATAAATAACCTAAATTATAATAAAAATATAAAAAGAATGATAATTCATTAGTGATTTTTTTATATATAAAATATAAACTTTAAATATTTCTAAATAATTAATATAAATTTATGGGTTAAATAAAAAAATTAGCCTCTAAACTATGCATTTTTATATTAGTATAATATAAATAAATATTTATTTAATATATTAATAAATAATATATTTATTATTATTTTATAATATTAAAGTTTTTTACTATTTATTTTTGTTTAAAATATTAAATTCTTAATATTATTTTAATAATTATTATATTTAACATATTTAATTTTAAAATATTAATTTAATATATTAATAATTATTATATTTAATATTATGTTAATATTAATATCTTAACATGTTAGTATTAATGTTAGTGTTAAACAATTAAGGGTAAAAAAATAACTTCACTCTCAAAAGTGATTTTCTACGCAGAAACTAAAAATCTTCGCTTTTAAGGTTGTGTTCACTCTAATTTATAAGTGTTTGGTATTACTTATGAGTTAAAAATTACTTTTTTTTAGCAAAAGCAAACCTAATTCTCTGTATTTTGTTGCCATGTGTAGCCCAGTTAGATGTGTTGATTTGTGTCACTTTTAAACCGGTCTTATTTTAATCATCGATCTTTAATTGTATTTCTTGCAAGGGTTCTAGGTTCAAGTCTCCTTAATTATATTTCTTTTCTTTTATTTTTATTGATGAATATTAATTTATTAAAAAATGATAACTCAACCGCTCAAACAATGTCATGTCAACAATCTATTAATGAGTTAACGAAAGTTAGGGACAAAGTTATATGTTAGTTAGGAGGGGCAGTTGTCACTCCCAAAACTTTTGGTATAATAGTATTTTAGGTCATTTTTTAGTTTAAATATTAGGCTTAAATGAAAAATAAGTGTCAAAAGTATATCATTTTTGAACTTTAGGTGCCTAAAATATTTTTTTGTAAAAATAGGTGCCTAAAGTTTCAAAAGTTATAATTTTAGGTGCCCGGCTATTAAAAAACCGTTATCCATTTAAAACGCGACACATGGCATGGATATTGTTTTTTTAATTATTTTTTAAAAAGAATTTTAAATTTTAATTTTTAAAAAATCCTAAAATTTACAAAAATATTCAAATCAGTCCCTAAATCCCTAAATCCTCACCACTGTCGCCGCCGGCCGCCGTCTTCGACCACACTCGTTCGGTCGTCAGACCCAACCGACCATTTTCTCCAACTCGCTGTCGCCGAAAACTTGCGAACGGTGTGTCAATCGAACGATTATTTCACGTTCGACGTTCAATGTTTGGTTGGCACATCGTTTGCCGATTTTCAGTGACGTCGAGTGAGGGGAAATGATCGGTTGAGTCTAGCGATCGAAAGGGGGGGCCGGCAACGGCAGCAGTGAGGATTTAGGGATTTGGGGACTATTTAAGAAAGTTTTATAATTTCAAGTTTTTTTGTAAAATTTCAAATTATTAGAAAAATAATAATTTAAAGAAATTAAAAATGACACATGTCAATTTTGTATTGGTTAACAGTTTTTTTAACGGTAGTTAACAGCCGGGAACCTAAAATTATAACTTTTGAAACTCTAGGCACCTATTTAAAAAAAATATTTTAGGCACCTAAAGTTCAAAAACAACATACTTTATGCATTTATTTTTCGTTTAAGCCTAAATATTATTCATATAAAGATTTTGTTTATCCCGATTTTTAAATTTGAAGGCTTAATAGACTCTTGCACCTCTCAATGTTTGAGATTAACTACGTCTCTGACGAAAATTAATAATCTGGTGATTTTTATAACAAATCAACAACGTAAATAACTGAAATGTAACTTTTTACAATAGATTATTAAAATAAGATGGACGAATACAAAAGTGACCTCAGTGATGATTTGCCCTAATTTTATTACATGGGATTTGGATTTGGATCCTAAAAGACATTAATATCTAAACCTTGCCGCTTGAACAAATACTACAACTTTTAAGTGAAAAAGTTTTTTAATATAATATAAAAATATAAATGATTAAATTAATATTAAAATATTATTTAATAATTAAAAAAAAATTAAAATTTTTTTAAACTGAATTGTCTTGTGATTAACTTATGAACCAAGTTTAATAAGAAACCTACTAATAATAGAGGGAGGATGATAATGGTGATAAAACAATTCATGCCATGAGCCATGTAAAATAACTTTTGTTGCATCAACTTTATTAAGGACCCCCACTGCCCCAACTTTTTTCTCTTGTCTGACGATTCATGAATGAAAAACGATATTTTTTTCGGTTAGTGTGTTTGAACAATAATAAATTTCAACATCATTTCTTTATACGTCTCAAAGACAAACTATAAAAATCCGTATAAAAGAATTATCCCTTAGGAAAGGCGAGCACGGGTCGAGTCGGATCAAGTTTTTTATCGATCCAAAAATAATTATTTTAAACTCGAATCGACATTATCTTTAGACAACTTTATTCAACACGAAAATTATATACTTAAGCTAGACTTGACCTGACCAGATTCGTATAAAAAATAATTTTAGGAAAAAATAATTTAATTTTAGACTTAATTGTAAAAAAATTAATTCCAATGACCTAATTGTAAAAAAAATATAAAGAGGGACATTATTGTAAATATCCCTAAAAATATATGGAAAATTACACTATTAGTCTCGAGTAAGTCGAGTCAGATATTTTTTACCATAAACTCCAACCCAACCCGATCCGAAAACACAATTAATAAAAACTCGACCCGACCCAAATTATTTTTTATTTAAAAAATAAAATAACCCAATCAGGTCGGGTTGAGTCATAACCCGGTGGGACCGAGTGAAATACCCATCCCTACTTAGTAATCAGAAACTATAAATTTTCTTTTTTTTTTTTTGAATAGTTTAAAGATGATTAGAATGTAGTATTTAAATTCTTTTTCAAATTTAAATATATTTAACAAAAAATTAAAGATATTGTTAAGAAAGTGCCTAACAAATGACGTAATTCAATTTTATTTATAAGAAGCATTTAAAAATCTAAATTTATTAGTCATTTAAAAATCTAAACTTACGGGAGTATACATATACCCCTAAAACTTTTTAATCATATTACCCTAAACTTAAATTATAATCTCTAAATCTTGAACTTAAATCTTAACTTTTAAATTTAAACTCTAAATTTTAACTTTAGACCCTAAATTCTAAAATCATAAATCATAAATCTAAATTTTTAAACTCTAAACTAAATATTTAAACCCTAAATTAAAGCAATTGTAAATTTTTTTTGTTTGCACCGCTGGAATATTTTTTTCACACATACACATATATTTTAAAGATTTTTTTTTAATATTTGAAAGCGGTCACGACCTCATGAGTCTCTTGTGTATTTTGCCTTGTGCATAATCCTAATTGCTCTTCTTCTTTTTTCCTCTCATGCCGTCCTTCTTTTAATTTTTTTATATTTTTCATCAACAACAACGATATCAACACGAAATTTGTTGTTTTCTTTCTTTACTTCCCTTTCTCTCTTTCTCCAAGCTTTAGCATAACTTCTAATTTTGTTATGCATATATGAGTTATGTTATTTTGTTTTGTTTAATTAGTCTTTTATTTTTTATAAAAATGATGGATGATTTTGCCTGCTCTTGCAGCACATTTTTTGTATGTTCTTGTAGTGCGTTTTTTCTTTTGACATTGTCTTTCCGATTGTCGTTTGTGTAGTTATCTTGTTAATCTATCTTTGTTTTACACGCTTGTGCTAGTTCTTTTATATTAATAGGCGCTTACAATCACGAAAGTTATAATAAAATCAATTAGTCAACATGTCGCCAATGCTATATGCATTTTTATATTAACGTTGATAAAATTTACTTTTTACTATGGACAACGATGTTTGTTTATATTCGACATTTTTTTGAGTTATTTGGTTGTATTTTTAACTATTTCATTGTACAATTTTATGTTATTTTTAGTGATTAGTTTGTGCATTATGATGATTTTTGGAAGAAAAAAATACGGTTAATACAATTAGTATATTCTAATTTTTTAGATTCTTTTTATAGTTTTATTCAATAAAATTAACTATAATTATTAGTTAAAAAATATATTAAAAAAAGATGCGTTGTTTTCCGGTTACAAGGCAAGTAGGGAATAATCGCCTTTCTTTTTAATATATGGTTAAATTTAATAACTGTTTACATTTACGCATATGACTTTTAACGAATAATATTTAGCCTTTACTTGGTTGGCGAAAAAGTGGATGGGAGAAAAGAGAAACAAAAAAATTAAAAAAATAAATTTAAGAATTGTTTGATAGAGTAAAAAATTAGAAAGAAAGAAAATAAAAGGAAAGGTAGTTTTCTTTCTCATATAGAAATAGTTTTTTCTGTAAAATTGAGTGGAAAATAAGAAAGAAAAGTGAAAGCTATCATACTTTAATAATAAAATTATCAAATTATATTTTAAATAGTTTCATCCAATATTTTTATTATGATTTTTATTTTGTTCAATTTAGTACCTAAAATTTTTATTTAATCTAAAATTTACCCTTATTTGTTTTAAATTTTATTATTAAAGTCAATATTATTAATATAATAATATTTTGTTCACTTTAGTCCCTAACATATTTATTTAATCCAAAATTGACCAATATTTATTTCTAATTTTTATAATTTTATCTAATATTTTTTACTAAGCAAACATATTTAGTATCCTAACTAATAAACCAAAATTTTGGTACCACATTTAAAATTTTTCAAATAAAGTTTGAGTTACTTCTTTTTTTTTAAATGGAAATTGAATAAATTAAAATTTTTAGTAATTTGTGGATTAATTTTTAAGTTAATGACAATTTTAGTCCAAAAATTTTTCATGGTATATATCATATTAATATAAAAAATATCAATTTAAATACTATTTTAATTTTTAGATTAAAATTATAAATATATTTTCTGATTAGAAAAACATAATTTAATTTTGGAATCAAAATTAAGAGGATGTTTTATATTGATGATTTGTACTAAATTAAATTTGTATATGTGTTTTGGACTCGACTGTGATTATCAAACTTGACATCATCATTTCGTTAGTTTTCGACTCGAATAAAAAAATTCAAATAAAGTTTGAGTTCTAAAATATCATTTGTCAAAAAAAATAGTTCGGTACAAAAATCAAATCAACTCGGTACTAAATATGTAGTTTCACCCATATTTTTACTATGATTTATTTTTGTTCAATTTAATATCTCAAATTTTATTTAATTTATAATTGACCTCTATTTATTTCTATTTTATAATTTAATCCAATACCTTATAATTGGAAACTTTATGTTTTAGTCACTGATTTTTTAATTGTAATTAAGGACTCATTTTAGCTCGGATTAACCTGAAACTTGGTCTATATGTTAATGATGATATTCATTTATTAAAGGAAATTTTAATTTCACTTTTTGAAAAATTGTCCCATGTATTTTATGAATGTTTTCAAAATGACCCACAAACTACTCATTTTTGCAATTAACACTCTATTTCAAATTCGATTTCAACAAGAATTTACCATTAAGTCTAATTGGAATTAATGATTCTAAAATGGACCTAAAATGGATTTTTAACTTAAAATTCAACTTATGAATTATTTACATTTTAGTTCCTAAACCTTGAGTCGGTTAAATTTACTTCGATTTGAACTTCTTTTTATTAACAAAATAGAGGTATAAGAAGTTTCTACTTATATTAAACTTGCATTTAAGTTTTGAATGTTTTTTTGGGTTTAAATCTTGTAAAATTACCAAAGTGCATTTTTGTTAAATTGTTTATTTTTTAAGTTTCTAAAGGTTTATTTTCTTGGGTGACTTTAGTTAATTGTTTCCTGTTTATGTTCGTGTTGGTTGTTTACTTTTATGTAATCGAATATGCTTGTTTTCTAAAATATGTTTTAAGGCCACAAATGGGCCATTTGTAGCATTCGATATTCGGGTTGGATTCATTTGTACCAGGTATTAGGTGTTGTATTGATAGTGAAACTCTCGGGATTACATTATAAAAAATTAGACTAAATTATAAAAATTATAAATAAATAGAGCTCAATTTCATATTAAATAAAAATTTTATAGACTACATATTTTCCAAAGCCAGAATCCCCATCTTTCACATTTCCTGCTTCACTCTTATTTCTGATCAAACAACGTTGAAATCCTTCTTTAGGAATCTCCCTCGAACCCAAAAACATGGGAGTTGCCGGCACTTTGGAGTATTTGTCTGATTTAATGAGCAGCACTGCTGGCCACAAACACAAGAAGAAGAAGAAACAATTGCAGACTGTAGAGCTCAAAGTCAGGATGGACTGTGATGGCTGTGAACTCAAGGTCAAGAAAACCCTCTCTTCATTAGCTGGTACACATGATATTCATATTTATCCCCTTTTTTCATCTCTGTTTTTTTCCTTCTCTTTTCGGCGGAGGCTGAAATAATGAAATGTTTATTGCAGGCGTGAAATCCGTGAGTATAAACAGGAAACAGCAGAAGGTGATGGTAACGGGATATGTTGAGGCAAACAAGGTGTTGAAGAAAGCCAAGTCAACTGGGAAAAAGGCCGAGATTTGGCCTTACGTTCCTTACAACCTGGTGGCTCAGCCTTACTCTGCTACTGCTTACGACAAGAAGGCACCTCCTGGTTATGTCAGGAAAGTAGACAACAATGTATGCACTGCGTCTGCCACTGCCACCACCAGATATGAAGAAGATCCTTACATCTCCTTGTTCAGCGACGAAAACCCAAATGCATGTTCTGTTATGTAAGCACTAAGTACCACTTTTGTTTCATCAACTCCTGATGAGAAGTTAAGCTTTCCAATCATTGAGCTCAGTGTACAAATTTCTTATTTTACAAATGTCACAATGTAAATACATGGGGTGGAGAATTTAAATAGAAAAGGTTAAATTTAGGCTATTTGGAGATTTTTGATAATTGTTAAGGATAAAAGAGCCTTTATAACTCTTATGTTAAAACCTATAATTTTAAAAAGCTCTTATTTGCATACCTAACTTTGCTAGGTGAATCACTCAACATGAATTTTTTATATACACAAAGCCTCGTACATTAATTTTTTTTGAAAGGTCGAACGTTCAATTTCTGTCTTCTAGTCTAATGAAAAGCTTCCTAAATGCTCGGTGTAGCCATTGAAAATGGTCGGACTTGCAAGTTAATTAGGTGGTCCACTTGTCATGTTTCATTTTCTTCAAACATGAATATCTCATCATATTCAGAATTATCAGCCAGCTTGTCCCCAGTTAATACAAGTATTTCTATTTTATATTAGGATGTTTAATTTTTTTATTTCTAAAATTTTCAAATATTTTTTATAATTACTGATATTTAATTTATTAATTAACAATTTGAATCATATACTATAAATAGGGGTAAAGCTCATTGAAGCAAGAGGTATAGGTCGACACCAAATTATTTTAGAAAAAAATATTTTTTTATACAAAAAAGACATTAATATACAATGACATCGCTTTGGAAAAATATTGTGCTTTAATTTTTTTTTTAAATTTTGACATTATATTCTAAATTTTTTAATTTTATCCGCGATTATATAGGCTCATTATAAGAGAAATTTTCCCAACGGAATAACTACATATATAATACTAACATTTAAACCATGAATATTATTTAAAGGACAGGACCTTATCTTCTAAACCAACTAATAGTTAATTATATATACGAACAAAGCCATTAATAGGTTGAGAGCTGCGGTTGCACTAAAATTGATAAAAAAAAATGCACTAATAAGGACAAGGAAAGAAAGTAAGGCTGCACCTCACTCCCCCACAAACCAGCCTGCCCAACGCTGCTCCTTACAAAACTTCAAACCATTACTAACCTCGACCATATTGAGGTAAAAAGAAAAGAAAAAAAAGTGGAACTTGCTTTGATTAGTAACTCCAGAATCTTGTCATCATATCTACCAGAAAGTCCAACAGAGACAACAAAAGCAACATTTATATTTGTATTTAAATTTAACAATTAATTAAATTATATTAAAAATAATTATATAAATAATAAATTAATATATGGATCCTTCAAATATGCTTAGTAATATTATATTAAAAAATATTTTTCATAATCTAATAAATATTAATAGATACAAAATATTGATAACTAATAAACTATTCAAATAAGTATCGAATATAATCATGTCCTTATATGTCATTTTGCTTGTTTAAATAATTAAATAACTATCAACTATCAGTTAATTTTACCAAACAGTTTTATACAATTAACTAATACAATTCGCTAGTCAAATCAGCTAATGCAATCGGCTATCAGCTATCAGCTAATATAATTCGCTATCAACTAATTGTCAAACATGGCCTAATTATATATAATCCAAAATAAATAAGAGATTTAAATATTTTATAACGTGATATTATGATTATTATCTTTAAAATTCAATAACTAATATAGTAATTTTTGGAACAATTTCTACTTAGAGGAAGGAGAAGGAAAGTTTTGCTCGTAATGGTATTGAACCTACAACCTAAAGGAGAGTGTCAATCGAGATCACTTTTAATCATATATTTTAGAGATTGTTGACTTAACTAATATAATAACTTGAAATAACGATCATTATATGTGCATTCATAATCAATATGACACGACCGAAACATTAAGGATCATAATTTGTTTTTGAACATAGTTTAAGCTCCTGAAATGATGAAGCAGTTATTCTTATTAGGGACGGTAAACAAACACTAAAGCTCAAATCTATTTCAAATAAATATGGCTCGCAAGAAGTGCAAAGGAAAGGAAAGGAAATTCCCATGAAAGCACGTGTGTGTGCCCTCTTTTCTCCTACACAGCCAATAAGAGAATCAATATCTTTTCTTTTCTCTTTTTTTCTTTCCTTTCTTTTCTTTACTTTTTCTTCAACCCTCTCTCGGATCCAAAGAAAGCGTAAAGGCATGTAATCCTACTATAAGTTTAGAGGTTCAAGTGAATAGTGTTTATATATATATATATATATTAATTTGATGACAATGAAAAGTTCATGACTGGGGTGAAATCGATACTCTTTAATTCATTTTTAATTTAAAATAATTTACGACAGTCTGATTCAATTCGTTTGTTTTTTTAATTTTTTTCATATTAATTTTAGTTTTTCGAATTATTTTGAAAAATAATTTATATTTATATTTTTTGAACACCACTTTATAAAATTTTAAAATCTTTTTCCTAAATATTCCTAATGTAAATTAATTTACAAGTAATAAAAAATCAATAATTATAATGACATTTTAAAGTTACTTTTCATATTTTATATTAAACATTTATTTTTAAATTATAAAATAAAATAAAATATATAATTCAATTAAAATAATTTTTAAATTTATGAACCATGAACAATATCGATAGAATGATTGGAATGAAAATTTATTTTATTTTTAATTTCTTTTACTCTAACACTAATTTATTTATAGAAGCTTATAAAAAGTTGGATTTCCACCTAGCATGCCATCATATCATATCTTCTAGCATGAACTCATAGCATGTGCACCATGCCCTAGTATTTGACTAACAATTTTCCTATTGAGGCTGACCTCTTGGAAGAAAACAAAACTTTATCTGTCTATCAATATACAGAAACCAATGCTAGACTGCTCCAATAATTGGTTTTCCATGCTCTTTTATTTATTTATGGGTAAATTTTGTTGGAGGTCCCTTTTGTTTAAGCCATATTTTATTTTGGTCACCTATTTTGTAAAAAAATTATTCTTGCTACTTACATTTCTGATCTGTTTTATTTTGGTCACTATGCCGTTAATACCATTGGTTTAATGACATGACACGTTAGTCAAAAAAGTTAATTTCTAATTTGATCCCTGAACTTTAAATAAAATATTAATTTGACTCTAAACTCCCTCAACCCCACTTTTACCCCCACAATATAGCTGCTTTGACCTCCTTTGGTGAGTGATGGCTCTTACCACCTCTATCTTTTCTCCTTTTTTTCCATCCCTTTCCTCCTCCTTTACCCTATATCAAAAGCTAAAACAAAGATGAAAAATTGAGAGATCGAAGATATCTAGACGAGGAAGGAAGACAACAATTAGAGTTTTACTGTATGCATTAATCATCGTTTGAGTGGTTTTTTTTACCATAAATTTCCTGCTATAATGATTCATTTACCTTATAATCGACTCGCTCTGCTAATTTATGATAAAAAGCCACTCAAACCATGATTAATGCATACAGTAAAACTCTCTAACTGTTTTCTTCTTTTCACGTCTGAATATCTTCTACCAAAAAAGGTGACCGGAGCAGCTAGAGATAAAAGTAAGGTTGAAAAAGTTTATGAGTTAAATTAATATTTTGTTTAAAGTTCGGGAGTCAAATTAGAAATTAATTCTTTTGATTAACGTGTCACTTTATCTAACTAACGGGTATTAACAGCACAATGACCAAAATAAAACAGATTGAAAACATAAGTGGCAAGAATAACCTTTTTCAAAATAAGTGACCAAAATAAAACACGACTCAAATAAAATGGACCTCTGGTAAAATTTACCATTTATTTATCTACTGGTTTTACGTATTTAATTGGTTTTTTAATTTGTTCGGCCTTTAATCTTAGATATTTAGTTCATAGTTGAACTTGAAATCATTACATACGTTAATCTAGAAGTTCTGTCATTAAATTTTAGTAATGTGTCATTTTCAATCTTGATCACATGTCTTTAAAATTAGACCTCTAAACTTAGTCTTAAGTACCTTATTGGCACGCAGGGATGAATCCCTTTGTAAGGTGGGATGGGATCTTACCCCCTCAAGGCACAATTTGTTTTTTTTTTTTTACCATTTTACTTATATATTCTTTTAAAATAGATTAATTATAAATTTACTCCAATTGACACACATTTATGTTTTGTCCTCCAACTTTTAACTAAGCCTCTATGTTTATTGGTACATGTACTTTATAAGGACCTATTTGGGATTTGAACTTTTTTCTGACCTACTTAGTACATGAACTTTAAAGTTGTCATATACATTAATCTAAAAACTTAAATCTATTAAAGTTTTGTTAATATATCACTTCTAACCAATCAATTGATGTCACATGTCTTTAAAAATAGACTTCTCTACTGATGTAATATGTCTTATTGTAATTTTAATATAATCTTGCTTTTGTTTAACTGAAAATGATCTCTAGAAAATAACTTATGCATTTTCTAGTGTTAATTTCATGAAAAATCGTTTGGTCAATAGAAAACAAATTGCAAGTCAACGTAAAATAAGTTATTTTTCTTCTAAAATTGACTTCCCCTTTTAAAAGCGCAAGTCACATTTCAAAATTTAAGCTCTTGTAAAAATGATTTTACATAAAAAAAAGAATTAGAATCGAGTAAATTTTTTTCTTGGATAAGCATGTCAATTTCATTTATCCAAGAAACAAAAAGAATTTTGCTACAAACTACAATTTCAACAGTCCTGTACAACAACTATACTAACCCAATCTAGTAAAAAATTATTATATCATTAATATTTTTATTTTAAAATAATCTAATATTGATATCCAATATTATAGTTTTTAATATTATTAAACATACATATGTATATTTTAATTAAAAATATAATTAATTTTATTAATTTATTGACAAGTGCCGAAATTGTCAAATAAATAATCTTATTCTCTAATAATGAAAAATGGAAAGTAGTATAGAGAAGTAGGGTCGATCCACATGAACTAAGAAAATTGACGTCTTCATTTCGTGATTTGAGTAATTTGCAAAAATAAATGGGGGTTTAGAATAAATAATTAAGTAAAAATAAACGATGAATAAAAAAGTAATTGTAAATAAATAATTCAATAGTGATGAGATAGCCTTAGGCTTTTGTTAGGCTCAATTTCGATCGATCATCGAAATAGATTTTTCCTCCTTGATAGTACGCTGGTTACAGTTTACAGGGCCCAACCCTTGCAGCTAAGTTTTCTCTCCAGCTAATCGAGATTTTCAAGTCTATCTCTGAAATCTGATCATTGCACAGTTAAGAGCCCAGCTCGGGTTATAGCGTCTCTCTAAGAATTGAACCCGATCTTGATTCCCCTTAGCAAACCGCCGCTAAGTTTGTTTACAATAAGTCGAATTACGACCAATCCATTTGACTCCCAAACCACAAGCCAACCTTTCAAATCAACGTCGACTTTTTGAGTTGAAGATGTAACTTTTAAAGGAATGGCCGATTGCCAAATCGAAGAATACTTTCTCGGAGTTGTTAAGTGCAAACTTAATTCTCACAATTTAGAATTGAGCCGTCGCAAATCTTTAGACTAATGAAGTTTAGCTAAGCATGGATTGGATAATGCTTAACATTTAATATGAAAAAATAAAAAGAGAAGAAAGTACAAAGATGAAAATAAAGATTTTATAGAAATAACCAAGGAAATTATAAATTCCAATATGAGTTCAAAGGTTGGTACCAGAGAATTCTAATAAGGTAAAATAACTAAAAACTATAATAAAAAATAAAGATAATGCTAAAATATTCAAACTAAAAATCTAAAATTAATTTGGAGAATTTGGATGAATTTCTGTGGCTTACTGCGAATAGCAGCAACTTTCCCTTTCAATTCTTTGCAATCCCTTGAAGCTTGGAATAGACTAGGATCGACCAACAGTAAGCCTTGGTTTTCTTACATTTCCTTTGCAATCATTTGGACTGTATGGTTATATAGAAATGATCGGGTGATCAAAAAGGAGTTAGATTGAATACAATTGGAGTACCTGGTAAGGTTCCGCCTTGCTACGTGGATTAAAGCTAAGTTTTCTAACGGGGCCATTTCGGTGGATAACCTGGTGTCCGATCTTACTTTGGCCTGTAATTTGTGCAAGCTATCGAGAAAATCTCCTACGGTTTCGTGCTGGAATCCTCCGCCTTGTGGATTCCTTAAACTCAATGTTGATGGTGTGGGTGCCCGGTCAAGCGCAATTTCAAAAGCTGGAATAGGTGGTCTGTTGAGAGATGAATCTGGTAATACTCTTTTCCATTTCTCTGAGCCATACGGTGATGGTCCCTCTGCTGTGGTAGAGGTCGCAGCTGTTGAATATGGGATAGGCAAGTTTTAATCGTCCAGGTGGGCTAAAAAATACAAGCTTATTATTGAAACTGACTGCAAGTCGATTACGAATTGAGTTTATGGTTCGATTGTGCCTCCCCCAGCCCTATCTAGGCCAATTTTGGAAATTTCTGGTATCATTAGAGGCCATGGGATGTTGTTAAGGCACGTTCCCCTCTCCTGCAATATCGAGGCGGATCGCTTCACCAAAAATGGGCATTAATTAATAGTTTAGTTATGGTGGCAGTTTAGGTCCTAGGATATGTTTTGAATCTCTTCTGGGTTAAGGTTTGATTAGGTAGTGTATTGGCCGAATGCCAAAAGGATTGTATTGTTGGTTTGTTTGCTACTGTTGTAACATTTAAATCATGAAATAATAATCTTTTCCACTTCAATATGGAACGGTTTTTAATGAGGCCCACCGTACTTTTTTTTAAAATAAAAATTTATCACAAAAGACAAAAATAATAATTTTGAATCACGTGGCTCTGATTTCTTCTTTATCTTCCGGATAATCTCATATTTATCTTCCATGCACTTATCCTCAAGATAATTTTGAATTTAACTTTAAGATAATGCTGATCCGTTTTCTTGAAGTTGCTGACTGTACCACCAAAATCTGCTGCATCGAACGCGGACCGCGTCGTGCCTCATGTCTTGCCCACGACCCCTGCCATGACATCAATGAATATCCAAATTCTGTCTTTATTTGTTGGTTTTTAGCTGACATAGTCCAATAAAACTCCTAACTAAAACATACCCAAAAGTGACGAATTAAAAGTATCCAAGTGAAAAATAAGGAATAAATAACACTAAAAATATGCAACATTCTACGCTTATCATTTATTTATTACAATAAATTTATTATTTAATATTATAAAAAATTAAATATTTTTTCATATCATTAATTATTTAAAAAACAAAATATTATCTTTAATATTTTTTTGAAAAATGATTTATATTAATATATTATTATTCTTATGATTTATAAATAATTAATAATAAATGTTTTATTATATAAAAATGTGAATTTTTTAATAGTTGAATAATTACTATAATGTTTTAAGAGTTTTAAAATATTATTATTACATTTAAATATTATATTAGTGGACTAGTTTAAGTAGTATTATTTTGGGCATCTAATATTAATATAATACTTTAATATTTTCTATTAACTTATTATTATTTGAAATATCAATATTAAAAATTAATAGTTTAATGATGTAAAGTTTAAGTAACTAATACTTTAATACCTATATCAATATTTCTTTTAAAAATATAAAATATTTTTAATGTTTATTATAGTAATATAAATACTATTATACAATATAAAATTTATTTTAAAAAATAATATCAAAATATTGAATAATTTTATTTTATGTACTTAATATCAATATAATGTTTTAGTATTATTTAATCAAAAAAATGTTTTAGTATTAAAATTTAATAATAAATATTAGGATTTGAAATAATAATAATATTAAGTGATAATATTTATTCGTAACATTTTAATAATTTAAACTATGTTAAAATGATCTTTTTAGTCACTAAACTTTCAGAAGTTATAAAACAATCATTAAACTTATCGAACTATTATAAAATGGTCTTTGACTCATTGCATGTTATAAATTATTGATAAATATTAAAAACTTTAATGACCATTTTGTAATAATTAAATAAATTTAATGATAATTTTGTGCTAATTTTATAAAGTTTAATGATCATTTTATAATATATCAAAAAATTAATGATCATTTATAATTTTTAAAAGTTCAGTGACCAAAAATAAATATATATAATGCATATAATATTTAATATAATAATAATTTCGATTAATTTGGTTATTAACCGATTTAGAACCAAATTAACCGATAACCAAAGTTTGAGAAAAATTTTAATCACTAACCGATTATACCTAAAATTAACAGAAAAAATTTCAGTTCGATCGTTAATTCGGTTAAAATCAAAGTATGAACACCCTTACCCATGCACATAATTTTTTTACCTTTTGTTATATATATATATATATATATATATTTAAAAATGAATAATTTATGAATTTCTCCCCAACCCCTAATCATGGCTTCATCCTTGGTTATCACAGTTCAATTACCAATCCAAAATAGAAATCTTATCTCTTTTTTGGTGCCCTATTTATATCTCATACTCCCTCTGTCCCACGAATTTTGTTCAGTATTGACTTTTAAAAAGTCAAAATTTTTTAACTTTGACCGCAATTGTTTTAAATATTTGAATTAATTAAATTTTATAAAATATATATTTTTAAACTACTTGATATAAGTTTTTTAAAACATATTTTTTCATATTTTTACCAATAATACATTTAAAGTAATAAATAGTCAAAGTTTAAAAAATTTGACTTAAAAAAAGTTAATACTGGACATTTTTAGTGGGATAGAGGTAGTACTAAAAAAGTAAGTTTAGGGTATATGGTTAATGTCGCGACCATTTTTGAAATCGAGATGTGTAAAAATAGCCTGAAGATAGATCTTTTGAAAAATTAGGATTTTCTGGCCATTTTTAATTTAATCTTGAAAATTTAGGGCTTTTCGTATTAAATTTGATTTTCCTTTATTTATCCTTTTAAAAAATATTTGGAGTCGCCACCGATCACTTCGAGGTAGACCGGACACCGAAAAAACAAACCAGAGATTCTGTCTTAAAAATTGGGTTCATGAGTCGGTTACGTGTAGGGAAGGATTAGCACCCCTACGAACGCCCGTTATCGGTACCTTTAATTTTACGTGGCATTTTGACATTTCGAATAATTATTTGAATTTAATTTATCCCATAATTATTAATTGAATTTAAATTTCGAATGCAGATATCCTTTTATAAGGAAATTCATTTTGTTCGAATACGAGATTAAAAGCACCCCGTTAGGTGGCACCCCTATTCGTATTTAAAAATGAATTTCCAACATAAAAGATTTTTAATGAATGATATTTTATTGTCTTGCCAATTTTAAGTATTATTTCTAAAATGCTCTATTTAATTAGTTATTTAAAACTATGAATATTAATTAATTTAATGGCTTTTATGAGAAAATGCAAATTGCTTGAACACCTTTCATATATTTAAAGCCTTTAAATTAATCATATTCCTAATTAATTGATCCTTTAATTAATTAAAGTTCTAATTCTAATTAAGGATCTATCAATTTATTATTCAATGTTATAACTGAAAATGTATATCGAATATACACCTTTATGACCAAGGCTGAGATAACACCCCATTGTAAACAATGGAACACCATCCAGATTTGAACCTCAAAGATTCTATTCGATGTACATTTAATTAACTACAATGTGTCTTAATTAATTGTTTAATTTTAACTAAAGACTAAATTTGTATTCAATTTTAAGTGAAATATATATGTTAAATATAATTTAGTGAAATCCGTATTGTGATAACACCCCATTGTAAACAATGGAACACCATCCAAATTTGGATTCCAAAATATATTTAATATACATTTAATTACTACAATTATCTACTCTATTTAATTATTGAAACCTAATTAGAGAGACCTAGACTAAAGGCTCTAATTATTCATTAAACTAAGTGTTTAAATTGTTTAAACAAAATACTATATGCTCATTTTAAAATAGGCAACAAACATATAATTTAATAGCATTTAAAAAAACAATTAAATAAATAAAACAAATTAAACATTAAACTGATTTTTATTAATATGTGGACCTAATTAAAACTATTACAAAATCTGATGTCCAATTACAAAGCCCTAGTGACCTAATTGAAATGGAATACAAATTGGAGGGAATAGTTAAGAAATTCAGGGACCAAATTGAATTAAATGTGAAACCTAAGTGTCAAATTAAGAGGGAAAATGACGAAATTGAGTAAAATGAAAAGTCTGGGCAAAAACCAAAGGGTATCCGTTTAACAATACGCGGACCCTGGGTTAACCCGGATTCAACGTGTGGATCATAAACTTGACCCGGCACCAAAACGGTGCTGTGTCAACTCGTTTATATATAGCCTAAACCCTAGCCAACTCGGCCATAACCCACTTGCACACTCTCTCTTATCTCTCTCTCTCTTCTGCCCAATTCTCTCAACCATAACACTTTTAAACCCAGAAAACCACACCAATCTCGATCAAACCCCTTGTTCATCACAAAACCATCACCAGAATCAACCAAAACTCTTGTTTGATCTTTCATAAACACCAAAAACCCTCAGTTTCATGTTTCCCATCGATCAAACCCTCATATTTCCCCAAAATTCATCATTGTTCATCATGTTTCCTCATTTTGATATCTAAAAGCATCAAAACTTTCCTTCTAACCTGTTTCCTAAGATTAAAATCCGCAAAACCTTTCATGTTCTTAACTGTTCATCCTAAACCGAGCAAAACCCTAAGACTCCAGTCGAACTCCTCCATAGCTGCCACCCTTAGATCTAGGTTCATCACCTTTCAACCTCTCCGCATGTTTGCCGGCCACCTTTGGTCATCGTCTCCGATCATCCCTACCTTTTCGATCACCTCTGTAATTCCGATCATCCCTAACATTTTTCCGATCACCATGACTCTAATTCCGGCCGTCATCCACCGCCATGAGGTGAATTTCGGCCATCGTGCCAGAAACTTAAAACACTCAAAATCACCATTCTTCCCCTTTTTTTTTACCTAAACCTACATCTAAGTCTCGATTTAACAGAATCTCCCATCTTCCCCACCTAAACTACCTACCGAAAGCCTAACCACATCTATCATTTTCAACTCCGCCCGAAACCTAAGTACACTCCGGTGACCACTCGAAACCTCTCCGATCAACTCAAGATAAACCTCAAAGCCATACTGTGATTTATGTTTATTTTTAGATATAGGTTTTGATTACTGTTTTTATACTTTTAGAATTAGATCTGGCCTATTTCATGTGATTTTGCAGATAAATGAAGAGTGGAGAGAGAAATATACCTCCCGGTGTATTTTCGACGATGGCCTCACTACTCTGATGTCTGATTCCGGTGACCTTCAGTGTTCCAGAGACTTTTCGACTTCTCAAATAACTCATCCACTTCCCCCTCTCTTCAATTACTAGCATAATAATTGCCACTATTTATTACTATCATTCATTAACTATTTTTCTCTCTCTGCAGGGTATTTATAACTGGGATAGATGCTGATGTCACAACCATTGAGCTGTTGACAGTTGGGCTCCAGCATGGCTTGATCCGAGTGAAACATGAAGGAGCCAATGATAGTGTGCCACGTGGCCAGTTTGGGCGGCAAAAAGAAACACAACTTTGTTTTCTTGGGCTTTTACCGAATTGGGCGGGAATTTTAGATTTTAAGATTGTAACGGGCCTTGTAATTAGATTTTGAAATGTCTGGGCTTTGTATGTGGACTGTTTATGGACTTTATTTATTTATTTATTGTAATTACTTATTTATTATTTATATTGTTTATTTAATTTGGCCCGTTCAAAATTCGGGTATTACAGCTGCCCCTCTTTGCTTATTGCTGTGGAACAGGGATAGAGCAAAGACTGAAAATACATGAATTTTGATCGATCGTACATCCACCCTCTAATCGGATGAAGTTTGAAGCTGTTCTTCTATTTATGAAATTCTTCAATCTTCTAGCGGCTGGCTCTACTCACCAAAATCCTTTACTTTCTGAGGTTTAAAGCTGTTATTCTCACTACAAAATTCTTCATTCCTCACTCTTTGCTGATCCACCTTTTTGTAAGGTGTCGGATAAGCAAGCTCTTCTCATTAGGATCCTTCTCATTCTTCAAAAGACGAGCTCTCCTCATTAGGAGCTCTTCTTTCTTTACTGGGCGAGTTATTCTCATTATGAACTCTGGGACGAACTCTTCTCATTAGGAGTCTTCATTCTTTGCTAAGCGGATTCTTCTTATTATGAATCCTGAAACAAACTCCTCTTTTTAGGAGCTCTTCATTCTTTGCTGGACGAGTTCTTCTCATTGGGAACTCTAGAACGAACTCTTCTCATTAGGAGTTCTTTATTCTTTGCTAGGCGAGCTCTTCTCATTAGGAAATCTGGAACGAACTCTTCTCATTAGGAGTTCTTTATTCTTGGTAAATTCCTGACAAAACATATTAAAATGCTTTGATGAGGGTTAGTATGACCCTAATTTCTACATATGATGCATGAGCAATGATCCGCTATGAATTGAAAAACATCTTCCATTTTTTGGGTAACCAATCTGTCTCAGCTTAATTGTGTTTTTTCACCAATCCTCGACCTGCTCTAACACTTCATCTCATACTCTGGACTAGCCTTTAAACTCTCTTTCCGCGTTTCTGGCCTTGTGCTCTAGAGCGCCCTTTCAGGTTATTATTTTAGATTGCTTTTCTCAAAGTGCCATTTCAGGTTTTCACTTTGGAATTTTCTTTTTTCTTCTTTTTTAAAAGGCGTCCTTTCAAGTTTTCACATTCTCCTTTTCTTTTCTTTTATTTATTTTTCTTTTCTTTTTCCCTATTTTTTTTTGTTTTCTGGCGCCCTTTCGACTTTTCACATTATCTCCGCATTTCCTCTTTTTCATTTCCTGTGACCCCAACTTATTCAGCTATTGATTGATTCAAGTATTTCTTTATTTTCATCTCCATTTCTGCTGGCACAACATTCCACTCAATCTTCCCATTGTTCACTTATTTTCAATAACCTAGAGTGCAAAGGTTCACCTGCATTCTTCAAAACACAGTAATGCCAAGAGATCATTTGTTTATATGAATTATGCTAATATACTTTCATAATGCTTTGGAAATAATAACAGAAAGCTTGGAAGAGAATTAATGGATTTTATTGAAGCTTAACGATAGAATACAATAAATTTTGAAAAAGTAATGGCAAACTGAAACAACAAAACCAATAAACAAAGTCAGATCTTCAGGTATCCATAGCATGAAGGATTCAACAACCCTTTCGACCAATCATAACTTTGAACTTGAGCCCATGTCCAGCAGACTTCAACATTGCTGAGATATTTACAGATGTGAAATCCCTTCCAAAATACCGGGTATTCGAGAGGTCTTAATTGCCAGATGCCTAATCACAATCCATCTAAGCCGCCCTTTACGGGTTTCCAAATCAAATTCTCCCTTGGTTTCAAGACGCTCTTTGCGAGTTTTCATCTTGAACCCCCATTCTTTTTCTTTTTCTTTTTTTTGAACCATCGGTGCCCTTTCGAGTTTTTACCTAAGATTATTCTATTTGTGAAGCGCCAATTTCAGGTTTTCACTCTAATTTTTTATTTTTTGTCTCTTTTATTCTTCAGATGTAATATTTCTTAACTGAATTGGATGCCACTAGCTTGTGCAACTCTTCACCATCAATTTTAGTTAAGATCAACGCTCCTTCGGAAAGGCCTTTTTGACGATATACGGTCCTTCCCAATTAGACATCCATTTCCCACATAAATCTTTGTGTATTGGCAAGATCTTTTTTAGCACTAGATCACCCTCTCGAAATTCTTTAGGCCGAACTTTCTTATCATAAGCCCGCATCATTCTCTTTTGGTACATTTGACTATAACATATGGCTTTTCGCCTCTTTTCTTCGATGAGATTTAACTGATCATACCGAGCCTGTACCCATTCGGTTTCATCTAATTTTGCTTCAGACAAAACTCGAAGAGACAAAATTTCAACCTTAATTGGTAATTCCACCTCCATTCCGTAAACCAGAGAATACAATGTTGCCCCAGTAGAAGTTCGCACTGAAGTTCGATATGCAAACAATGCAAAATGCAACTTTTCATGCCAATCCTTGTAAGTATCTGTTGTCTTCGCTATGATTTTCTTAATATTCTTATTTGCTGCCTTTACTGCACCATTCATCTTTGGGCAGTAAGCTACAGAATTGTGGTGCAGAATTTTGAACTGCTCGCACGCCTTTGTTACCACTTTATTATTGAAATTGGTGGCGTTATCAGTAATGATTCTCTTAGGTAATCTATAGCGACAAATGATCTATTTCTTTAAGAACTTGCAGACTGTTGATCTGGTAATAATGGCATAGGAGGCCGCTTCTACCCATTTGGTAAAGTAATCAATGGCCACAACGATAAAACGATGTCCATTAAAAGCTTTGGGATAAATCTGACCAATGACATCCATGCCCCAGACTGCAAAAGGCCATGGTGAATTCATTGTGTGGAGAGGTACTGGAGGAGAATTGATTTTGTCTGCATATATCTGACACTTGTGACATTTCTTAGCATATTCAATGCAGTCTCCTTCCATAGTCGACCAATAATACCCATATCTCATAATTTTTCGGGCTATTGCAAAACCACTGGCATGTGTCCCACACATTCCATCATGCACTTTAGCTAAGATATTTCTGGCTTCTAGAGCATCAACACATCTTAGCAATATCTGATCTTTACTTCTTTTGTACAGGATTTCACCATCAAGCACATATCCTGCAACCATTCTTCTGATTGTCCTTTTATCAACATCACTCAACCCATTAGGATAAGTCTGGGATTTGATGTACTATAAGATGTCATAATACCATGGGTTTGATCTGCCTCCTTTTCTATACTGTAGCAGTGAGCATAATTCTCATAACTCTGCACCTGAATTGGCACCATATCTCCTGGCTTATTCGCTAGAAATACTGAAGCCAGTGTAGCTAATGCATATGCCATTTGATTATTTTCTCTGGGAGATATGTGAAAGTGATTTCTTTAAAAAAAATTATCAACTCAAGGATCAATTTTCTATATTCGATCAACTTTGCATCTTTTGTTTCATACTCTCCACGAAGTTGATAGCTCACTAGTGTAGAGTCTCTATATACTTTCAGAATCTCTATCTTTCTTTCAGTAGCAGCTCGTAAACCCATAGCACAAGCTTCATATTTCGCCTTGTTGTTAGTGCACAAAAATTCTAGTTTACTTGTGAAGGGATAATGTGTATTATCTGGGGAGATCAACACTGCTCCAATCCCACGTCCCAGGGCATTAACTGCTCCATCAAAATATAATTTCCAAGAATCCCTCTCTATACTTTCACTTTCTTCCATAGAAATGTTCAACACATCCTCATCAGAGAAGTCAAAGTTCAGGGACTCATAATCTTCAGAAGCGCGACTAGCCAAGAAATCTGCTATTGCACTTCCCTTTATTACTTTCTGATTTATATACACAATATCAAATTCTGATAACAACATTTGCCATTGAGCCAATCTTCCAGTCAAAGCTGGTGCTTCCATCAAGAATTTCAACGGATCAAGACGAGATATTAACCAAGTAGTGTGGTATAACATGTATTGTCTAAGTCGACGAGTTACCCAGACCAAAGCGCAATATAACTTTTGAATTGGCGGGCATCGTACTTCACACTCTGTGAAATTCTTGCTCAAGTTATAGATGACTCTTTCTTTTCTTCCTGTATCATCATGTTGCCCCAGCATACACCCCATCAAATTCTCATGAACGGTCAAGTAGAGAATAATTAGTCTGTCTGGAATTGGTGCGACTAGAATTAGAGCATTTATTAGATATTTATTTATCCTGTCAAATGTTTCCTGACATTCTTCATCCCACTCGCAAGGATTGTTCTTTCGAAGCAGCTTGAAAATTGGATCACATTTATCGGTTAACTGAAAAATGAACCGAGAAACATAATTCAATCTTCCTAAGAATCCTCAAACTTCTTTTTGTGAACTCAGAGACGATAAATTTTGAATCTCCTTCACCTTGTCTGGATCGATTTTGATTCTTTTTCTACTAACCACAAAACTTAGGAGTTTTCTAGATGTAACTCCAAAAGTGCACTTATTCAGATTGAGCTTTAACTGGTACTTTATCAATCTTTGAAACAATTTCCTCAAATTCTGAATATGCTCCTCTTCAGTCTGGGACTTGGCGATCATATTATCCACATACACTTCAATTTCCTTGTGCATCATGTCATAAAAAGAGTCATCATGGCTCGTTGGTATGTTGCCCCAAAATTCTTTAGTCCAAAAGGCATCACCTTGTAGCAATATGTGCCTTATAAGGTTATAAACATCATTTTATCCATGTCCTCTAGGTCCATCTTTATTTGATTATCAAGAAAAACCATCCATGGAAGAAAACCATGAATGACCTGACGTACTGATAAGTGTTCAAAAGTACTATTTTTCTTACCCTTTTTACTCATATTATTGTTAGACTTAGGCTCATATTAGTTGCATAATTAGCCATTCATGCATTAATCCATGTTTCCTTCCATCGTTGAGCTTGATTACATAACTTGGTAGTTTTTGAGGGAAAAGATGCTGATTTGGTGTGTTTTGTGTGTATATGCAGGATCACTTGCCAAAGCAAGGCTAGAGCTAGTTGCCAGGGCAATACATGAAGGAGACGCCGAGCCAGTTGCCAGGGCAATTGTCGACAAGAGCAAAGGTGATATGGTAGTCGAAATTATGACTAGACAAGCCCAAGATGACGTGGAGCAAAGCCCAAACCCAAAGGAATTTGATTTCCATGCAGAGATTAAAGAAGAATTAAATTCTAAGAAGATAGGAGAAATTCTAGTAGGAATATAATTATAATAAAGAATTATATTCTTTAAAGATAATTTAATTCCAAATTAACTTCCTCCTCAAAGAAGGACTTTGGCCTAGCCCTATAAATAAGATGGAGATTTTGACAATCAATAGAGAGCAAGAGAGGGGAATTTCGACAACTCCAAGGAGGGCAAGAGGAGAGAATTTTCGACAAGCATCTAGGGCAAGGAGGATTTCGACAAGCCTCCTCCTTCATCCTTTTCTTTCTTGTTCGATTGGGTTCATGCTAGGGATTATTTATCTTGTGTTTCTTTGGAACCTAGCCATGAACTAAAACTATTTGGCTATGGTTATTGTGTTTTGTGGTTTTGAGAAACTATTGGATTTTGTTTAGGTAATAAGAGTTTGCACTTTTCTATTTCAAGGTTTATTCATTCTTGGTTCTTATTCTTGTTTGCGAGTGAATTGGGAGAGGATCTCGTGATTTCATCTATTTATCTAATATCGGGAGAGTTAGATTCAAGAAATGAATGAATATGATCTTTATTCAATCTATTGATGGTGAAGATTAATCCGGCTTAGGAATCAGTCAAGGATTTCAACGGCTAAGAGGAGCTCAAGATTGGTTGTTGTTCACCCTTGATTCACGCAAGGATGTATTATCAAGGCATGCACAAGTAGCTAGAGTTTCGACTTAGGGATAAGAAGAAACCATTGAAGAATGCTCTGCCGAACCTTGAAGGTTGCTGCCCAGACGCCCAAGTAGTTGCCCAGGCAACCATCGATTAGTTGCCAAGGCAACCCCGTTGTGCAAGTTGCCACGGCAACTGAGTTGCTCGTGCACTCTTTTACCAAGACGATTCAATCGGCTATCACACCTCAAATCACGATAACCTGGCCTATCTCTCTCTCATTCGATCTCATCTTTTTATTTACTTTATTGCTTTCTAGATTAGTTATTAGTTAAACTCCTATAATCCTTTATTTGTGTTTTTACTTTTTACAGTGCAAGAGACTAGATTCTTAAAGTGGCACCAATCCCTGTGGAGACGATATCTTTTATACTATAACTTGCGACGTGTATACTTGCACATTTGCGTAGCACTTATTACGCGCAACAAGTTTTTGGCGCCGTTGCCGGGGATTGGCAATAGCGACTTTGTTTTTATTTTCTTGCACTTTCTTTTTACTTTTCTTGTTTAAAATTCAAAGGGCTAACAAACTTTGGTTTTGCATTGGTATATGACCAGGGCGAGACCGACTTCACCAGAATATCCCTTTGATCCAGAAATCGAATGAACCTTACAAAGACTTAGACGAAGGATAAGAGTAACGATGGCTAATCAAGACGGCAATATGAATCAAGATGTTCTAGCAGGAGGAGGAGTGATTCTTGCACGAAACAGAACCATTCGAGACTATCTTGAAGAAGATCTTGATGGACTTAATCCAGGAGTTGTCGCGCCTGAAATTGAAGCCGACCACTTTGAGTTAAAACCGGTAATGTTTAATATGATCAACACAATTGGTCAATTTGGCGGCTCAGCAACTGAAGATGCACGACAATATCTGAAATTTTTCCTCGAGATTTGCAACTCGTTCAAAATACACAGAGTCACCCCCGATGTCTTTTGATTAAGATTATTCCTCTATTCACTGAGGGATAGGGCGAAAGCATGGTTGAATAGCATTCCTGCCGGATCAATAGCATCTTGGACTGATCTTTGTCGTGATTTCCTTGCTAGATTTAATCCTACAAATTTGACTGATAAGCTTCGTAACGACATTACTTCTTTTCGGCATGCAGATGATGAATCCATGTACGAGGCTTGGGAGCGATATAGATAACTTCTACACAAATGCCCCCTACACGGATTCCCGGTGTGGACTCAAGTAACAATGTTTTACAACGCCGTGAATACACCAACAAGGATAATGCTAGATGCCTCGGCAAATGGCATACTCCTAGATAAGTCGCTGGAAGAAGCAATGCAAATTTTAAACAGGCTGGCCAAGAATGATTATCAATTCCCATCTACTAGAAGAGGAGGAGTTAGACGCCAAGCCACAATACATGAACTAGGATCATCAGATTCAATTTCGGCACAATTGGCCACTTTAACCAAGATGGTCCAAGAACATGCAAAAACCAAACAACACACATGAAGTCAAGGTAATGGATTCTTTTTGTGAGTTATGTGGTGATAACCATAATTCTTCTGATGTATGCATAATCCAGAATCCAGCTTCTATGTGGGGAATTACAATCGGAACAACAATGTGATGTCCAATACATACAATCCAGCTTGGAAGAAGCACCCAAATTTTTCATGGAGTAATCCCAACAATGCTCTAAACCAGAACAATCAGAATGCACAAGCATCGAGATTCCAACAGAATATGCCACGACAACAGTTGCCACAACAACAACCGACAACATCTAGTTCTTTGGAAAATTCTCTAAATGCTTTTATGATGAAAACTGAATCTTATATGGCTGAGAATAGTAACTTCATAAAAAGAACTGATGCTTTTATTAACAGGACCGAGATGAGATTGCAAAACCAAGAGGCGGCAATCAAATCATTGGAAAATCAAGTCGGACAGTTTGCTCAAAATTTGAATACTAGACCGCAAGGAGGTTTACCTAGCGATACTGAAGTCGCAAGAGGAAGTGGCCATGAGCAATGTAAGGCAATCACCACTAGAAGTGGCCAACAACTTAGAGAGGCTCAAACCCGCTCATCAAACAAAACTCCACAAAAAGATCAAGACGAACCTAGCGGCAAAGCCTCAGATGCTGAACCAAGAATTGCCTCGACAACCGGGAATAAGCATGCCTCGGCAACCGACGATAAAGACACCTCAGTAACTTGTGAAAAGCATGCCTCGGCAACCCCAGCTGATAATGCCTTGGCAACTCCAGTTGTCCCGGCAATGCCGTCAATCAGGTTCCAAACCAATGAAAGGATCGAAGATATCTGACTTCCACCACCATTCCCACAAAGGTTGAAGCGACAAAAGCAAGAATACCAATTCAAAAAGTTTCTTGATATCCTAAAGCAAGTCCACATCAACTTGCCGCTGGTGGAAGCAATTGAACAAATGCCAAACTATGACAAGTTTCTTAAAGACATTGTGTCCAAGAGAACAAGGCTAGGAGAGTTTGAAACAGTTGCCGCAACAGAGGGATGCATGGCAATGTTGCACAATCGTATGCCACCCAAGTTGAAGGATCCCGAAAGTTTCACAATACCCTGTTCCATTGGAAACCACTATGTCGGGAAAGCACTATGCGACCTTGGGGCTAGCATAAACTTGATGCCTAAATCGGTTTTCCAAAAACTAGGAATCGGGAAGGCAAGACCTACAACAGTTATGCTATAGCTAGCAGACAGATCCTATGTGCATCCAGAGGGAAAAATCGAGGACATACTGGTAAAAGTTGATAAATTTATTTTTCCCGCTGACTTTATTATTTTGGATTGTGAAGTAGATGAGAATGCACCCATCATTCTCGGGAGACCATTCCTAGCAACATGGAGAACCTTGATCGATGTTGAAAAGGGAGAACTCACAATGAGAGTGAATGACCAGCAAGTTAAACTAAATGTGTTCCAAACACTAAGGCATGCCGATGATCCAGAAGAATGCCAACTTCTTCATGCCACGGCAGAGTTTAACTTCAACGAGAAATTTAGTTGCCTCGGCAACTACATTGCCGATCAAGAGGAACCTGAGGAGTATGAAGAACCGGTCGATGAGGAACAACAAGAAGAGGCAAATTGGCTAGTCAATCGACCAGGTACATAATTTGAACCACTGGATTACTCAGGTAAGGAAGGTAAACTCGAAAAACCCTCTATTGAACAACCACCGATTCTTGAGCTGAAACAATTGCCAGAGCAACTAAAATATGCATACTTAGGAACCGATAATACATTGCCTGTAATTATTTCTTCTAAGTTACAGCTTGAGCAGGAGAAGAAGCTGATCAAGATGTTGAAGCTACACAAAAAGGCAATAGGGTGGACAATTGCCGACTTGAAGGGAATTAGCCTGACAGTGTGCATGCACAAGATTTTGTTGGAAGATGATCACAAACCTTCAATTGAGGCCCAGAGGAGACTGAATCATGCCATGAAAGGGGTTGTAATGAAAGAAATCATCAAGTGGCTTGACGCCGACATTATATACCCTATCTCTGATAGTACATGGGTAAGTCCGGTACAATGTGTTCCGAAAAAGGGAGGTATAACAGTGGTAAGTAATAAAAACAATGAACTCATTCCAACCAGGACTGTGACCGGTTGGAGGGTTTGTATGGATTATCGAAAGCTAAACAAAGCCACTAGGAAATATCACTTCCCATTACACTTTATTGATCAAATGCTTGACCGTCTTGCAGGTAAACCCTTTTATTGTTTTCTTGATGGTTATTCAGGTTACAATCAAATTGCCATAGCACCAGAAGATCAAGAAAAGACAACCTTCACATGCCCATACGATACTTATGCTTTTCGAATGATGCCGTTCGGATTGTGTAACGCCCCGGCAACCTTCCAAAGATGCATGATGGCACTCTTTTAAGACATGGTTGAAGACTTCCTTGAGATCTTCATGGATAATTTTTCTGTTTTTGGTAATGACTTCGACAGCTGCCTCGGCAATTTAGAGAAGGTGTTGGCAAGATGTGAAGAAACTGATCTAGTCCTCAATTGGGAGAAATGCCATTTTATGGTAGATGAAGGAATAGTTCTCGGCCACAAGATTTCATCCAAGGGAATTGAAGTAGACAAAGCCAAGGTGGACGTGATCGAGAGATTACCCCCACCAAGTTCGGTTAAAGGAATTTGAAGTTTTCTCGGACATACAAGTTTTTACAGGAGGTTCATTCATAATTTTTCTAAAATCACTAAACCCTTGTGCAATTTGCTTGAACAGGATAAAGTCTTCGATTTTGATGATTCTTGCACCCAAGCATTCAAAACCCTAAAGGAAAAGCTTGCCTCGGCACCCATTGTCGTTCCACCAGATTGGACGCTACCTTTTGAGCTCATGTGTAATGCAAGTGATTTCGCGGTAGGAGCAGTCCTAGGCCAACGCACATGTAAGACCTTCCATGTGATATACTACGCTAGTAAAACTCTTAATAGTGCTCAAGTGAATTACACAACAACGGAGAAAGAGTTACTAGCTGTAGTTTTCGCATTTGACAAGTTCCGATCCTGTTTGATTGGTACAAAGGTAATTGTTCATACGGACCATTCGACAATCAAATATCTATTTGCAAGAAAGGATGTCAAACCTCGTTTGATTCATTAGATATTACTTTTACAAGAATTTGATATTGAAATTAAGGACAGGAAAGAAACAGAAAATCAAGTGGCCGGTCACTTATCACGTTTGGAACGCAATAGGGAGGAGGACGCGGATCTAGAGATATGCGATGCATTTCCGGATGAACAAATTTTAGTTGCCACGGCAACCATAGATGCGCATGCCTCGGCAACCCTCGACGCCTCGGCAACTCTCGATGCCGTAGCAGCCTTTGACGCGCATGCCTCGGCAATTTTGGGAGTAGTTGCCACAGCAGCACATGCCTCGGCAATACCCTGGTACGCGGATTTAGTTAATTTCCTTGTTTGTGGTATTTTACCTTATGGCATTACTCACCAAGGGAAGAAGCGGTTCCATCATGATGCTAAGCATTACTTTTGGGACGAGCCTCTTTTGTTTAAACAATGTGCAGATCAGGTTATACGCCGATGTGTCCCTGAAGAAGAGCAACAGAATGTACTCCCGTAATGCCATTCTTCACCCTATGAAGGACATTTTGGAGGAACTCGTACCACAGCCAAAGTTTTGCAATCCACTTTGTAGTGGACAACATTGTACAAAGATGCCCAAGACTTTTACAAGCAATGTGATCGTTGCCAGAGGACGGGCAATATCTTTCGACGACATGAGATGCCACCCTAGAACATAATCGATGTGGAATTGTTCGATGTGTGGGGGATCGATTTTATGGGACCTTTCCCATCTTCATTCGGCAACCTCTACATCTTACTTGCCGTCAACTACGTGTCTAAATAGGTGGAGGCAGCTGCAGTTCCCAACAACGATTCCAAGACCGTGCAATGATTCTTGCAGGAAAACATATTTACACGGTTTGGGATGCCGAGAGCAATTATCATTGACGAAGGCAAGCATTTTGACAACAGACTAATTGCCAAGATGTTGCAACGCTTCGACATATCACACAAGATCACCACGGCATATCACCCACAAACCAACGGGCAAGCAGAAATTTCCAACCGGGAATTGAAGGGTATACTCGAGAAAGATGTAAATCCCTCTAGGAAGGATTGGTCATTAAGACTAGATGACGCACTTTGGGCATATCGCACTGCATTCAAAACACCTTTAGGTATGTCCCCCTTCCGACTTGTCTATGGCAAAACATGCCATCTACCGGTGGAAATCGAACACAAGGCATATTGGGCAATCAAGACCGTGAATATGGATTGGGAAAGTGCCGGACAAAAGCGTTTTTTGGACCTCAATGAGATAGAAGAATTCCGTGCACTTGCCTATAACAATGCACGAATCTACAAGGAGAAAACAAAACGATGGCACGACAAGAAACTATTGCCGCGGCAATTCACGCCAGGGCAACTAGTTCTCCTATTCAATTCTCGGCTAAAACTTTTCCTGGGAAAGCTGAAATCAAGATGGTCGGGACCATTCGAAGTCGTCAAACCATTCTCCCATGGTGCCGTGATAATCAAGTCCATCTCTGACAACCATGAATTCAAAGTTAATGGACAAAGATTGAAGCACTACAATGGTGCCCATGTGCAACGTAACAAAGAAGTGGTCAACTTAGGAGATGCATGAGCAAGCTCTCCATTTGATATTTTATTTTTATTTTTTTATTATTTTCGATTAATTCTTTTTTCTTTCGAACTATATTTCTTTTTTTTATTTCCGATTATTATATATATATATATATATTTTTTTAGGATAGATTTTTTTTAGAATCCCTTTATACATCTTTATTTATTTTCTTTTATTAGTTTAATTTTAATCCTTATTTGATTTGTCTTTGAATTGTAGGAAAAAAAGTTCAAGATAAAGAGGAATTCTAATCCAATTCACCCTAATCACAACCCCTTGTCGTCAACTTCTCCTTCACCCTAAACCCTTTTTCGTTTTCCCCTAATACCACCCACCTATCTTTTCTATAAAACCCATCACCCTTAACCTATTCCTACTTTCTATCTTGCAACTTTTTAGTTTCTTTTCTTTTCTTTGTTTTTACAAAACTCACAACCAAGATCATCCATGGCATCAAAGATTAAATTTTTAGTTCATCCAAGTTCCTCCAAAGAACCAAGATACAAGAAGTTTGCTACACCGGTGGTTCAAGAAAGATTTCAATCCAAGTTTGAAAGCCGAAAGATTCATGAAGAACAAGGCTTTGAATACTCCAACTCTCATCAAGATTTCGGCCTTGAACCATTCATCTTCGAGAGGATTGCACATCAAAAGTGGCAAATCTTTTGCCATCAACCGGAAACGGGTAACATCTCATGGGTAAGAGAATTCTATGCTCACTCACCTAACCCGGATAATCCTTATGTTTTTGTTCGTGACAAGGCCATACTCATAAGTCCTGAAAACGTCAACACCTTTTACGGGCTTTACATTGAGAAGGACGAGCATCAAGCCTTCATTGATCAAATCACTCCCAAGCAACTTGACAAGGTGCTTCAAGAACTCACTCAACCGGGAACTCATTGGAACGACGGTAAATCGCCTTCGGCTTAAACCCGAGGCAAAGCTATGGAATAAGTTTGTTAAAACTTCTTTAATGCCCACTACGCACAATACTATCGTTGATATACCAAGTCTTTTGCTCATACATTCTATTTTGTATAATCGCATCATTAACATTGGAAAAATTATTTGTGATGAGATTTTTGTATGCAGCTCAAAAGATAAGGGTTCTCTTTTCTTCCCTTGCTTAATTTCTATTCTTTGCAAGGAGATGCATGTCCCAAGTGAGTCCACCGATGAAAAGGCCCTACCCAAGTTCGGTTGGAATCAAGCACTAATCCGAAAGCTAATGGGAGAGGCACCAGGAAATTCTTCAAGGCCTCCAATTGCCACGACAACTCATGCCGCCCCGGCAATCCATAATGCCCAAGCACCTAACGCCCGAGCAACTCAGCCATCAACCCCGGGACACTTTGAAGCACTTTTGCACCCATTGGCAAGCCACCTAAGGCAAATTGAAGACCGGCAACTAATGTTCATGCGGTACATGAAGGAGCACAATAATGCCATCACCCAAGTCATCCTAGAAAAGTACCCGGGCAATCGCGTGTCGTTCCCGATCTTTCTTGCCGAAATCCTTGCCCTGGCAACAAATGAAGCAGTCGCCACGACAACCGCAACAGATGACGCCGCGGCAACCTACATCGTGCACGCACAAGCTGATGCCACGGCAACAAACCCTGAAGATGCCACGGCAACCAAAGCTAAATACATCCCGGCAACCACTGCAAAAGCCAAAGGTAAAGCACCTATGCCCGAATCAACTCCTACGGAATCATTTTCTAATTTTTCAGATTCGGACGAGTCCTCAATTGCACCAACAAAGACCACATCAATCGAATCCTCCAAGAAAAAAGCCAATAACATTGATGAAGAGGACGATGAGGACAACCCCGTACGAGGATCGATTCCACCACCGAAAATAAGAAAACAACCATCGCGTTCAAGCAAGAGAATCAAGACATCGAACAAAAAGGAAACTAATCATCTACGATGACGAACTCTCAGAGTAAGTCCTCGTATGCATTTTATTTTTCGTTATTTTTATGCATGCATTGAGGACAATGCCTCGCTCGAGTTTGGGGGGGATTGTTATTAGTAGTTACCATGTTTAGTTACATTCATCTTAAGTATTACATTTAGGATACGTAAATTGCTTGCCATGCCTTTAATTGGAACAAGAATTGCTTAGATTTGATGAATATCCAATGATGACTATGCCAATGCACTTAATTGATAAAATTTTTATTCTAGGATAACCATGGAAAAACTTAGAATTTTACTATGATGCTAAATTTGATGAAACACTGTTGTGGTTTGATTGATTTAAGGAATTCTAGTGAACTTAGGTTGATAATTAACAAATTGGGGGATTAGAATAAAAATTGGATGAATGCTAAAGGTGCCCGAAACTGGCTCTAGTATGTATTAAAAAAAATTTATAACTAGAGGTGCCCGAAACCGGCTCTAGTCGAATAAATTAACTTAATAAAACTAAAAACAAAACACTAGAGGTGCCCAAAACTGGCTCTAGTTAAAACATGATAAAAAGAACCCAACGAAGTAATTTGAAAACCTATTGTTTGCATAGAATCCGAAAAATCAACTTGCACACATTCACAAGCATTATAGTTTGATTTCGAGTAATTCCTAAGTTTTCTGAAAAAATAAAAAGCCAATCATACTTTGTGCCCCGGTTCAGAGAATTGAAATCAAGTTCAAAGCTAAGTCTGTGAAAATTGAAGTCTTGGCAGGTAATTATGAGTTTGCATTGCTTGAGGACAAGCAACAGTTCGAGTTTGGGGGTATGATAAGTGTTCAAAAGTACTACTTTTCTTACCCTTTTTACTCATTGAAGAACGCTCTGCCGAACCATTGAAGAACGCTCTGCCGAACCTTGAAGGTTGCTGCCCAGACGCCCAAGTAGTTGCCCAGGCAACCATCGATTAGTTGCCAAGGCAACCCCGTTGTGCAAGTTGTCACGACAACTGAGTTGCCCGTGCACTCTTTTACCAAGACGATCCAATCGGCTATCACACCTCAACTCACGATAACCTGGCCTATCTCTCTCTCATTCGATCTCATCTTTTTATTTACTTTATTGCTTTCTAGATTAGTTATTAGTTAAACTCCTATAATCCTTTATTTGTGTTTTTACTTTTTACAGTGCAAGAGACTAGATTCTTGAAGTGGCACCAATCCCTGTGGAGACGATATCTTTTATACTATAACTTGCGACGTGTATACTTGCATATTTGCGTAGCACTTATTACGCGCAACACGTACTATCCACCAGAATATCTATATGAGGCAAGGGAAAATTATCATTTAGACTCGCTCTGTTAAAATCTCTATAATCAATATACATGCGCACTTTACCATCCTTTTTTTTGATCGAGACAATATTGGCCACCCATTCGGATATTGTGCCACTTTGAAAAAAACCAGCGTCAATCATTTTACGCACCGCCTCTTTGATTTTCAGTACCATTTTCGGTCTCAATCTTCTAAGCTTCTATTGAACCGGTTTATATTCTGGTCTCATTGACAGTTTATATACTACGATGCATGTATCCAGTATTGGCATATCCTCTTTTTTAACTTCTTCTGTTCTCAGATTCCGAATTTCTATCTCTTCTTTATGAGGTAAGATTTGTTTATCTTCCTTTTCCACCAACCTCAGTAATTCATCAGGGATTTCATATCATGTCTCATCTTCGACCTTATTAACTTTCATTGAACACTCTGGCCGTTCAAAAATTGGTTTGGGATCGGGTCCAGAATCATTCATACAGTTAATATTTGAAGACCTACAAGAAAAAATAATAATATATGTTTAGAAAGGATGCGAAAAACAAGAAACATGTTTGCCATTTGAGAATCACAATGAAAGCATATTTATTGAAAGTAAACTTGCATAATAACCCATTACAGATAATCCCTCATACTCGCGGGCAAAAGTCTGAGGTGGTTCTTGACATTTACTCTTTTTTATACTTAAAGACTAGGGGAAGATCTTCGAAGGTCCAGTTGTTCAAGGCTTCACTAGGAAAGCATGGGCGTATTCCCTCCAGAAACTTGCCAGGCTGGGATCCTTCAAATACGCCATTGATGCACAATTTTCGCATGTTTTCACCAAATATCTCCTCTTCCTGAAGCCTCAACGTCTCCTGGTTGTCTTTCTCCAATTGCTTTTCCACATTGATGAACCTACATGGCTTGAAAATACTTGTTAAATCAGGAAAGAACACGGGCTCCCATGTAGTCTCCGTTCCCAAGAAATGAGCCCTCTTTCGATCTTCATTCCTTTTCAGCTCTTGCTTCCTCTGTTGAACATTTGGCTTAAATCCAAGCCCAAAACGATCTTTCTTTATCTCAACAGATTTGGGATGCAGACAACCCTGTAAATCTTTTCACAGTCCTTTTCCAACCTCGCTCCCCTACCAAGTATCTCACGAACAGTCATTGATAAGTGTTCAAAAGTACTATTTTTCTTACCCTTTTTACTCATATTATTGTTAGACTTAGGCTCATATTAGTTGCATAATTAGCCATTCATGCATTAATCCATGTTTCCTTCCATCGTTGAGCTTGATTACATAACTTCGTAGTTTTTGTGTGAAAAGATGCTGCTTTGGTGTGTTTTGTGTGTATGTGCAGGATCACTTGCCAAAGCAAGGCTAGAGCTAGTTGCCAGGGCAATGCATGAAGGAGATGCCGAGCTAGTTGCCAGGGCAATGCATGAAGGAGACGCCGAGCCAGTTGCCAGGGCAATTGTCGACAAAGAACAAGGTGATATGGTAGTCAAAATTGATGACTAGACAAGCCCAAGATGACGTGGAGCAAAGCTAAATCCCAAAGGAATTTGATTTCCATGAAGAGATTAAAGAAGAATTAAATTCCAAGAAGATAGGAGAAGTTCTAGTAGGAATATAATTATAATAAAGAATTATATTCTTTAAAGATAATTTAATTCCAACTTAACTTCCTCCTCAAAGAAGGACTTTGACATAGCCCTATAAATAAGAGGCCATATCGTCAACTTGAAAGAGAGAGCAAGAGGAGAGAATTTCGACAAGCATCTAGGGTAAGGGGATTTCGACAAGCTTAAATTCTTCATCTTTTTCTTTCTTGTTCAATTAGGTTCATGCTAGGGATTATTTATCTTGTGTTTCTTTGGAACCTAGCCATGAACTAAATCTATTTGGCTATGATTATTGTGTTTTGTGGTTGTGAGAAACTATTGGATTTTGTTTAGGTAATAAGAGTTTGCACTTTTCTATTCAAGGTTTATTCATTCTTGGTTATTATTCTTATTTGCGAGTGAATTGGGAGAGGATCTCGTAACTTCATTTATTTATCTAATATCGGGAGAGTAGGATTCAAGAAACGAATGAATATGATCTTTATTCAATCTATTGATGGTGAAGATTAATCCGGCTTAGGAATAAGTCAAGGATTTCAATGGCTAAGAGGAGCGCAAGATTGGTTGTTGTTCACCCTTGATTCACACAGGGATGTATTATCAAGGCATGCACAAGTAGCTAGAGTTTCGACTTAGGGATAAGAAGAAACCATTGAAGAACGCTCTGCCGAACCTTGAAGGTTGCTGCCCGGGCGCCCAAGTAGTTGCCCAACTAGTCGCCCGGGCAACCATCGATTAGTTGCCAAGTCAACCCGTTGTGCAAGTTGCCACGTCAACCGAGTTGCCCATGCACTCTTTTACCAAGGCGATTCAATCGGCTATCACACCTCAACTCACGATAACTTTGGCCTATCTCTCTCATTTAATTACATCGTCTTTTACTTATTTGCTTTCTAGATTAGTTATTAGTTAAAACACCTATAATCCTTTATTTGTGTTTTTACTTTTTTTTAGTGCAAGAGACTAGATTCTTGAAGTGGCACAAATCCTGTGGAGATGATATCTTTTATACTATAACTTGCAGCGTGTATACTTGCACAATTTGCGTAGCACTTATTACAGCGCAACAAGTTTTTGGCGCCGTTGCGGGATTGGCAATAGCGACTTTGTTTTTATTTTCTTGCACTTTCTTTTTACTTTTCTTGTTTAAGATTCAAAGGGCTAACAAACTTTGGTTTTGCATTGGTATATGACGAGGCGAGACCGATTACACCATAATATCCCTTTGATCCGAAATCGAGCGAACCTTACAAAGACTTAGGCGAAGGATAAGAGTAGCAATGGCTAATCAAGGCGACAATATGAATGTTCAGGAGATGTTCGAGAACAGAACGAGACTATCTTGAGGATCTTGATAGACTTAATGAGTTT